>OY744517.1:222881030-223026030 GCA_963556195.1 Sepiola atlantica
GGGTGTGAGCCCAGCTATTTAATTCCCTCCCACCGCAGGAATATGTGACACAAGGTCAGGAAGGTGGGGAGATCAAGCCAGCGCCCCTAAAGAAGGAGCACTCTCGCCTAGGAAAAATAGCCTTGACAACCCCGTCGGCATTCCCCGGTCCTCAATCAACCAAAGTTAATGACAGCCTGAACAGGATGGGGTGTAAGCCCAGCACTGAGAATCAGGTGCTTTCAGTATTTATTGTGAATAGAAGAGTCCAAAGTTTGTTATAGGTAAGATACCATAACACTAATAAAAACAACAACAATAATAAAATAATATAGGATAAGATAATAATAATAATAATTATTATAAAAATAATAATAATTATTATAATAATAATGATAATAACAATAATAAGGTATCGGTGTATTTCTGTCGGCTTTTTTCGGCTATATCGGTACTTCTATCGATCCTTACCCAATCTCCATGAATTTTGTGCCATCCGCGTTCGGGCATGCTACGTAAACACCCGAGAGATGACAAGCCGAATGGTCGCAGCTGATACCTTCTATATCTTGCTGCGTCATATTTTTTCAGTTTCATTTTCAAGAAAGATTTAACAAAAAAGAAAAAAAGCCGAACAAAACATAGCGAAATTACTGTTAATAAATACATTTTTCGTTTTAATTTTTGTAGCAAAACAATCTTAAACAACAATAATTATAACTTTTTTATTTATATCAAAACAACAATAATAATAATACCTTTTCTTTAGTTGCACATGTAATAGCATTTCAGACATTTTTTTCTTTTTGTCCTGACAAAATGAAATGACTCCTTCACAAGCTTAAACTCTGTTCCACAGCTATTCATAATGCAGTTGTTTTTTCTTTTTTTTTTAAATTTAACAGGAAATAAACATGCACTGGCTTTGATCAATTTCTTCTGACTTTGATCAATTCTAATCCTGATTAAAAAAACTGCTCAGCATCTCTCTGCCACTATTTGGCTTGTCATCTCTCGGGTGTTTACGTAGCATGCCCGAATGTTGCTGCCATGAAGTTCACCGAGATTGGGTCAGGATCGATAGAAGTTCCACTATTTTTATGGAATGCCTGTTTGGTGTTTCTGTCTCATTATTTAGATAGACTTATCAAAAATGTTTGGCGAGTTTTATGGAAGTTGTTTTATTGGCTCTTTTTTCTTGGTGCTGATGTACCCTCATAAGTCTTAGTTTCCGTGAACACATTAGATATTAGCCATTTTCCAGAATACTTCACTGTTGATGGTCAATTTCTGAGAGAACAGTGTGTATTCATATGCCTCCACAAATATGATTTCCTTGTAAAAAAATGCCACAGAATGTGGTTTTTCTGGGCTATTTGTAATTTCTTTGACTATATTTTAGATTGCAAGGGGCACAATCCTGTGGCTGGCACATGGTTTCTTTTTATTGGTTGTATGTGTATCCAAGAGCTCTTTTCAAGTTTAATGCTGTTCTTTTTATAGTTGGAATTTGAATTTTATAAGAACTGAGCTTAGCAGGTATTGATTTGAGGTATTTGTTGGTTCAGTTTGAACAATCCAGTTGCCCTACCATAAGTGGCATATTAATTTATCTCAGAAGAGCAAAATTTTTCAGGACAATCCATTGTATATAGCCACGTCGCTCTGTAAATCTGACTTACCCTAAAAAAGAGAAACAGAATTTTAAAATTTGTGGCTTCTTGCCATTGTGTTTACCGATATTTATCTGTAAACCTGATTTCTGGATAAAATAGCCATATATCTTACAATAATGTTTTCTATCCAGTTTGTGTACATTCATGGCTAAAAAGTCAGACTTGTTTAGAAAAAAAAAAGAAACACATATTTCACAAAAAGTGGTATTTCTATCCAGTGTGTGTACGCACATGCCTTTTCAAGTCTGATTTCCTTGAAAAAGATTTGCCACATATTTCACAAGAATATGGTTTTTCTCCAGTGTGTGTACTCATATGATGCTGCAAATGTGCTTTCTGGATAAAGGAATTTCCACATATTTCACAAGAATGTGGTCGTACTCCAGTATGTTTATACATATGGCTCTGCAAATTTGCTTTCTGTATAAAAGAAAGGCCACATACTTCACAAGAATGTGGTTTCTCGCCAGTGTGTGTATGCAGATGACTCAACAACGCTGTTTTTCTTGAAAAGGAAGAACTACATAATTTACAAACATGAGGTTTTTCTCCAGTGTGTGTACGTACATGCCTTTGCAGCTCTGATTTCCATGAAAAAGAATTGCCACATACTTCACAAGAATATGGTTTTTCCCCAGTGTGTGTACGCAGATGGCTCAACAAATGGTATTTCCTTGAAAAAGAATTGCCACATACTTCACAGAAATGTGTTTTCTCACCAGTGTGTGTACGCAAATGCCTTTGCAAGTCTGATTTCCTTGAAAAAGAATTGAAACATACATCACACAAATGTATTTTTTCCCCAGTGTGTTTACTCATATGTCTCTGTAAATTTACTTTCTGGATAAAAGAATATCCGCATACTTCACAAGAATGTGGTTTTTCACCAGTATGTATACGTATATGCATCTGCAAAACTGATTTCCTTGAAAAAGAATTGCGACATACTTCACAGAAATGTTTTTTCTCACCGGTGTGTGTACGCACATGCCTCTGCAAATTTGCTTTCTGCATAAAAGAAGAGCCACATACTTTACAAGAGTGTGGTTTCTCTCCAGTCTGCATACTCATATTTGCTTTTCATATAAAAGAATTCCCTACTTTATCTGCCACGTGTATACTCATATGCTCTTGCAAAAGGTTGTTTCTTTGAAAACGAAAAGGCACATACTCCATAAAGATGTGGTTTCTTTCTAGTATGTGCACATGTATGGCCTTGCTATTCTTATGTTTTAGTAAACGTGTTACATACTTAAAAATGTGGTTTATGTTCAGTGTTTGTGCGCATAAAGAACCAGATAAATGGTAAGAATATTTTTTCTCAGTGTTTGTTTCGGTTATTTTTTAATTGATGTTAATTTAAACCGAATTAGACACTTCATAAAAAATCAAGCTTCTCACTGTCACTCATTTTTAAGTGGATATATGAGGCGTTTATTACAATTATGCATAAATTTCCATATCTTCTTTTTCCCCAAAACTAATCATAAAACATCCGTTTATTAAACGTTTTTAAAATATTTCATGAACTGATACTAAATGTTGTTTCTCTGCCCATTAAAAACTTTTAGGTTATTCGACCTATAAGCTTGCAATTCCTTAGATTTATGCTTTAAGAAAATTCTCATAGGAGTGTTTACATCCACAAAATTAACGATTTCATTTTATTTTCAGTCTTCACCGTTCACAGTTTCCATTCCTTTATTGGTTTTGAATGGACAATCTGCAATTATAAGAAACATTGTTAAATGCATTCTAAAAATATTTTTCATATATTTTTTAGCCCAACGAAATAAATTTTAACTATAATGAATAGTGGTTAGGAAACTTGTTTTTGAAATTATAAACATACTTAAGCTATATTAGGAAGCAACACTTCAGCTAATTCACTGAAATCCAAAACAAACGAGTACATTTGTTATTATATTACTCAACTCAATTGTGCAGATATTTTATTAAACGAATCTACAAATCGTTTATTTATAGTTTATTCTGTAACATAGGTCTACAAATGAAATCTAGAATTTGCTTCATAAAATACTTTTTAAAAATACACCTATGTTATTTATTAGAAATATCATTATAATAAATATTTCTCTGTTCAATACTTTTTCGGACATAAATAATTATTTTTATAATTGTTTTATAACGTTGTTTCCTTTATTTAAAACATTTTTTTTTGTTTTCTTCAATATAATTCTCTATTGTGTTGAATATATTATAGTGTACATGGATCACTAAAGAAATATTAATATTAAAATAAGACAATAATGTTTTGTTTCAAAATTTAAAAGAAATACTTGACAAATTAAACGTTATTTTAATTATATACATACACTGAATCTGAATATCTATTATACCTGGTTTGAATAGCAACAAACAAAAAGTATTTTCTCTTCCTGTTGGCGCATTTTTTAATTCATATGATTAACATTTAACCATTGTCATTTTTTAAAATTTATTTCTGAGTTCGAAATATATATACTCAGCTTTCATTTCAGAAATCTGATCAATCTACTTTACATAGGAAACTGAGAATGTAGCCGTGCACTCGATACAAATGATGGTAGTCATATTGTATATTGATAAAAATATTTATAGTAAAAAATAAAAATATATATAAAACAAACAAAAAATATTAATGAATTAAGCTTTATTTTCATTCAGTGTCACTTTTTTATCTTGACTAAATTTATCTTTGCTTTTTAACCAGAACAGAAGCAAGGGATTAGGACATCTGTACTTTGAAATACAATTTTAACGACAGTTTCTGAACAGTGAACATTGCAACATTGAACTGGCAGGCAACATCATCAATGGGAACATATATAAACTTGTTGCAGTCTTTACGGTCACCAACAGATGTATCATCATTGCTTTTGTTTCAATAGAAGAAAGGAAGCATTGTCAAAATTTCTCCTCCCCTCAACAGTCTACCAAAAGAGGTCGTGATAATGCCTACCATATCCAGGTTTAACATTTCTGTGGACAGATATTCAGATAGGTGTAATATTTTTAGTCTTTTTACATAGATTGCTGCATTTTGCTATTTTCTTGCCAATGAAATTGATTGAATACCTTAACTTCAAATCCACTTCCCATCCATGAAATATAAAGAAAGGAATTATCCATTGTCTACAATATCAAGCAAATGTAGTAACGCTATTACACATCAAAAGTTGGGTGCATTTCTTTTATTAAATCATTTATTGCTAATTTTATGTTCACTTGCGAGTTGGAAATATATACTTGGTTTGAAGTTCAGAAATCTGATCAAGCTATTTTACAGAGGAAACTGAAAATTAGTACAAAAGTAGTCATATTGTATATTTGCAAAAGAAATAATAAATAACACTTATATAAAAAAAAGATAAATACAAAAATAGAAGTGAATTTGTCTTTACTTTCTTTCAGCATCACTTTTTATATTATCTCCATCTTTTCATCAACTTATGGCTACAATGGAGGGGTTCAGTTTATCTGTACCTCGAAAACCAACTTTTACTGGACAATACTTAAGCAGTGACCGATGTGCGGATACCTGATTCTGGCCTACAACATCATCAGCAGAAATGTAAATCAACTATAGAAGAGTTTTTCACCCAACACCTAGTCGCAGCCTCTGCCCAAACACAGATATACCATCGTTGCTTTTGTTTATATAGAAAAAAGTTTCTGCTCCTTGAAACAGCCTGCCAGAGATTGCCGTGATGATTTCTACCATATAAGTCTTAAGTCACCTTGCATAACCATTCAGGCAGCATATATATGCAACATCTTGCTGCACTTTGTTACTTTCCTGCCAATAAAATTGATTGATTGCATATCTAACCTATATGGGAACCAATAATTATAGATAGCAGATTTGTAAAACCATTCCTATATATATATATATATATATATATATATATATAAGAAGTGGCGCTACCAACATTTATTCGTTATTTTTTTAAATCTGTTTATAATTTAATATTTTAATATTTTACATTTTTTTAAAGTTCAGTGTTTAAGTTTTTATATTACACATGTTTCCAATATGTTTGTCTCCTTTCAGATATTTAAAAAATATATTGAAGAAAATATTCAAAGAAACTGTTGAATCTTCTTATTAGAAATTCAGTTTCTCTGAGTCTTTGTTTACTTGGGTTTAATGTGCCACAATTTGTGAACATAATTTATGAGGGTTTTTTATTTTTTATGAACTCTTTATTTTATGTGTGTGTATATGTATTTGGGTCAGTATATCTGTTCTGGTTTATGGGTATGGGTGCATATATGTATGTTTGTATGTGTGTATATGTTTTTGTCTACATGCACTCACACCCATTTTCATATGTATGTATATTCTAGATGCAATTTTCTATGTTCTTTTTGCTCATTGTAAAATGTATTGACAGAATTTTTGTTTCAAATGCCTAATTAAATATTTCAAATGTTTATGCTTTATTCTGATATTTTTGTGATATTTACTGCATCATGTTCAGAAAAATAGATGAGAACTTAGTTTAATATAACTTCTATGTTTAGTTTTTCAATGTAAATTGAACAATAGTCATTAGCCAAATAGACTAGTTTACAAACAACTTTTGTGGATTATTGCACAATGAGATCCGATTAGATAAAACTTAAATAGCAAACTGAATACACTTTAAAAAATTAAACAGTTTACTTTTTAGAAAATTATTTTTTATAATCTGAATATTTTCTGGTTAATCATTATAGCAATTACAGATTTTCCATCCAAAAATTAAATAACATGAATTTTGGTTCAATTTTAGAGTTTGCTTAGCATTTGCCTAAATGTTTTGTAAAATTGGTACTTTTTGTCTTGAACAAATAATTTTAATTCATTATTTAACTGTTATTCAAACTTTTGCCCATTTTTACAATTTTCAACAATTCATTATTTTATTTATTTACCTTTACACTGTGAGTCTTCATAATTGCAACTGTAAGTTTGTCTTTCTATCACTATACAGAATGGCAGGGCCTCAAAGATCCTTGAACAATGCATATCGAGACAGTAAAATGCACACAACCAAAATGACAGCGAAGATGGAAGACATTATTTTCATTCTATCGAATGCCTAAAGAAACAAGAGAAGCCTATGCAAACTTAAGAATAGGCAACAAAATAGCTCAGATAGAGATCAAAGTGAAAATTGACACAAGAGCTATAAGCAACCTTCTGCCCATGAGTGTATTCCAGCAATTCCAGCAATTAGATAAGGTACCATTGCAGGAAACACCAGTGAAACTGTTTGCATTTGGAGGCACTATGATAGAGCAAGCAAGATCATTCCTACTGGGATTGAGATACCAGGACAGATTCACTAGTGCGACATTCCATGTGGTAAAAACCAAGGGGCCGATTCTCCTTGGGCTACACACCCCCAGAAAGTTGGGCCTGGTAACTCACAATTTGTCAATTAACACAGACGATCCACTTATGAATTAAAAGAAGAGAGATGTATCAATATGTCATTGCATACGATATTTGTTTCTTTTTGGAACTTCTGGTTATTATCTGCCCTTAGACTGTCCCCACTTGTAATGGCATCCCATGTAAATGACGTATGTATATGTTTACTCTCCGTCTCTACTTGTTTTTAATCTAAGCCATCCTCAAATGGCGACAACACAACATACATCGTAACCAACAATATTTTCTACCCAACAATTACAGGGTGGGCAAAAATAAGGGTCCTATTTTTAAAAATTCATAACTTTTTTATTTATTGATTTTTTTTTGATTTTTTTTTAGAATAAGTAAAGGACCCCTTCCGAAGCAAGCATGAGCCGTATTAGCCCTAAGGAACGTACCCTCATTTAGAAAACATTATTTTTGCTTAAAAAACTCAAAACAGTGTAAAAAACAATACTTTAGTTTTTGTAAGTTTTAAGAAGTGTTTTTCGGCTAAAATTTGTTTTGTTTATTTCAAAAAATCTCGGAAGGGTCAGTCTACACACACATAAAGTTTGGTGAGTTTAACTTTTATTTTGTGGAAGTTATTCAAATTCAAGTTATTCAAATTTAAAGATAGGACCCTTATTTTGGCCCACCCTGTATAACTTTAACAAATTGTGATCAGATTGTTTTATTTTTCATGTTTTTATTTCAATAAATATGTAAAGAATATTGATTTTAAATTGTTCACAATTAAAATAATGAATGTATTTTAATAGGTATCCTAAACTGGCATGTTTATGCTGCAAAAATGGGTAAAAACAGTGAAATTTTCATAAAATTAAACTTCAGGTTATATCTATGTAATTCGTATGTAAATAAAATTGAATCTTTCCTCTTTCTAATTTCAAGTTCTTGCAGAATGAGGGACTAAAATTGAACAAGGGAAAAGTATCTTTGCAAAAGACAAAGTTTCTTGGGCCCAAAAATTGAAGTATGAGTCCTCTCTAATTCATGACTTATTTAACCTGTATCAGAGCACAGAAAAATTATAATAGCCAGGAACAAGAGTTTCAATTAATTATTGTTGTTATGTCAGTAGTAAATGTTTGTTTTTTGTGTAAAAAAAGTTTAGCGACTGTCTAGAATTTCCGACAGAGAAATACGAAAAAAAAAGGGATGAACAAAAAGTAGTCAATAAATAACTGTTACCAAAGTCAATAAAAATTAATTTTCTACTTACCTGCCTTATCCTTTGTGTTTTTAAGTATTTTTAAGCGCCTTTATTTACATTTCGGCACCCCAGAAAAATATCCGACTCTGAGTCAGTGTGCCCCTATTCCGAATTCACAACAGCAAGCCACAATCGTCTCTCCAGTCATAATTTTTTAAAAGTCAACTGCTTTTTCATGTAAAACTTTATAATTAAAACTTACTGGAAAGAAAAGTTTTGTATTTTTATTTTAAATAATTTCTCTTAAAAAAATAAGTAATCAAATAGGTGTTTTTTTTTTGGGGGGGGGGGGGGTCCAAACATTGACATCTAGATTTTTCTACCATTCATATAGCTATTAAAAAAATCCATTTCATCTTTATATTAAATTTTCATTAAAAACAACAAATTACCAGCAAGTTTTTAATTATATACATGAAAAAAAGATTTTGACTTTTAAAAATTATGACTGGAGAGACAGTGTATGGATTGCGGCTTGCTGTTATAAATTCGAAATAGCGGCACGCTGACCCAGAGTCGAATGTTTTTCTGGAGTACCTAGATTTCTTATTGCATTCCGATCCTTGTTAACCCGCCTCATTCAAGATGGCGCCGGATCTTACTGCACGTGAAACCTCAATATCGTGATTAAACAATTCAAAAATCGAAAATTAAAAAAATACTACAGCTAATAAATTCGGTCGAAAATTTGATTTTTCAACAAATCTGTATATTTTTATGATGCATTTCAGTTTAATTTTCGATTTCCACATCGAGGTTTTGCTTTTACAAGATCCTACATTAAACGAAATATTAACATGCAAAAATAATGAATCAGGTTGATAGAAAAGTAACTTTTATTGGCTTCGGTAACAGTTATTTGTTGTACTGTTTGTTTATTTCGCTTGTTTTTCGTCTGTTAAAAATTCTACACAATCGCAACTTTTTTGTGTGCGCATAAAAATAAATGAAATAAAACTTTGCTGAGTTTGATATTTAAAGGCAAAGATGACAGACATAACTAGTCGATTATTTGATAATAACCGTTAATAAAACATGTCTGCCAACGATTCAAACTTTGGCTTAAAGTTTGTTTTCAAAACTTTAAAACTTTAACTATAATTTTATATCACAAGTGAAAATACAATTTTAAGACCAAAAATCAATTTCATTCATAAATGAGTGCGAAAAACGAAATAAGCGAGATACAATTGAACCACTAACAACAATGTATTTTTATTTTTTTAGACTTACCTTTAAAAATCAGGAGCTTGAAGGGGAAAATAAAATGATTTTCTCTAAATTTTTACCTTTTCTCACAATTTTTCAATGAATCTCGACAATTTCTCACTTCTTCGTTCAACCAAATAAACGTAACACAAAGAAAGAAAAAAAGAAAATGTTTCGCCATCTCCGACCGGTGTAACACGTGACATGGTTCCCTGTGTTAAGAGGTCAGCATTTTCTCATATGTTGTGTGTTTTGTAATATATTAAAAAAGTAAACGAGAAAAATATTTGGCTCTTGTATAGATCGAGTACACGAATTTTATTTTAGAAGAGTTCAACTGGTTTAAGGGGAAGATAACTCTATTTTTTTAGTAGGCAATGTCTCCGAAAATGGAAAATATCCATTTTTAAATAAGAAGTCATGCAAATTCAATTAATAGAACATTTTTCGAAGACCCGATCTATACAAGAACCAATATCTGCGATAATTTAATATTTTAAACTATAAAAAAAATCAAAAAAATCTGTTAATTTAAACAATACTACTTTTCGTTTTGCTGGTTTTGAAATGAAAAAATATACTGTTGATTTTCCAAAATTCTATTTTCTTCAATAAATGTTCTATCAATATACTGTTGATTTTCTCAAATTGTTATTTCTTCGAAATTGAATTTGCATGACTTCTTATTTTAAAAATGGATATTTTCCATTTTCGGAGACATTGCGTAGTAAAAAAAGAGAGTCACTGCCCCTTAAACCATTGGAACTCTTCTAAAATAAATTTCGCTCGTGTATTCGATCTATACAAGAGCCAAATATTTTTGTGTTTTCAAACTTGATTCGCCTTTTGGCTGGGATCACAGTGTAGTATCTGTTCCGATGGATACTACACCCCATAGACCGGTACCGTCTCGGCCTTCGGGTCTTGATTTCGCCGGTCTATGTGTTTGTCTTGTGCAGTTCTAGGAGGTCCACCCTCCTAGGCTTTGCCTCCCCTCTTTGGGAAAGAGTAAGTTTATTGCTTACTACCTGAGGCGCACCTACCGGGGAATGCCGACGGGGTTGCCCAAGCATTTTTTGTAGGCCAGAGTGCGCACCTTCTCGGGCGCTGGCTTTTCAAATCACACTTTCCCGACCTTGTGTCACATCTTACCGCTGTGGGAGGAAAATAAATAAAAATTATAAACATTTTTTTTACAAAATAAAATCGTTTTTCTTTCTTCTGTTTCAAACAGTCATTGCTTCATATCTAATAAATGGGTTTGTTTCACTATTTTTTTCATCCGAAATATTATTTTTCAGGATCCATTACAGTTTATCTTCATCGAAAAACTTAACTTTTTGGCTTGATAGTGTTATAAATGTGGTATTAGGACACTGAACGTTACATATACGTAATTCAGCCACGAATGTAAGAATGTGAAAAGGTTGAAAACCCGATGAAAGGAAAACAACCCGTACTCCATAAAAATGAATAACACATCGTATCAAATTATCATCATATATTTGTATAAAACAACCAACACAAATGAACAATACATAACAAGAATTTATTTTTTTCAAAAGATCAACTAATATTCTTTCCGCACAAACGGAGTTCTTTATAAGAGGCTGATTTAGTTATACCGAGAAAGTTGATCAGTCAGGATAAGAATTAAAAGTCCAAATATAGCCATTAAGAAGGCTTATAGCCTTTATGGAAAATGAAAATAGGAAAGTCTTTTTCCTTACATAATTTGAGGCAAAAAAATGAGAAGTCCTTCTCCTTTCACGGGAGATCGAGATATGAAGGTGTTAAAATCGCGGGGAACGATTGAATGAGATCATTTAACACGACAATATATAACAATATGAAAGTTTGATTTTAGAACGAATTAATATGGTATTTTTTTGTCCTTATGTCGTAAACACATACCTTTTTGGTTTGACGGTAGAGGGAAGGATATTTTAACAGAATTTTAGATTCTGTGGTCCGTTCTTAACGAGCTGTTTTAGGGTCTCAAGATATACGTAATCTCGACTTCGGAGAGGTAATATGATTGACTGGCCTGTCGTAGTCAATTTTGTTGGACCAGGTTTTTTTCTTTTGGTGTCCGGTAGACAGCAGTATTAAACCTCGCTGTATTTCTTAGCCGTTAATTTTCGAATTCTACTTTTTCTATTTTTGATTTTGTGTGCGGGGATAAATTGTTCGATATGACAGCTTGGCGAGCTGCCAATCTCCTAGACGTCCGCTCTCAACGTGCTCGACGATCTTCCCCCCGAGTTTCTTCTAGCCTCGATTTTCCCTCTATCCTGGCTTCTCCTCTTCATAGCAACAGTATTCTCCCATTTGATTGGTTGAATCCTCCGCCTCCGCAAATGCGTGGACTGAATTATGAAAGTCTATCTATCGGACTTCCTGTTGACCCTCTTTGGCATGGTGTTGCCCGCCTGCATCCCTTTTCCCTATGCGTAGGGGGACATGTGCCAACAAGTCCCCTGTTCCTTTTTTATGCCTTATAGGGCAAAATATGTGGATATAACAACATCAGCAAGTTCAACATATTTCACGTCATGTTTACCCCAGAGTAAGCAGCCTCGTTAAACGAAGTCTAGCCATCTACCATTACGCTACAGTGTAATATTGGCCTGCTCTTAATAGTTGCTGATGGATCCGTCTTAAAATGTGTCGATGGTGTATCCAGATATAATCCCCAAAGCTTTTCAGGGTTGCATGTCTTTCCTCAATTATGCCTTCCTGATTCTGCAGAAATTAACATCTTGAGATACTCTTGGTACAACCCCTTCTACCCTAGGCTCCTGATCACACGATCAAGAACGTGAAATTCAATTGTATGATTCGAAGGGAACTGGGCCAGTTTGTCCGAATGCCATGGCAACTTAACATGACATTTCCTATCCTTGAAGGTTATGGACTTCTGAAACCGCGGGATCTGATCTCGGTCATAACCTGAAATTTCTTCCCTGTCCTGAATCCCTAATGACTCAACGCTAAACATTCTCTCGAATCCTCTCTCCACATCGCTGAAGAAAAGGGCGCTCACAAAGGGGTCTACATAGTTTGGATTGCGGTGTATGTTACATTACAGTGTTGAACAAAAGAGATTCGCTTGGAACCGAGGAATTGTCTGAGAAAAAAATCCACCTCATCTAATGAGACAAGACAAGCGGGGACAGAAAACGCCGAACACTGCAGACAAGGCATCCACTTCAAAGGACCATAATGTTGCACAAGCCCACGGCCCGTAATTCCCCTATAGAGATCAAATCAGTACCAAATTCAAATTGTCCAGTCAGAGAACATCCGCTCCTCCTGAAGGCATCCAAGAGCATTTTTAGACGAAGAGACAAGTCTACCATGTCGGCAACCGGTAACAAAAAGTACCCAGTATGACCGGACCCTAAATCAACCCCATACCCACATTCATATACTTCTGCTCACACTTACCAATCCGACAAAACCCAAGGAGTTCAAGACGTTGCCAGTAAATAAATCTGGCCACTTCTAATATCTAGTAAACAATTCACGTAAACAGTCCTCTCTCCTCAGCCAAAGGTAACAATTATGACGAGATAATTTGGTATAGTGCAAAGAGGTAGGTTGAAAATCCGAGACTGCCTGGAAAGAGGCATCTCGGCGTGTAGAGGCTCCTCTGGACTCAGAAAAAGTTTCACAGGGATTGCCTCAGGTAATCCTCAGGCAAATACCAGCTTATCTGCCGCCTTTAATTAGTAGGCGTTAGATCGTCTGACTGGTGTCTTGCAACAAGACAGATCGCAATGGAATTCTACTTCCACATCCACATAGAATTGGCTCTTTTTGCAACTCTCTAGGAAAATTCAAGACCAGAAGTTTGGCCATTAGTAGGGCTTATGCCAAATCATCTTAAAAAAAAAGTTAGTTGGACAATTCTTCCAAAATCGAAGCAGTCCTGCTAATGAAACCCCCGAGGTTCGTATGAGAACTCTCCTTTTTGGGAGTTAAATCGATGATATCTTGAAATATCTTGTCTGACCTCTAGATATTCTTTTTTTAAAATGATTAACAGCACCTGCTTATAATTGTATTGACACAACTCAGGTGATTAATCAACAACAAAGGTCTCTCGGAAAAGGAGCATTTTAAGAAATGTAATTTCTCCGCGTCATTTTTGATAGTTTCGACACAAATATTCAAATCTTGATAAAAAGTTGTGGACACTGATTCGGTTGTTCTCCATTTCATGACCGCTTAACGTAAGATTTGTGATCTTTACCTGAGGGACTATCACTGCAAACGATGAAGGAGTTCTATTCAGGGTAGATACTGTAAGGGGCGTATAGCGAAGTGAAGGTTGGTCCAAATAAGGACTAGCCTCTGGCGGATATAATTTCTTTCGTGTAACCTTTGGGAATTTAACCTGTTACGTAAACACGAGTTATCTCTCGTTGACTTAGCAACCTCCCACCGTCACTCTTGACGGCAACCTCCCACTACTTGTATTAGTGGTAAACTGCTATGTATTCAGTGTAAATAAATTGTTCGTTACGTACACACGTGTGTTTCGCCTCTGTTAATGAATGCTTCAATAACAAGTTACTAATATGGCTTTATTTATTACTCACCTGTATCAACGCATAATATAAAATGGTGTCAGAATAAAACATCGAACCGTCAACACTCACAGCCGTATATCAATATTTTCAAAAAAAAAATTGAATTTTTACCACATCCAAAAGAATTAAATTTCTCTTCGGATAATCTCGGACAGGAATGGGAAACTTGGAAAAACCAATTTCAATTGTTCCTGCAAGCTACAGAGTCGGACAAAAAACCGGAGAAGGTGAAAACTTCAATATTGCTGACCTGTATAGGAACCGAGGGAAGGAAAATATATTATACGTTTAACTTTGAAAATGACAAAGAGAAGCTAAACTTGAAAAAAGTTATAGAAAAATTTGACGCGCACTGCCAACCAAGAAAAAACCTGACGTTTCTCACATATCAATTTCTCACGTGCAAACAGAAAGAAACACAGAGATTTGATGAGTACGTCACAGAACTACGGCAAAAGGCAAACAAATGTGAATTTGGTGACCTCACTGAAAGACTAATAAAAGACATTCTAATTTGTGGCGTTAATGACAACATGTTGAGAGAAAGAATGCTCAGAGAACCTTCACTGGACTTACAAAAGGCGATACAAGCAGGCCTGAGTGCTGAAAAAACGAAGAGACACTCCAAGATAATGGCTACATGCGAAACAGAAAATATCTCAACAATTCGCAATCCAAAGAAAAACAGGCTGTCGTCCAAAGTCATGTTCAAACGTGAAGACAAAAAGCCCGCGAAAACACAACAATGGATTGAGACATGCACCTACTGCGCTGGATCACATCAGAAAGGAAACTGTCCAGCATACAATAAAAACTGCACAAATTGCGGCAAAAAAGGACACTTCGCTCGAATATGTCGAACGAAAAAGAAGAAACTATATAATGTCGGACACTCACACAATTCAGACTACGTGGAGCAAAATCAGTTTAACATGGACGCCATATTGAAAAAAAATGTAGACGCACTACAAACTGACAAATGGAAAGTAAAGATTCGAGGCAACAAAAGACTCATCAACTTCAAAATCGATACAGGTGCTGAAGTAAATGTATTACCAGCAAAAATATATAGAACTATTGAACCAAAGCCAAAATTAAATAAAACGTCTATAAAATTAACCGCCTACAACTGTACGCAAATTCCCACGATAGGGAGCTGTGTTATACAATTACAAAATAAAAATATAAAAGTAAGTTCGCATTTCATTGTGGCAAACACAAATGCAAACGCAGTAATCGGCACAGAAACAGCGGAAGAATTAGGACTGATAAAAAGAACTTATGAAATAAACAAGACGGACATAGAAGCATTAAAAGAAAAATATAAAGATTGCTATGGTGACATCGGAAAATTCCCAGTCACACATCATATAACAATAACTCCGGACATAAAACCCGTCATAAATCCTCCAAGGAACATACCGTTTGGGATGAAACCAAAATTAAAAAAGGTGTTAGAAAAAATGACAAAAATGGGAATAATAAAACCCGTTGAAGAACCGACAGATTGGGTAAATTCTCTGGTAATAGTGGAGAAACCGAACGGAAAATTAAGACTATGTTTGGACCCTAGAGACCTAAACAAGGCCATAAAAAGAGAACACTACGAATTACCCACCGCCGAAGAAATATTTGCAGAAATGGAAAATCCAAAATATTTCACGAAATTAGACGCTTCAAATGGATATTGGCAAATACCCGTTGATGAAGAAAGCTCTAAGCTATTAACATTTAATTCGCCATTTGGTCGTTATTCGTTCACGCGCCTGCCATATGGAATACATAGTGCCTCTGAAATTTTTCAAGCACAAGTTGCAAAAATAATAGAAGGCATACCTGGAACGAAGAACTCACAGGATGACATAATAATATGGTCAGAAACATTAGAGGACCATATAAAAACATTAGACAAAGTATTCAGTCAACTACGCAAAGCTGGATTAAAATTAAACAAAAATAAATGTGAATTTGCAACAAAGCAATTAACATATTTAGGTCATTTGATCACTGATGAAGGAATAAAACCAGACCCTTCTAAAATAAAGGCAATAACACACATGCCTCTACCCGAAAATAAAAAAGCTATTCAACGATTTTGGGGAATGACCAACTACCTGTGCAAGTTCATACCAGAGTACTCAGAGGTAACTACACCGTTGAGAGTACTGCTACACAACGATACGCTGTGGTCATTTGATAAACCTCAAATAGAGGCTATAGAAAAACTAAAACGGATAATAACTAGCCTACCAGTTTTAAAATTTTATGATCCCAGCAAAGAAATTAAAATCACCACCGATGCCAGCAAACATGGATTGGGTGCAGTGTTACAACAGAAACATGATGAAAAATGGTTACCCGTGTCATACGCGTCACGATCGACAACCTCAGCAGAACAAAATTACTGCCCGATAGAATTGGAAACGCTCAGCATAGTGTTCGCCTGCAACAAATTCCACCAATATATCTATGGAAGAAAATTTCTCATAGAAAATGATCACAAACCATTAAGGCAAATTTTTAAAAAATCCATTACAAAAAGCCCTCCGAGAATACAAAGATTCATACTCGCGCTTCAGAAATACGAATTCGAAGTAATATACATTCCAGGGCGAGAATCCGTAATTGCTGATCCATTATCACGTGCATACATATCAGACAGCGAACAAGAAATATCGGATACAGAAATGGACAAATATATCCATACCATTATAAAACAATATCCAATGAGCGACCAAAAACTCAACATATACCGTGAGGAGACTGGGAAAGACCCAACACTAAAAATGCTCATGAAATATGCGACATCAACTTGGCCAGAAAAAAATGGACGTGCCACCCACAATAGCACCATATATGCCAGTCCGCGATGACATATCGGTTGTGAAAGGACTAGTATAGAAAGGTACACGAATAGTGGTCCCAACCTCCCTAAGGAAGGAAGCCCTACAAAAAATCCACACTGGACATTTGGACATAGAAAAGTGCATTACAAGAGCAAAAGAGGTCGTATATTGGCCTAACATAAACAATCAAATAAAAGAAATGGTTAGCACATGCACACATTGTCTAGATCACAGAAACCGACAACCGTCAGAATCACTAATACACCATGAAATACCCGTAACACCATGGACCAAAGTTGCGACAGACGTATTTTACTTATATAGTAAAGCATATGTAGTGATAATAGACTACACGACTAGATATTTCGATATCCACAAACTTGATGACTGCAAATCAAGTACGGTAATCAATAAAATTGTATGTCAAGGGAGTAGACAACATCCCAGCAGACACCTTGTCACGCGGAATTAATTCCTTCATATTGGAACCTTCCATAGACGTCAACACCTTGTCTGAGGAACAGCAGAAAGATGACCACCTGCAAAACCTTCTACAGAACAATGCAACGTCATTGAATCTGGTGACGATCACCAACCCTACCAGCAACAAAATAATTATATGCGACACCAGCACAAATAAACTGCGCCCATATGTGCCAGCATCATTACGCAAAGACATATTTGATGCGGTACATGGACTATCACATCCGGGAGCCAACGCATCGATACGGTTACTAACTGACCGGTACGTCTGGCCGCGGATCAAAGCAGATGTGAGAGCTTGGGCAAAAATGTGCGTGAAGTGTCAGAAAGCCAAGGTCGGACGCCATACTCGAGCCCCTCTAGGCACGTTTCCAGTGCCTGATGAGAGATTCAAGCACATTCACATAGACATTACGGGACCATTTCCCACATGTGAAGGTCAGTGCTACCTATTAACATGTGTTGACAGGTTCTCACGATGGTTCGAAGCCCTTCCCATGCCAGACATGACAGCATATACGACAGCCAGAACATTCCTTGCCGGCTGGGTGGCAAGATTCGGTGTCCCGGAGAACGTGACTACAGACAGAGGTCGACAGTTTGAGTCTGAAATGTTTCACAAACTGTCAAAACTTTTGGGCACCAGGAACATCCACACTACGGCTTATCACCCCCAAGCAAATGGTATGGTCGAGCGTTTGCACCGCAGCCTGAAAGCTTCTTTACGTGCGGAGCTTACTAACAATACCAAGTGGCTAGAACACCTTCCACTGATCTTGTTGGGGCTGCGCACCACAGTAAAGAAAGAGATGGACTGTTCGGCAGCTGAAGCACTGTATGGAACGACACTGCGGCTACCTGCACAGTATTTCTTCGAGGCGCCAAAGAAAGTGTGGGACGTAACAGCGTTCGTCGACAGACTGACCTCAAAAATGGCCAAGATGGCATATTCACCTTCAGGGGAGAATAAGTGCACTAAAGTGTATTTGCCAAAGCATCTAAAATCGTGTACTCACGTATTCGTCCGCGATACTGCTAGGTCGCACTCGCTGCAACCACCGTATCGCGGTCCATTTAAGGTAATCAAGAGGCACGAGAAATTTTTCAGCGTTCTTATTAAGAACTTGGAACAAAACATTTCTGTGGACCGGCTAAAACCTGCAGTACTTGAAGATGCCTACCTAGAAGTAATACCTCCAAGTGTGGTGCCCATGGACATGACACTTGATAAAATACAAAAAAAGACACGTTCAGGCAGACACGTGAGGTGGCCTAGACATTTAGAGAATTTTGTCTCCATGTAAAAACTTTTTTTGTTTGTTTACATGAAATTTCAGATACTCTGTATTTTGGGGGGGAGTATTGTAGGGGACAAGGCCTAACTACCACCGGGCAAAAGACACCGGTGAGTTAGGTCCCCTTGTTAGGCAGATCCTGGCTAGATATTCCAGAGAGAAGGACCTATTTAACTTTCGCCGTGTAGGGTAAGACCCCACGCGGTAGAGAACAAAGTAACACCTACCAAATTGGTAGAGTCCCACCATAAATGGTGAGTAACATTCCTTGTATGTTCTATTGTGTAATGTTGTCAATTGTCTTTACCTTTGTCCAAGCGAATAAATGTTTGTAAACTGTACTTGGTCGATTCCTTCTTCATTTAATATTCCCCCATAGATATCGTAGTTTAGCAAGCCTCTTTTCCCATACGGGTTAGTGTAAAGATAATAAACTCTACATCCTAACCCTGGGAACCGCTATGCTAACAAAATAAAAAACACCTTCGCAAAATTTGGCATTCCACAAATAGTGATTAGTGACAATGGACCCGAGTACCGATCATCAGAATTTAGACAATTTGCTAAAGATTGGGATTTCAGGCATATCACGACAAGTCCGAACTATCCACAGTCGAATGGCTTAGTAGAAACATTCAAACAATTAAAAGAACATTAAAGAAATCGTTTGAAAGTAGACAAGACCCATACCTAGCAATGTTAGCGTTACGGACTTCACCATTAAAAGATAAAACCCCGTCACCAGCCCAACAGTTGATGAAAAGAACGCTAAGGACAAATCTTCCAAATATCATGCATAACAAAACAATGAAAAAGCATGAAATAAATAAAAAGCCCAGAGAGCTACCAGAACTAAAGAAAGACGATACTGTCCGTATTCTTTCACAGGAAAAATGGAACCGAAAAGGTAAGGTTGTGAAAAAATTAAAAGAGCCTCGTTCATATCTAATAAAAACAGAACAAGGAAATTATGTACGGCGCAACAGACGTCATATTTTAAAAACAAAAGAAAATCAAGGGTTCAAAATCAAACACGACTATGAAAACATATTAAACCAAGAAAATAGTCGAAAGCAAGTCGTATCAAAAACAAGCTCGGAAAACAAAATAATACCAAACTCCACAAAGAAAGGGAGACCAATTAAATGTCCAGCCCGATACAGAGACTAAATGAGAAAACTCTAAAAAATAAAAATACTTTTATTTTTCAGTTAAAACAAAGAAGACAAAAACGGAGATGTTACGTAAACACGAGTTATCTCCCGTTGACTTAGCAACCTCCCACCGTCACTCTTGACGGCAACCGCCCACTACTTGTATTAGTGGTAAACTGCTATGTATTCAGTGTAAATAAATTGTTCGTTACGTACACACGTGTGTCTCGCCTCTGTTAATGAATGCTTCAATAACAAGTGACTAACATGGCTTTATTTATTACTCACCTGTATCAACGCATAATATAAAATTGTGTCAGAATAAACCATCGAACCGTCAACACTCACAGCCGTATATCAATATTTTCAAAAAAAAAAAAAATGGAATTTTTACCACATCCAAAAGAATCAGATAACATCTTCTCTCTGTCCCCATCAAAGACAGAGGAAATGTGGAGTTTGGAAATGTGGTGATTGCAAATATGATCTCTATTTTATTGATGTACTCATACATTACCTCGTAGAATACGGGAAATATATCAGGAGTAATTTCACGCCACGAGATTGTTATCTTTAGAATAGAGATGCTGGTAAGGTGGTGCCACCTTGCATTTGCCACAGTGGGTGTGTTAAAGCCTCTATATATAGGAAGGAGAAGTGAGACAACAAGTCTCTGTTTGTTGTTGTTAAAGTTATACGCCGTTCCTTTAGAAAATAAAGTCACGCCTCTTTTTTCTTCTTCGAAAATAGTCGGGAAATCAGAAGGTGGCATAGAATGAATCTAGCTGAAGAGCGACGTTGCGTAAAAAAAACTTCCTGCTCGACCCTCTCCTTAGATCAAGTAAATAACTGTCAATCTGGTAACGAGTTGACGACTTAATATTTCTTTCTTTGACAAAATATAAGGAAAATGCATCACAAGGATGAAAAGGGGGAGAAAAGTCGGTCATCGCTGATATCTGCTAAGTGCAAAATATCAGTCGAAACCAAAGACCTAACGAACTTTTAGCTTTTACAGAGGTGGAGGGAACCGCTAAGCTTCCCAAAATGTCCTCCGGATTTTAACCGTCATACGACCCTAAGAAGAAGCAAAATAAGAAGAAGCAAAATAAGAAGAAGCAAAATAAGAAGAAGCAAAATAAAAAGAAGCAAAATAAGAAGAAGCAAAATAAGAAGAAGCAAAATAAAAAGAAGCAAAATAAGAAGAAGCAAAATAAAAAGAAGCAAAATAAGAAGAAGCAAAATAAGAAGAAGCAAAATAAGAAGAAGCAAAATAAGAAGAAGCAAAATAAAAAGAAGCAAAATAAGAAGAAGCAAAATAAGAAGCAAAATAAGAAGAAGCAAAATAAGAAGAAGCAAAATAAGAAGAAGCAAAATAAGAAGAAGCAAAATATGGCGAATGTTAGAAGAAAATATTACTTTTGACGCACAATCCTCAAGGAACGAAATTACCAAATTTTACGAAAAGCTTGTTTTGAGAGGGTCCTCGTTAAACAACCTTTATATGTATAGGGCAGCTAAACTAACCTTTCCTGTGTCCCAGGATTGTCTCATCAAAATTAAAATGAGCCAACATTCAATGGGACGAGTCACGACACCCTGTCGGGACGAAACTATACCGATTGATGTTTTGCAAATGTCCTTCCTCGAAGGAATGATTGTCGTTTCCTCCCTCTTTCCATAAAGAGGGTCTTATATCTTGTTTGACTAACACTTATTAGTAGAGGTATAACGTTTACGTCTGTTTTGATTCGGGAGTGGGAAGTGACTTTGGGTATTTTTTGGAGGAAAACGGATTAGTTTTTGTAGAGGAGGCAGGAGGTTATCCTTTGAAGTTTATTGTGGGGAGACAAAAGGGGAGGTCTTTGGAGAGTAGGTGTTGTTTTTTACGGCTACTTAGTGGGATCATCTTATATTCCCTCTCTTTGATGGGAACAGTAATAACAGGGGTCATGGTTTTCGAGGGTGATCAACATTTGGTCAGTGGAGTGTTCGCTGATGTGTATTTCTGGAGAGACTTGGAACTTGTCAGTTGGGTTGATTTCGAAGTGGATGCTTTCAAAGAACAGCGGTAACTGGTTTTTCGGCTCTTAAAGCTTTTTCCAATTGAACAATTTCAATATATTTATCTTTGCCAGGATCTTTTGATATTTCAATGTTTTCTTCTTCCTCGCTCATCAGCTCCAAGGTTTCTCTTCCGAGCGTTTTCTTTCATGTTACCAGTAAACATTTTTTCTCTTCCCACCCACTTAGGTCGAGGAAGACGGTGAGCTTATCTTTAATCGCTGTAATGAGTAATTCAAAAACTATTTTCCCGACCGCAGGTCCAACAAGAAGGCCTCCTCCATGCGAATATCACCGGAATCTTGTCCTCCTCTGTTTCCAGGTAATAGGGCATGTCGGCGAATTCATTTTTGTCGAGTAAAATCTCAAAAGTCCATACCGACAGGTGTTTTCTCGCATAAGATTAATGATATATATCCATACTTCATGAGCGAAATATTCACTCTCTACATAAAATGGTACATGAAATACAGAGACGGGTGTCCATCGACTTCCTAACTACTCCATACGAAGTATATGGTCATTAGTTATGATCTCCGACTGGGATAACGACAGACATTCCTCGAGTTGCAAATGGGGTGTTCATTGGCTGATAATCTTTACACTTGATAATTCTTTCGGTACGATGCTCTGTTGTCAAAATCAGTTTTGTGACTAGATCACTAGTTTCTCTTACTAATTTAAGCGTCTTCCTCTCTACTACAAATATCTGTAGCGTCCTGCTGAATTTCTCTTCCAGTTCTGATAAGTCAATTTTGAGCGACCTTTTATGGTGATAAGATATTAGCATTTTTTTGCTCTTTCCAAGAATTCTTTAACGTTTGTGACGAGCTTTGAGGTTTTACTCCAGGTGATAATTGGGGTAGGAAGAAAAGCCTCGGTCGACATTTAGTGCCCATAGGTTCTTGTGGCTGGTGGCTAGGAGTAGCCATCGCCGAACCTTGAATATCTCGGGAAATCTTTCGATAATGTAACAATAGAAGAAAATGGAAACAGTGGCTTTATTTCAGAGTTTCTCCAACCAGACCGATGTCGTCTGCTCCTCAAAAGCGCCAGTGAGTCTATAGATGTCTTTGAAGTTATTTTCTTATAGATTTGAACTTTTTTTTAGAGAAACGGAATCTCTATTGACAGCTGCACAAAACAATGCGATTAAGGTAAACTAAATTAAAGCTAGAATAGATTTAAAAACCCAGGAAAACAGTAAATGAAGACTGTGTGGGCAAATAGACGAAACAGTAAATCACATAATAAGTGAATGCAGCAAACTAGCCCCAAAAAGAATACAAGAACAGACATAAGTACATGGGGAGATCAGTACACTGGGAACCATGCAAACAACTTCATTTCGAACACGCGGACAAATGGTACAAACGTAAACCAGAGAGAGACAGTACTTGAAAACGAAAAACAGAAAATCCTCTAGGATATGAAGGTGAAAGCAGATGCAATCATACTAGCAAGGAGACTAGATGTCATAATAGTCGAAAAATCCTGCCAAATGGTAGATTTTGCTTTCCCAGTAGACGACAGTATGAAATACACGGAACTTGGCAGAGAATTGAATGGGATATAGAGTATGAAGAAAGTCAATAATAATACCAAAAATCGCAAGAGCACTAGAAACAGTCACGGAAAACCTGGAAAAATACTAGTAGACATTGGAATCAAAGGCAATACTCGGGCTATAAAACAGACGGCAATAATCAAAATAGCTGAAATCTAAGGAAAATTTTCGAATGCGGAAACCAACCCACATTAGCTACGAATGCTAACCACATACATAGAAGGAAGAAAATAAAAACACAGAAATTACACTACTACATTAACCCAAGAAATAGAAACTGCAAGAAATTTAATAAACTACCCCCTCCCCCAAAGTGATGGTACCAGCCTCGGCTGATACAACAAAATATTCGTGCAGGGTCAAGGAGGATGGAAAGACCGATTAGAGAGAGCACTCATCAGACCTCCACTGAAAGAGTGCATAGAGTATTGGGACCTTGCCACTCAAATTCTAAGAGAAGACCAAAGGTTGTTGCCAGTGATAAATCGATGGTAAGTGTCTGTTGTGATAACCCAAAATCATTTGTAATAGTTAGCGAAAGAAGTGGAGAATACATGAAATCTGGGAAGACTTGTCACTCAGACTCCAAGGAATACCACCGGTGATTATACGTGAGCAATCACTGATGATGACCTGTGTGAAAACTTCTAATCAATAATAATAATAATAATAATAATAATAATAATAATAATAATAATAATAATAATAATAATAAATAATAATATACTGTTTATATAAAATGTTTATTCAATGTTTTACTTATTAAAGCTCTAATTTATATTGAGCACTTTTTAGAAAAAAATATTGGTTTTAAGTTCATGTTATCAATATATTTAAACAAAATTTAATATACACACATATATATATATATATATATATATATATATATAAATACGAAAATAAAACACACCGAAAATAAAAAGTAAATAATTAAAATATAAATTAAAAAATATATATATATATTATTAAAACTAACAGTTAATCGATCACCATACATTTATCCAATATTGCACACATATTTTTGAACACCACATTTATATACATGACATAACTTTTAAACTTATTAATTTTTATTCTCTGCGGGACTGGTTTGCTGCTACACTGTCTCTGTCTTCTGGCATCCATTTTGGCAGATTCTCTGCACGGACGGGATTTTCCTCTGGTGTTCATTATTTTTGACAAAGGGAAGTTTCTTTTCCCGAAATATTAAATAAATGATTTTTATAATCATCCGGACATCACACAAACAGCTTACACCACACTTGCTGTTATGTAAGATTTGAAGAAAAAATAAATAGTAAGTCACATTTCGATTTCGATTTATTATTTTTGTTCCTTCCAGCTTACATATTACCCGGAATTTGCATTGCCCACAGCCTTTTAAAAACATACTACTACTAATATATATATATATATATATATATATATATATATATATATATATATATATATATATATATATATATATATATGTGTGTGTGTGTGTGTGTGTGGGGTGTATACTTCTATCTCGTCACACAATAATTAGCGAGTGAGTAAGACACGTGCGTTTTTCTAGTCCCTTGACAAAACCATTTCAAGTTTTGAGAAAGCAAGCATCAAGTCATTAAACTACCCTTGACTTACCCCGACGCCTGAAGTGAATTCCGTAAAGTTCCTCTCCTCTTTTTTCTATAGAAAATATAATAATAATTTATATATGTGACATGAAATTACTGAAGTAATTTTATGATTTCATATAAATATTTATTTTTGACGGAGGGTGTACACTAGTAGTAGTAGTAGTAGTAGTAGTAGTAGTAGTAGTAATAATAATAATTACCAATATTTTAAAGAAAGCAATGGAAACATGGAAGCTGAAATGACAGCTGGAGGACAACACCTGTCTGAGATAAGAATACAGGGAGGTATATCCCAAAGAGGGTCTCTATTACAACTACTGTTTATCATAGCCATGATGCAACTAAACAATATACTCATGAAATGTGATGCTCGATCCAGGTTTACACAGAACAAAGAATGAAGCACCTGATGTATATGGACGATCTGAAGCTATTTGCAAAAACTAGAAAAGCTGATAAACACGACAATAAACTTCAGTCAGGGCATTCAACTGGAATTTGTAATGGAAAAGTGTGCACTGTTAGAAATTAAAAATGGAAAAACTAGAGACATCGGAGGGCATGGAACTGCCAAAGAAAGAGGAGATGAGGGCACTTGGCGAGCATGATACCGATAAATATTTAGGAGTTCTGGAAACAGATACCATCAAAACCACAGAAATGAAAAAGAAGATTGGGAAACAACACCTGAGAAGAACAAGAGAACTCATAGAAACTAAATTATATCGCAGGAATCTAATAAAAAAGAATAAACCTCTAGGCAGTATCACTAGTAAGATGTTCTGGACCATTCATAGGTTGGCCCAAAGAAGAACTGAATCATCTTCGCCAGAAGACTAAGAAACTAATGAGCATAAGGCAAGATTAGGAAAAGGTGCTAGTAAGTTTAGAAGACTGTGTGAATATGACAAAAAAGAATTAGCACAATACTAACCCAGAACACGAAAAGACTTTTTTCCTAAAAATACCCAGCTTCGTCTAGAGACACTTCTTTCTCCTGATATTTCCTCAGCCCAAGAATCTCTGGGTGAACGCTAAGTTCCAGCTGAAAAATACACATTCGAAAGCTAAAACTACAAACAATACCAGCTTCGCGTGGCGGAAAATCCCAATGTGCACAAAAATTAAAATTTTGCCCGCGAACGCTAATTTTGCTGGAACACCCATATAACTTCAGCTTCATCCATCCCGGAATGAACGCTAAATCCTCGCTGATAAAGATTGTAGTTATATATATATATTAAAAAAAAAGTTTTTATACAATTGACAAAACGCCATCATTCGGACAAACAAAAAAAATGGGATCAAGAGAAGAATAGGGACCCCAGATCATTAACACAAGACGCGGGACATATTTTAGAATCACCGGTTGACCTCGCAATACACGTGGTCTCTATTTACAAAACACTTGTAAATAGATCTTTTATTTATGTTAATAAATGCAGTATATTTCGGAATTTTTTTTTCTTTTAACATGTTAATATTTATTTTAAGGCAGAGAGTTCATAAATAAAACAAATAAATATTAACATGTTTTCTTTTAAAACATGTTTTTGTGTCACTATTTACAAAACAACTCGGGTTTTTTTTCTTTTAACATGTATACGCTTTTTTTAAAATCGGCTGACTTGTAATCTGTCGTTTTGCAATAAACAAAACAATTTATCATTTTTTTTTTACTTTTATTTACTAAATAAAAAACAAATTTTAAACGCAATTCTATATTTCGTGTTGTGTATTTTAAGAAAAAGTGGATACTTTTTTTTCTTTTCGTAGGGAGGCGAGTAACTAGCGAAGTTTTATTTATTTGTTTATAATTGTTGCTTACAGAAAAAAAGGAAAAAACTTCACGAGGGCAGAAATGGGGGGGGGGGGGTATGAAATATTTATCACCGTACTTAAGTAATCTTTCGTTTTGTAGGGAAAAATCAAGCTTCCCAAAAAGGGGCACTCTGGATCTTACCTCAGTTTAGAAGGATTTTTCCATACTACACATTGCTCCTAGCCTGAGGAGGCAAAACGGATGATTACGCAAGTTATTTTAATAAATAAACGAAATATATACGCTTTTTAAAAAATCGGCTGACTTGTAATCTTTCGTTTTGCCTCCCCACGAGGGCGGAGTTAGACTTCAAAAATCAGTTTCTAAACGGAAGCAATTTAAAATTTATGAAGTTTTTTCCTTTTTTTTTCTGTAAGCAACAATTATAAACAAATAAATAAAACTTCGCTAGTTATTTAGTAAATAAAAGTAAAAAAAAAATGATAAATTGTTTTGTTTATTGCAAAACGACAGATTACAAGTCAGCCGATTTTTAAAAAATCGTATACATGTTAAAAGAAAAAAAACCCGAGTTGTTTTGTAAATAGTGACACAAAAACATGTTTTAAAAGAAAACATGTTAATATTTATTTGTTTTATTTATGAACTCTCTGCCTTAAAATAAATATTAACATGTTAAAAGAAAAAAAAAATTCCGAAATATACTGCATTTATTAACATAAATAAAAGATCTATTTACAAGTGTTTTGTAAATAGAGACCACGTGTATTGCGAGGTCAACCGGTGATTCTAAAATATGTCCCGCGTCTTGTGTTAATGATCTGGGGTCCCTATTCTTCTCTTGATCCAAAAAATGGATTGATTCTATGCAGGGATGGCAAAATGGCGACAACTAATTTTAAAAGTTCTGTCATAGGCTATCCCCTGTACGAATTACCAATAAAATGCCTAAGTCGGTTTATTTGCTGCTACAAAAAGGGAAGACTAATTACAACGGATCCATCTACTCCGTACTCGGTGGGGAGCTGGTGTGGTGTACACCACAATTAAGGTACTCTCTCTTACTCTCTTTCTTTCTTTCTTTCTTTGTATAACCCTTCTTCGCCTCTGAAGTGGAGAAACTCGCGAAATCTCGCCTAATCACGTTGGCCAGAAGTTTCTGACCAATGGGCGGCCGACAGGTCAGCTCGGCCGCACGTGATCTTAAATCTATAAAGAAGGGGACGCGTCCCTTCCTCATCCTCTTTTTCCCTCAGCGTTCTGAGACCACGAACGCACACAAAGAACTCTCGGCGATTTCCACCCCCCCCCCCACACCAGCTCGAACGAGCTGAGTGGAGGAGGGAGGAAGAAAAAGGTAACCCGTTTCGATTCAAGAAATCTTTCAATTCGATGAACATTCTACAATCTGGTAATCTTTCAATGCCAACGAACTCTTATTTCTTCAACACATTGCATTCTACACACAAAAAGACATTTCAACACGCATCGCATTATACGCCCCAATTATGAACTTACACTCTCTTTTAAATATTAAATAAATAAATTGTTTTGTTAATAAAAAAATGTTATTTCTTTCCTTTTTTATTAACCATTATAAAAGGCCTATTCGTATATGTGTATAGCTTCATCATTCCTTCGCTTTCTTTAAGGTAAGTTTAAATAATATTTTCTTCCTTTCTCTTTGTTGTCTTAAACTGTTTTATTTAATCTCCAGGTGGTCCGATGGTGGAATCTAACAGTGAGATGACGTGCCGTTATAAAGGCATCTATCACACTACCTATGGTTGGGGAATTCATTATCGCAAAACCATTTGTCCGGCATCCTTCGCGACTGTGGGTAAAATTTAAAAAATCCATTGTACCCTTTTGAATTTCCCGCCATAAACACACTTCCACCCCGGCCATAGACTAACCCCTGGGCATGGCTACGAAAAGGACATCTAAACAATAAACAGAATCACTACTAACAGCAGCACAGAACAATACGATTAGAATAAACTATATCAACGCTAAGATAGACAAAACCCAGGAAAACAGTAAATGTACACTCTGCGGACAAAGAAATGAAACGGTAAATCGCATAATAAGTGAATGCAGGAAACTAGCCCCAACAGAATACATGAACAGACAAGACTGTGTGGGAAGGCAGTACACTGGGAACTATGCAAACGACAGCATTTTGAACACACAGACAAATGATACAGACACAAACCGGAAGCAGTACTGGAAAACGAAAACCACAAAACCTTCTAGAACATGGAGGTACAAACATATAAACTCATCCAAGCAAGAAGACCGAATGTCATAATAGTCAACAAGAAGTAACAATCCTGCTAGATTGTAGATTTTACCATCTCATTAGGCACAGGATGAAGATACAGAAGACAGAAAAAAGGAAGCAAATATACGAAACTTGCAAGAGAACTGAAAGGGATATGGAACATAAAGAAACTCAATATCATACCAATAATCGTGAAAGCACTAAGAACAATCCCGGAAAAACTGGAGAAAAGACTAGGAGAAATTGGAATCAAGCGAAAGACTGGTACCATACAACGGACGGCAATTATTAAAACAGCTGAAATTTTACAGAAAATCCTCGAATGCAGAAACGAACACACATAAACTGCGAAAGTTTACAAGTTACATTACATGGACGTTGCAATAGAAAGAAAACAAAACCATAGAATAAACTCGAACACATGAAGCCAATGGAACAGAAACAGCCAGAAATTTCATAACCTTTCCCCCAAAGTGATTGCAATAGCCTTAGCTGATACCACATGCTATAGTCGTGAAGAGTCAAGGAAGATGGAAAGACGGAGGAGAAAGAGCACTAATCAGACCTCCACTGGAAGAGTACTGGGATTTGGGGGAGGCTTACGCCCACCTAAATTCCAGAGAAGACCAATGAAGGTCATTGGCAGCGAGAATTCAATGGTCAGTAACAGTCATTTGCAATGGTTATCGAAAGGGGTGGAAAGTACTAGAAATTTGAGGAGGCTTGTTGTCACTCAGACTCCAGGTAACACCATCGGTTATTATCAATGAGCAATCACTGATGATGACCTGTATGGGAACTCCTAGTCAGTACATATACTACTACTACCTTGGCGAGGCTTATTGCCACCCAAATCCCAGAGAAGACCAATGAATCTTACCAATCAATGGTAAGCGGCTGTTGCGATACCGCAAGGTTATTTGCAGTAGTTATCGAAAGAGGTGAAGAATACTGGAAATCTGGGGAGGCTTGTTGTCACTCAGACTCCAGGGAACACTACCAGTTGTTGTCGGTGAGCAATCACTGACGATGACCTGTGTGAGAATTTCTAGTGAGTACAAATAATAATAATAATAATAATAATAATAATAATAATAATAATAACAATAATAATGATAATAATAATGATAATAATAATAATGATAATAATAATAATAACAATAATAATAATAATAATAATAATAATAATAATAATAATAATAATAATAATAATAATAATGATAATAATAATAATAATAATAATAATAATAATAATAATAATAATAATAATAATCGCAATTAGAAAAATCACTATACCAAATTATATGCTAAAATATCTCTTAGTTTTGGGATTGGGTTATGTTCGAAAAAATCTATTTTAATTATTCTAATTGGCTTTAGTTTACAATTTACTCACCAAATGGTCGTCTCTTACTAAGTTTCCGTCTATCATTTTCTTCTTCTTCTCTCACGAAATGTTTATTTATCAAAAGATAAACATGCTTTTCGCTGAACAGGCGTATCGTTGTTTAATTCCCATTCATTTTGAACGCCTTAGACTTAAGCATAGGTAAATATGCTCTAAACTTGATAGGAAAACAATTCCGCTCATTTAACTAATGAACGGACTTTTAGTCATGAGGAACGAAATAATGATTACACCGTGTTACGATGACCTGAACTCATTGTTCGTTTAGCAGTCATTTTTGTTCTTTAAATAATTTCACGTTTAAATCGTATTTTTCATCTTTCAATTTTGATTCTTTTCAATCTTCATATATTTTATTTCTTAATTAATTGGACACACGAAAAAGAAATTGTTTCAATTTACTAACGAAAATCCCAACAATCGACCATAGTTTTTGAACACAAAAGAAATCATCCTATATTTTTGCTCTTTTTTTTGTTTTTCGTATTGAATTTCCTGTAATGAAAGGTAAGGGGTTTTTTTCTTCACTTTTTAAAAAACTGTGCTCAATATTTTTTTAAACAATCTTGAACATTTAAATAAGTTTTTTTTAAATTTTTTATTTCAATCCATTAAAAATGTCGATTCCGTCGTGCCCGACGACAGACCTGATTAAAAAAAAAAAAAAAAACACTAAAACAGTATGAATCTCCGATTTAAAAAAAATCTTCTAAACATAAATTATTAAAAAATGTCTTAATTTTTAGTATAACTTATATTATGGTGATTTAGTTGTTTCGTAGCCAAAATGGTTGACAATGAACCATCTGCTATATTCCGAATTCACAAATGAGTAAGTAAACCTAAATAAATTGTTTTGGACTAATTTCAAATTTACCATGAATTATTTTAAAGGAAATATAGTTGGGAAATTAGTCCAAAACAATTTATTTGGGTTTACTTACACATTTGTGAGGTCGGGAAAAATTAGAAAAAGAAAAATCGGCTGCGAAACGATTAAATCGCCTATATTATTTATAAGAAAACAATAATTTATACGATAAAATAACAAATAACTAATTTTGAATTTTTTACTATCACACCCGTTGTATTTTACCCCCCCCCAAAAAAAGAGATTCCATTCTATTACATGTTAACCGCTTAAAAACATATCTGAAAAAAAAAGGAAATAACACATCTTTTAGATTTTAGACGAAGGATCACTTTCTTATTTAAATTAACGTAAAATAAGCATCCTCTTCCTGGTCAGTATTGATTTACTCCTCTCCAGGAGTAAGGCACAAGGCCAGTTTTTATCTTACTCCCACAAGTAAGATGTGACCCAAGGTCGGGTCGGGAAAGTGGGGTTTAAAAATTGCCTGGGCAGTTCCGTCGGCATTCCCCGGTAGGGGCGCCACAGGCAGTAAGCAATAAACTTACTCCTCCCCAAAGAGGGGAGGCGAAGCCTGGGAGGGTGTACCTCCTAGAACTGCACAGGACAGACCCATAGACCAGCGTAAATCAAGCCCCGAACGCCAAGACAATACCAGTCTATGGGGTGTAGTATCCATCAGAACAGATACTACACTTTGATCTTAGCCAAAAGGCCAAGAAGAAAGCCAAGTAAGCAGAAGACGTGTAACGAAAGTTTTTTTAAAAATTATTTTTTGAAGGGATAGTAACATTTGTGAGAGATGTAGAGAGGTGTACGTTAATTAAGCTTATATATATTTCTACACCTTTTGTGTAACATTTCGATGAATTTCATTATGTCGGCATAGGCAAGATATTTTTAATAATCTGCAAATCATCATTCCAGTATTCTTATAGTTTCCAGTTTCAAACTTCGAATGGTTCAAAAATGAAATAATATTTCAAAAATGAAATAAAATTTAACCTGAACAAGATTTCTTTGTTAAACGATTTCTTTGTTATAAAAAATAACCAGAAAAATTAAAAACTAAAGAATGTAAATATTTAAAAAAATATTTAAAATATATTTTGAAAATATTAAGAGAAACAATAAGCATTTTCATTTTATGTTCTTCAAAATCAAATTTAAGTTATTTTGGTTAAGTTTCAAATTAAAAAAAGAGCAGATATTAAACTTTTTTTTTCCCTACACATGGAAAAAAATTTTATTGAGAGTAAACTTTTCGGCACTCCAGGAAAACATCTTTTTCATGTAAAACTTTATAATTAAAACTTGCTGAAAGGAAAAGTTTTGTATTTTTATTTTAAATAATTTCTTTTAGAAAAATAAGTAGTCAAATGGGTGGGGTTTTCTTTCAAAACATTGAAATATGAATTTTTCTACCAATCATAAAAATGCTGTCGGATCGCAGATATTAAAAAAAATCCATTTTTACTTTATATTTAATTAAAAAAAATTACCAGCAAGTTTCTGGTCTATCCGTAAAAGGAAAGTTCTTGAAAAATAAAAATCTATGAATTCTCCACCAACTGCCTTCTGCACCTCTTTCTCTCTCCACTTCACTTTGCTCACTGAACATCCATTATTTATTCACATATAAAAAAATACATGAAATGAGGCACAAGGCCAACAAAAGGAGCGAATGGGTTCGGTCAATACTAACAAAAAAACGAACTAACCTAGCTAGTTTCATTTAGGATCATCATTCACCAAAATACCACATTTATACTATACATCCTTCTTCACCAATTACCAAAAGAATTCATGCTATGATTATCCTACTTAAAACCCATATATACAATATATGCAATGGGGGGTTTGGGCACTAAAAAAATAATATACAAAAAAGAGAATGGTACATATGTACAATGAGAATGGAAAAAAAAAAAAACTAATCCAAGTTAGTAAAAAGACCCCCCACTACTAATATGTGGCAGATATGCAGATTTACCAGTCAAAAACGAAACAAAAGTTGATGCAGGCCCCAACGCTTTATTACTAACTCCTCCTTCGAAAATATCAAAGGGTGACCTGCATCTCTGGCAAATCACGCTATCTGTCACCTAATAGGGAGAAGAAAAAACAAACGGGCCTTAATGAAACTCATCCATACACTAGCTAATTTATGTACTTGGCATAACTATTACAGGGGACATATATTAACCTATATACGATCTTCAACAACGTTCGTTTTTGCAATCCAATATTCTATGTGTAAGGCACATCTAAATACCACTCAATGCCAGCTACAGTCACTCTACAAACATGCGCCACTCTCTCCCATCTATCACCAAAATCTGCCGACGAGAGTTTCGCCCTATCAGCCTTAATGCGAATCTTCAGCAAATACTTGAAAATTCGAATAAGGCTGAGAGGAGTGAAGGTCTCACCGTCGTAGACAACTTTCAAGCGTGTATACCATATAGCTCGTCTCGCAATCGCTAGTAAGCTTAAAATGACAAAATGTCTCTGCCTATCTGTTGTCGGTGCCAAGTTGCTACAAACATTAATTGGTTCTAGGTCGAAAGACGTTATATTCAGAATGCAAACCATGAGACCCCCAAGAAACTTGATCAGCGGCACAATGATGCGGCAATAAAAGAAGGCGTGACTTAAAGTCTCGTCTTCGTCACTGCATCAGACGCAAGTAGGCGAGTTTGTCAAGCCAGCTGCGTGAAGTCTCCTGCCGACTCAGAGGCCATTTCTTATCATCAGCCAGGCCAAGGAAGCTTTGTCATTATCGAAACATCTCAACCCAGCACCCACGGCCAGATTGAGCGTAGCTCCCCCTTCGTCAAACCAAGCCCCTCAATCTTATCATCTTGAACAGATCCCTGCACTATAACCCGATATAATGCCTTTCGGGACAACAGCTGGGTGTCAGAGAGGCTTTCTTTCACCCGTAAAAGGAACTTCAAGGCACGTCGACACTCACGATAAAAGGAGCACTCGCCTCGGGGCAACCTGTGTGCCTCTCCCTCATCCAAGTGCACACTTTTCAAAGCCGGAAAGGCTTTCTTAGTGTCTTCCTTCCAGAAGCCACCTTTTCCCTCACATTGTGTACACATTCGATCTAGGTAATATAGCCGAAGCGTATGTTGACGAATCTCAATGCTAGGCATACCCAGACCGCCCTCAGAAGGATGCAGATAACAAATCTCACGACGAACCTTATGGGACTGGTCAAGCCATAAAATTTTGAAGAGGGCCCACTGCAATTCAAGCAGTGTATCCGACAGGAGTGGAAGCACAGATAGACGATATAAGAGGAGTGGATAGATGTGAGAAACGCACACTTCCGCTCTCCCCTTTAACGAGAGATTTCTACTGGTCCACAGACCAGCTACGGCCCGAATCACTTTCAGTACTTCTGACCAATTTTTCTCCAGCTGAAAATCCGGACCAAACCAGACGCCGAGTAGCTTGCATGGCCCATCAGTCCAGCTGAAGGGTCCCTGTAGGGATACACCCCTCCAGGCACCGATGCGCAAGCCCACCGACTTGTCGCAGTTAATTTTGGCCCCTGTTACCGTTTCATACATTCTGATTTCTCTGTGGACGACACTAATCTCCGCACTGCTCGTTACAAGTACTGTTACATCGTCGGTATAGGCAAAGTAGTTTAACATGGTGCAGGCACCTGTCAAAGCAATTCGACGTAGGACCGGATTCACCCTTAGCCTGTAAAGGAAAGGCTCCAACACAAGCACATAGAGCATCGGTGAAAGAGGACAACCCTGACGAATAGATCTGGATAACTCAAAGGGCTTGGATCTCAAACCATTTATCTCCACCAGCGAACCGGGGTTTGCATACAAGAGGCGAATGCAAGAGCGAAACTGGGGGCCAAAACCAGCCGAAGACAAAACAGCCTCCAAGTAACGATGGTCCACCCTATCAAATGCTTTGGACTGATCTAAATTGATCAGCGCGGCTTCATAGTCGACTTTTTCAATGATCAAGTTATCCTGAATAGTCCTACCCTTCACAGCACAAGTCTGTTCAGGGCTTATAAGACTCTGTATTTAACATTGTTAAGGGCCGAAAATTACCTATCCCATCCCCACCATCTTTGCTCTTGCGTAAAAGCTCCACAATACCCCTGGTTAAGTACTGAGCTATAGACCCGTTCCTAAACCAAGAGTTAAATAAAACTGTCAGCAAGGGTACAAAAATGTGCGACAGCCTCAAATACACTTCGTAGGGTAAACCATCGATTCCCGGACACCGATCCAGGCCGACATGACCCAAGGCTTCCTGAACTTCTTTCCTCTGTTATACAACCTTCGCACCTAGCCGCTTTGGTCGCCTCCAGGCAAGAAAAGTCAGCTAAATAGGGGTCGAAATGCGCTAATGACAGACCGGGCTCCCTTGTGAAAAGATCCTGAAAATGAGACCAAAACGCCTCCAAAATACATTTGTTTGTGGTCACGGTACGTCCATCCGGCAATGTGATACGTGCAAAATGTTGGTCTGTAGCACGTCGGCGCTCCTCGGCATGCAATTCAGGTGTCATATTTGTTGCTTCCTTTAGCTTCTTTTTAACCTAGCCCTAACTACTGAAGCCTGGTTCTCTCTGGTAGCCAAAGAGGCCAGTTTCGCTTTAATTATCATTACATTAGTTCTATCTCTGCCTCCATCACCCAATCTAATCTAGCTTCTAGTGTAACTTTTTCTGCCTAAATTCTAGGTCGAGTCGTCAGCAGAAAAAGACCTAATTACTTTTTTAAGTTTAACCACCCACTTATTCCCAATGATAGCATCCGTCATTTCCCATAATATGGTTTGTATTAGCTGTTCCCCGTAGCCCTTCACATCGAACAACGATGTGTTGAGTTTCCAGTAACCAGCCAGTCTAGGTTTAGGTCTAGCTAAGTTTACACGAACCCAAAGAAGTCGGTGATTCAAGTAAGCTATATTATGAAAACTTGGACAATCTAATACTCCTATGTCAACTCTCTTAATTGAGAACTGGCCAATAACACTCGAGAGTTGTAACGAACCGGAGCTGCAGTGGCTAGCTGTTCAAGTCCATACTACATCACAGGCTTTTTATTTCGGAATTATTCGACAAGATCAAATTTATCGAGAAACTCACCAAATACTTTAGCATTTTGGTTGATACCCTTAGAACAATTACCCAAACGATCTAAATCGGGATCCAGGAATGCATTTCAGTCTCACGCTAAGATGACTGTGAGAGATATATCCATGAATTGCTCAATCTGCCGAAAAAAAAGGAGCAAGCTCAGTGTGGCTATTGGGCACATAAACCCCAATTAATTGAAATGCTGTATCGTTTATGGTAACATCCAGAACGCAAAGCCTTCCTTCTGAATCCATGAAGCAAGGGACACACAACACATCTAAAATGTGCTTTACTAGCCAGGAAACTTCCCTCGAGCAAGAATCGAAGTCTGCTCAATAGACACAAAAATCCCTCACCAGCGCATCAGATAATCACTTGGAATTAAGTGAGTCTCTTTAATATATATCCACTCTGAGCTGCTAAAGATGCGGGTTGGACTTGAAATTTACAAGAACCGGCTCTCAGACCTCAGACATTTTAGCTTATCTTCTTCTGACTGCAATATCAAATTGTTTGAGTACCGCTATAAAGCGGTACTCAAACAATATGTTATAATTGAATTAATTTAATAAGTTATTAAATTATAATATTAATTACTTAGTGCCATTCGTCTTCTCAGCTAAATTGTTGTGTAAAGTGTGAATACTACTCCATGCTTTAAGTGAACAAATATGAGTTCAATTCTACAAAGTAATATTTTTAAATTCTTAATATTTAACTTGCTAGTTAAGTCTATCATAAGTTAAAATATTAATAAATAACGAAATGATTGTATATACAGTGAGTGTATACACTAGGTCAGCCTTCTTGGCTATTACATTCTAGTTCTAAATAAAATTCTAGTTCTGAATATAATTGATTTTGTTTAGTTTCACATGAGCAATTATTTGGTAGTTTTTTATTTGAGATTTTCTCATTTTAAAATGAATAATTTTGATTACTAGTTTACAATTTCTATTATAAAAAGTTAAATTTACTTTGATGAGAAAAATTTTTCTGTTTTTTGATTCGTTACTCCAAAAGTAATTTACATTTAATGAAGGAAACTGCAAAACAATTACATCAAGTGAAACTCTTTCAAAAGTAATTCCAGCTCCCTGATTTTTACCTATCAAACACAACTATGTCCAATAAGGATGACTTTGTCAAAGTACCGATCACGAATGAAATATTTAGTCACTGGTTTTAAGTAAGATCTTTAGCTTAATAATGAGTACTTTAAAATTTTATGCATCAGATGGATGTGAAACGTATTAAGGATATTTACTCGAAATAAAATCTCATGGAAAAAAAGATTAATATCGTTTGAATGCTTTTTATCCTTTCGAGCAAGGTCCACTGGTTTCAGGTTGAACACAAGTAATTATTGTCATCATTCGACTATAAATGTATCAGAAAACCAACTGGTAAACTACATGAAAGAGTGTGCAGCCCCAAAGAGGTAAATGTTTTTTCCTAAATGACATATACACATGATAAACTGATATTGGCACACACTCCTTATTCAGAATGACAAGTATTGACAAGATGATTAGTGTTTTACCAAACTTTGTAGTGCTAGTTAGTGTTCTGAATATTGAAAAGGTTCTTATTGTAGCAAATATTATTCTATTGACGCTGAGCATAAATATCATCTAAAGTGTAAAGTTCTGCTGTCCACAAACATCCTTGTAAGGCTGGCGAATAACCATGTCATTGAGGTGTTCAGGATGTTACCTCATACAAAATCTTATAAAAAATGCAGCTATATTTGCTTAGTGTGCATCGATCGACAATCATTGTACAGATGTGTTAAGCAACGTTAAGTTTTCAAATTAAACTTCGAAGAATATGTACTTGGAACTGAAAGAGAATTTTAAACTTCTGAAAAAGTATTAAAAAAAGAAATTTTGCATGGGAGCTTCTATTAATAAAGATCATCAGATCGTTACATTAAACTTGGAAATATCGGAAGTTCATATTTTGCATGGAGGTTACTGTTATCAAAATGCATCAAATCGATGCATAAAACGATGGAATTTTGCATGGCAGTTACTGTTATCAAAGATCATTATATCGTTACATTAAACTTTGAAAAATCGAAAGTTTAAATTTTGAATGTTTTCAACAAGCATCAGATCGACACATAAAACTTGATAAATCAGAAGTGAAAATTGCATCCGAATTTTGACATTTATAATTGTTATCTAAGAAGCCGGACCTCATTGGTTACAATATGTTCCAAGTCGTGAGTCTCTATGATAAACTGGACAAAACTTATCTTCATGTGTGTGGCTTTCACTTTTTCAGTTACCTTGACCGCTGACTTAGACATGCTAATATAAAATCAGTTCTATTTTAATGCCTGATGGATATATTACCAAATTGGTTAAACGATGTGTTTTCTAAACATGAAAAAGCAACAAACTCGACCGAAACATAATCTCTTTTGTGGAGGTAGTAACTGTTTTGGCACGCATCAGTTAACGGTAATCATTTTGTAAAATCATTCACAGACTGTCTTTCCTAATAGTAGAACAATCATACATTAATTGAATGATTAATTGTTAAAGCTTTTATTAGAGAAGACATGTATTCTCCTCTAGAATTACATATTAAACAAGAACATAAGTCAGTCGTTAGACTTCATACCTCTGCCGGACAAAGTCTTACATATTGTATCATTATTATTCAAATTTCATTTGTTGAATGATTTGTTTCTTTTATTTATAATCTTTTTAAATTTAATTAAATATCATTCACAAAGGAACTAAAAATATTGCACATTTAATTAAACAAAAAAATGCGCATAAAGAAGAAAAGCCAATTGAAAAAAAACTGACTCTAAAACAAAAAAAGCAAATAAATCAATAATATCTATGAATATTTAATTCATAAAAAGAAGCAACATACAGGATATTCCACTGTTAAACTTATATCAATTGCTGCCATTTGCAGATTTCAGAGTTTAACATAGATCTGAAGAAGAGATCTTTTTACAAATATGCTATAAATATATATATAATTAAAAAAATCGATACTCCTTTTAGGGTGATTTCGAAGTACATATATGAGAAGCTTGAGGGGTAGAATGAGACGATAACTGGTGGAGAGAAGGAAGAAGGAAATACAACCGTCTCATAACTTGAATGCTGTGAGTTCTATGTTGTATAGGCAGTACCTCTTTACTTGATTTACAATCAGAGTAGTTGTGTTCAGTTCGTTTAGATATGGGGAATTGAATGATTAAAATGCTGAGTACTCTTGCATCACAGTCACACTATATTTTAGCATTTCATTGATTTTATCGTGGCCCAAAAAGCTAAATTTGTTTTCTATATTGTGAAACGTATTAAAATATTATAACTAAACATATTTAAAAATGTTATTATAACATATCACTCTATAAGCGCCTTTTGAGTTGGATAATTTTGCAGTATTTGTATTCAGTTTGTTCAGATATGTTGAATTGAATGATGGAAATGCTGAGAACCATTGCATCTTCCGCATCCAATATAACCTGTAACTTATCTACATATCCAAGTGTCATCTGTGGCCTGTAGTTTATCTCTTTACTAGAACAGCTGCTCTATTCTCTAGGGTGTCAACTTAATATTAGTATGAAATGTGGATTCTGCAACTTAAGTTAATTCCAAAATTATCTGATCTTCCTCAGAGTTCTTATGAGGAATTCTTTAATAATTACCTCATATTTTATTTTACTCAATGATATCGAACTTGATCCCTCTACCAAATACATTGAAGACATTGCCAAGGCTGCTGCAAGAAGGCAGACTCCCTCTACCGAGCTAGTAAACTTCTCACATCTTACATTATCCTATATCTCTACAAAACCACCATCTGCCCATGCATGGAGTATTGTTGCCACATCTGGACTGGTGCATCATCCGCTTGTCTCTCCCTCTTAAACAAGGGAAAAAAAACAGTCGCCAACTTAATATCAATCAATCCACCAAGCTCCAATCCCTGTCCCATTGCCGCAATGTTGCATCCTTGTGCCTGTTTTATAAGTACGTCAATGGATTGTGCTCCAAAGAACTTGTTCGGCATAAATACACTAGACGAACTCGACAATCAGCTTAGTCCCATCCATTCACTGTGATCACCAGATGTCAGCGAGCCTTCTACTTCAATAGCTTCTTTCCTCGTGCTGTCTGGCTCTGGAACTCCCTCCGTGCTTCTTGTTTCCCTGACTCTACTGACATGCAGAAATTTAAACTAATTTAAAACTAATATAAATAGACATCTCGCTACACAGCTCACAACTTAGGATAACCCCCAAAACTTACTCCCTAATTCTAAGTAGCCCCTTACGTCTACAGTGGTGTCCTGCCTTGTTTGGGTGAACTAGATAAAAGAAATATGCATATATGTGATTATTTCAACTAGCATCACCTTGTATGGGGTGTGTCAATATTCTGTTAAAAAAGTATTTTAAATATGGAAAACACTATACAAGCAATTGCACAAGTAACATAAATCCATAAAACACAAAATACATCCCCAGCATTAAATAATCTCTGGAAGTTTGAAATAAAGAATTATCAAGTATAATATTCGTATTAAAAAATAACTATTATTTAATTCACTATAGACTGCTATTATTGTATGTTCAATGTATTGTTAATACTGTTCTGTTTCCAGTCGCATGTGTATTCCGCTCAGGCAAGACAATTTTAATGGTACAAGTTTTTACAGAAAGGTGTCGTCATTCTCCTACACACTGTACATGGTACTCTCTAATTGTCACTCATATAGTTGTGGCAGTCTCAACCTCACTTGAATGTGGTGATCTAATGAGAACTGGTGTGTCACCGTGATTATGTTTCTTATTTTTCATCATTGTAGGTGTAATTCACACGAGAAAATATACTAACCAACACCTATTAAATTGCCTATACCTGAAGTATGAAAATATTGGGTGATTTCCTAATGTGTCTTTCCTGATTAATTTTTATATAGAGGTTGTAAGTTACATTCAATAATATTGACAATAATAAACAAAATGAAAACTTATGTGTGAATGCAAATTATACAATTATTTTATTTATTTTTCTATTTACAGATGTCAGTGCTTGGAAGCCTTAGTTCAAGGTGACTCAACTATTACCTACTTTAAATTTACTGTAAAGCAAAATTAAACTCTTATGTTGAAGAGAAAAGCTGTCACGAAAAAATATTTTTCTGGATTCTACTATTTAACGAATATTCCAAAGTAGTGGAGAAATTTACCCACCTTAAAGATCTGTATACTTGTGGATATTTTGCACTAAGATTTGTCTCGTACAGATACATATGAGAACTCAAACAAGATAAAAGCCATATTCTTGTGAAGTATACAGCCTTTATCTTCGCCTGAGATAAAACAGAGTACAACACACACTAAACAGAAAACCTGGAGAAATGCACATCTGTGAATAGTCTTCTTCTCAGAAATAAAGTCTAGTGAAACATGCAGGCACAAGAAAAGTTACATTGTTGTCAAGAATGTGGATATTCCTGTTCCCAGAAATCAAATTTATTGAGACATATGAGAACTCATACTGGAGAAAAGCCATATTCATGTGAAGTATGTGGATATTCTTATCCTGATAAATCAAGTATAGTTATACATATGCGAACTCACACTGGGGAAAAGCCATATTCTTGTAAAATGTGTGAATATGTTTGCTCCTTTAAATCAAATTTAGCGAAACATATGCAAATACATAGTGGGGAAAAGCCTTATTCTTGTAAAATATGCGAATACTCGTGTGCTCAATCATCAAACTTAGTAACACATATGAGAACTCACACTGGGGAAAAGCCACATTCTTGTGAAATATGTGAATATTCTTGTTCTCAGAAATCGAAGTTATGGATACATATGAGAACACACACTGGGGAAAAACCATATAGTTGTAAAATATGTGAATATTCTTGTTCTCAGAAACAAAATTTAGTGAAACATATGAGAACACATAGTGGAGAAAAGCCATATTATTGTAAAGTATGTGGATATTCTTCTTCTCAGTCATCACATTTAGTAATACATATGAGAATTCACACTGGGGAAAAGCCATATTCTTGTGTAATATGTGAATATTCTTGTTCTAATAAATCACATTTAGTGCAACATATGCAGACACACAGTGGAGAAAAGCTGTTTTCTTGTACAGTATGCGGATATTCTTGTTATCAAAAATCAAGTTTAGTGGTACATATGAAAACACATAGTGGAGAAAAGCCATATTCTTGTGAAGTATGCAGATATTCTTTTTCTCAGTCATCAAATCTAGTGACGCATATGAGAACACACACTGGAGAAAAGCCACATTCTTGTGAAATATGTGAATATTCTTGTTCTCGGAAATCAAATCTAGTGAGACATATGAAAACTCACACTGGGGAAAAGCCCTATTCTTGTAAAATATGTAAATATTCTTCTTCTCAGAAATCAAATTCTGTGATACATATGAAAACACACACCAGGTGTGGAAAGGTAAGCACTGGTGTAAACATACCTACCTCTGGAAGTTTCACACCAGCCATGGAAAATGCCAACCAAGGTCAGCCATCAGGTCTTGATAAAAAAGGTCCTCTCCCTTTGGCACAAAATGTATAAAAACATAAGAGCCCTGAAAACCCAGCCGTGGTATGTTCAACAGAATAAAGTATTATTGCATTGCTATCACTGCCAAAAACTTAAATTCAACAATAACCATGATTTCTTGAATTGTCTGAACCAGATGAGGAACAGTGGGCCCTGGGGAAAGAAATTGGTAACAATTGGTTAATGTGTGATTGTAAATAGATCTTTTATTTGTTATTGGTGCCTAGTGTTTCTTAGCATAAATTTGGCAATGACAAACGTATGGAAGCAGGTAACAATAACAGAAAAAAATATTTTGTATTTAGAAATTCCACAACTTCATAATAATTTAACATTTTTTTCAAAACTCTATCACATTAAAAAGTGGAAAATTATTTTTTTATTCGTCGAACAACAATAAATAAGAATAAGTGTAGTTCACTTTTACTATTCCAGCCTCTCTCAGTAACAGTGTAGTATATGTTCTTATGCTCCACTTTTACTATTCGAGCCTCTAGATTGACACATTTTATTTTAGTTCAGAGTGTTTTTTATAGGGAGATGAATTTCCACCACATTAAAAACCGACATTGTATCAAACTTTGCCATCGTAATGAACAAGAAAAGTATTTTCCTTCACTTTTAGCCATCCATAGATATTGAAAATGTGACATCAGAATTAAATAAGCAAGGAATTTCGAACTTATATTTCAAGATAAAATTAGTATTTTCCCAGTTCAATAATTTAATCTTCAAATAAACTGTTTTTCTTTGAAACAATTCCTATAAATATAACTTTATTTAGGGGAGATTTAAAAACAATGAAATAAAACCCATTATTCAAAATAAGTACTGTACGCACAAACTGATGAGGTAACCGATTCTCTAGTGCGTTTTGAAGATCCCTAAAAGTGAAAATATAAAATTTCGAGGTAACATTAATTCAGTGGACATATGTCTTCTAGTTTATAATAAAGAACACGTATGACTGTTTACGACACTTTGCACAGAGGCTATCATTCATTTTAATTTCATGAAAATGTTCAGTATACTCCATATAATATGTACAAATATATTAAAGATTAATTTCTGTGAAAATCTTTACGCACTTCATAAAAAATCGTGTGCTAACTAATAACAGTCTTCTGGAGGGTAAATGTTCCTAACCCTAACCCGAACGAAAGCAACTATACCCGTCGATTCGTTCAAAATTCTGTACTGAGTTCCAAGTCAAAAACAATTTCATATTCACGTCGTTTTTTATTTTATTTTTTTAAATACTGTAAAACATATTTTATTTATAACGAACAAAACAGAAATTGTGACGATCAAATTGTCTGTTTTAAACACAAAAGAAATGAAATAGTTTATTGTTTTCTGATTGTTTTTGTATTGGATTTCTGGAAGGAAAATTAGATTTATCCACATTTTCTAGCAGCATTTAATGATTTTATTTCATAAATATTATTAAAATAATATATAAACATCATCCATCGAATTTCTTTCTTTAATAATATTGAAACGTTAATTTTTTTAAAAACAATAGATTAAAAACCTTAAATAAAATGTAGAGGAATCTTCTCTCCATCTCATCTTTCTTTATGTCTCTTTATAGATCTTCGTTCGCATATATATGTATAAGACATATGTATTGTTAGGCTGAGAATAACCAGCATTCAAAGATGGTCCATCACTTCCGGTTTCATTCTATAGAGACAATGGCTAGTTTGTTGACTTTCAGGAACACTAAATGGCGACTGGTAATAGACCAGCGATACCTGGAAAGACAAGGAACGTTGAGAAAGACAAAATGAACTCATAATATACGCTACAGAGAAAAACACAGAAAAATACCCTCAAGAGATTATCAGTGAACGACTCAGATAGACCAACGGATAACGGATAAAACGGAATTCCCATGCGCCTGTGGACGGAAATGTAACTACCAAAAAAGATTCATCGAAGCAAAATGCGATGTGCTTCTCAGCCAGTGACTCCTAAGCAGCGCATTGTTATTACAGATAAGACGATGGAAAACCAAGGCCAGGATGCAACCCACAGTGCCATGAATATTGATGCAGTTGCACTAGTGAGTGAGATGCAACTTCCCAGAATAAAATTCCAACCGGCAAGCAGTTCGGAAGAATGGTGCATGCTTAACCACACAATAAACAATGCACTACATAAAGAATTTGACCGAAAGTAATATGATCAACGTTTTGAAAAAACGGCAAATCCCACTGAAACAAAAATAGTAAGCTGATATGGCCAGATATTGCTCATACAAAGTTCAGCATGAAGAGGTAAGACGTGTTGTCAACAAAGCCAGAAATAAATCTGCATCGGGTCCGAACGGAATACCTTTCTTACTCTAAAAAATATGCGCTAAAATGCTTAAATGGCTGCATACGAATTTGAGATTGGCATGGAAAAACCTTTATGTCACTGTAAAGTCGAACAGAATGAAGGAAGAAAGCGACCACGTGTTTGCGCGTGTTGTCTTACCTGCCGGGATGATCACGGGGAGGGCGGAAATTAGATTAATGGCGGCTGTGGTTTTTTGTACGATTATTGAGCAATGACGTCAGGCCTCACGTGACTGTTTTTCTGACCACCGATTGGCTGATGATGAACACTTGGACAATAAAAGGAGTATGTTCAGAAGATCAAGCGAGTGTGTATCAACTGCATCAGTGTGATTAGACGTCCGACGTGTGTGTGTTAATCAACTGCCGTAGTTGCGTAGTTGCGAAACGAATACAGTCACTAACGAGTGGATGAAAACAACGAACAGAACTCAGAAATCATGAATCAATTTCGGCCAATTCACTCTCTACCATAAAGGAAAACTATTTTTCGCAGTAATCGCTGGAAAACTAACCAAATATCTACTCTTAAATGAATATATCGACACTTCCGTGCAAAAAGGTGGTATCCCTGGAATAGCAGGTTGCTTGGAGCATGGAAGAATGTATATGGGAGGCTATTCAAAGAGTGAGAATTAACAATACATATTTGGATGTTATATGGCTCGATTTGGCTAAGGCAAATTCATCAAATGATTCAACTTTCCCTTCAGATGTACTACATCCCAGGGAAATAGGCAGGATACTTGCAACATATTTCGATGGGTTCCATATGCAGTTTCCCATAAACGACTATACCACAAACTGGATGAGACTCGAGGTGGGAATTGCAATTGGTTGTAAAGTGTCATCTATATTTTCGTTTTAGCGATGGAGGTAATTCTCAAAGTCAGCAGAAAACTATGCAAACCTTAGTACCTTAGGGGAGAAGGCCAAATGTCACTTTTGAAGGCTTTCATGGACAATACTACGATCCTCACATCTAAAGAAGCTGAGGCGTGCAAACTACTCAGTATAATAATGATCTGGTCTAGAATGACCTTCAAGCCTGATAAGTCTAAAAGTCTCTCTCTAAAAACTGGCCATGTGCCTTGTAACGATGTTATCGTTTCGTTTTGTGACCAACTCTAGTTTTGTAACAACCGAGCATGCGCACTTCAATAAAGGTTTCCATATATATTTTTTAAACCAACAACACGCGTCTCTCGTTTGTCTCTACTAATAAACCACTCAATTCGAGCAAACACAGTGTGACATGGTGGCAGCGGTGGGATATAAAGAAAAATAAGAGAAAACAACGATAAAAGTAAGACATTATATTTTTCTTTTCGAACCAAAACTTCGTAAAACTTCACACACACACGCTCGTCGAAGCTCGGAACTGAAATAATAACGTAGGTCGCAAGTCACTGTTAACCTCCAAAGCAGCTCTTACTGCTCGACACGTGCACTCGCTTCGCACACTCCGTTTCTCTGAGACGGTACGAGACTCGCTTTTTATAATATCCAGTCACACCTAATTTCCATACGTGCAGCGAGACTTTGCGAGATTTTGCGTGAACTGTATGTAATAAACATTCAGGGACGCCATGTTGGATTTCTTTCCTTCTTTCTTTCTTTCACTCGCAGCGCACAGGACAAGCAAACCCGAGGACGTTTCGCAAGTAAGCCCTCTTCATGTTCATGTTCCCTACACTCCCCCCTGATCTCATGATCACAGAGATGGCAGGGAGGCCTAGATCGCCTTCGCCGGTTGCTTCTTCGGAGGGGGACAACGCAAGCCTCATCTTCGCTTGTGCTCTCGTCCGCGGTCTGAGTGTCGAGAAACATCGCGTCCGCTGGGATACTGCTGATATCCGAGTCACTGTCCGATGGGGCTGCTGCAAGCCAGAGCGATGCCTCACTGCTCTCTGACTCCGACTCGCTCTTGTCGTTCAGTGATGATTGCGTTGCTAACCGTAGGTCCCTAATGTGACGGGGCATACCATCGACTCGCACCGCCTGTGGGCTGATTACCTCGGTGACGCGTCCAACTCCGTATTTCGTCGTACACTTGCCGTGCGGGTTCTTAGTCCAGACGACATCCCCTTTTTTCAGTTTCTCTTTGGTTACTTCCAGTTCGGGCAGCGGGTTAGTCTCTATGCCTTTCACCCTGACGTGATACCTGTGCAAGGTGTCAGCCGGCGCTGTAGAGGGTGAAACATTATCCTTTGGGGTTACGTTATACAGGTAGACTGCCTCAAATACCGTGCAGCCCGTCCTGGCCGCAATGGTTTTGACGGTTCTGTGATTCCGCTCGATGACCCCATTTCCACTCGGTACGTGGGCGCATCGAAACCTCAGGTGTACTCCCCAGCCATCAGCAAACTTTCTGAACTGCTCACTAGTGAATGCAGCGCCATTGTCGGTTAATATCTCCGTTGGGGGGCCACGTTCAAGAAAAATATTGTTTAACTGACGGATGATGCTGGCTGCATCCTGCCGGCGCAGCATGCGCCATATCGCAAACCTGGATGGACCGCAATCAATGAGAGTCAAGAAATCCTCACCGTTGTGGTGAGTAATATCCATCGCCAGCCGGTTCCAATGGCTTTCCACTACCAGCTTTCCTTTCTCCCAGCGAACGGGTGCTGGATCAATGGATTGGCATGCTATACAATCTTTGACCACTTTCCTGACGTCTGCCTTTTGTACTCCTGGTTCAACCAACTTAGCGAAATATAGGGTCCGCTTGACCCCAGGGTGCCCGGTTTGTTGGTGGACTTCTTTGATGGTATTAGATCGAACGGGGCTCATGGAAGCGGCGCAGGCGGGCTGCATGGGTTCAATAGTCTTTCTTATGGCATCAAGCCATCTTTGAGGTACTCTCGTCAAACAATCTGCTTTGTTCAGGCTGGATTTGACCAGGGACACCTCTATTGACAGCGCATATTCGTTCACCAGCTTCATGATCGTGTCGAGCCGCCGTCGGATGAGCATCTCGCTCGTGGCTTTGGTTCGTATTCTGGCCCTCCCGGTGAGAGTATCTGAAATCCACTTATGGACGCAAGCAGAATCCGTGAATAGTCGCAGGGTGGTCGTCTTCCAAAGGATTGCCAAGTTTATCCCCTTGATAACCGCATCAAGTTCTGCCAGGTTTATGTGCTGGGAGTCCTTTTCTGGGCGTAACCAGCAAGCGTCTTCCACCACCATTCCATCATGGACCACCGATACACCAATGGCGAGAGAGCTTGCATCAACCCACACACTAAGGTTCTGGCTGTCGACGCACCATCTGCCTCGCGTTGGGTCTTCCTTGTGCACCCTGGTGAGGACTTCTTTGAGCATTGTATTGAGAGGGACGTCATGAGTTTCGTCATCCCATCCAGTGGTGACGTCGGAGGCTCTTCGCTTAATAAATGCCACCGCAACACGAAGCCAGCTGCCGACAGGAAGGTGTCCAACTAACTTTCCGCACAAGGAAAATACGTTTCGTCGTGTAACAATACAAGGCATGTCCGGGGTTTCATTTCCTCGTTTCCAGTACAGAACGTCATCTTCCTCCCAGACCTGCAAACCAAGTACCCGTGCGCCATCTCGTAGCCTTTCCGGTTCCTTGCTGAGAAGGCCAAAGTTGTAGAGATGCTCCCTCACGCGCGCCGCAGATACAATTTCCTCGTCCACGTACACGTCATCAATATATGCAGACGTCGCCCGCTGAATGCGCTCATCTTTAGTCAGAATGGTGTCAACAATCATTTGCATAATTGATGGCGCAACATTAAGTCCAAATCCCATGCGGGTTAGGCAATACCTTTTCCCCTTGATGAGCACCGTTTGATAGGGCCATAGTGATTTGTGTACACGCACTTGAAGGTATGCTTTGTGAAGATCCAGTACAGATACATTAGATCCCACTTGCCGCCATTCCCTCAACTTTTCAGTGCATACGTCCGCGCGAGCTGTAAAAGGGTCCACGTGCTCATTCAATTCTCGATAGTCGAGCACCGGCCTCACCTTCTGCTTATTCTGTTGGATAACCGCCATTAACGGGATCAGGCACTTTGGAGGACCCAATTCCTTCTCTGAATACGGAACTAGCCATCCATTACTAATCCAAGTTTGTAGTTCCTTGTCGTATTCTGCACGAGCTCCTGGGGGAAATTTGTATTCTGGCACCTTATTGCATAATTTCTCGGGTGGCTGCTCCTCCGACCACTTCCAGGAGGCTGTCCAGGATTTTGTGCGCTGGTCGAATTCCGCACAAAAATCAGGCTGTTCCAGCTTCATAGCTGCACTCAGAGCAAGGCCCGCTTTTGCAAAATGTGCCCTACCCTCACCATCAATGCGTACACCTCCCAATTCCTTGATGACGTCCATTCCCAGGAGTAGGTCGTAACCGAGCCGGTCACCGTTTATAACCAAGGCTCGTGCGGTTACTGTAGGCCCATCGCCGACACCTGCGCGAATGATGCTAACGCCACAAGAGGCAATCGAGCCACCGCCAACCGTCAATACCGGGATCCTTTCCTTATCCCATGCGTCACAGCATGCTTTGCGCACGAGGGTCTGCGTGCACCCGGTGTCTACGAGCGCGAAGCGCTCACGCCCGTTTACGCGCACGCTCACTGTGGGTAGCGCCTTATTTGGCGACGATCTGGGGAGAAGACTGGCGCTATAGCTTACTCCCCTTGCCCGTTTCCCGGACAACCTCTTGCCACGTGACCCAGCTTGTTGCACCGGTAACAACGCACGCGTTTTAACGTTCCTCGATCGGGCGCGTCCTTTGCACCGCTTCGGCTACGGCAGTCTTTTGAAAAATGATTCGGCCCGCCACATTTGTAGCATCTCACGTCTTCTGTTGGTGGTGAAGACGCTTCCGCAGCTGCCGAAACCGGCTCTGTGTCCTCTTTCAAAATGTTTCGGGCTCTGGCCAACAACTCGTCAAGCCCAATCTCACTGAGTCTGGACGATGCTCGCAGCAGTCTGCTGGCGCCGTCTGGGAGTCCAGTCAGAAAAGCGCATCCCAGTATTCGCTCGCTTGTTCCACCAAACGGCGCGGCTAGCCTCCTCAAATCGGCCAGGTAGACGTCCACAGTCTCATCTAGCCCAAGCCGCCGTTCGGTGAACTGCCTCCAGGCGACGAAAGGGTCCACAGCAAAGGCTGCGTATAACGCCTGCCTAATTTCCTCCAGGCCTGGTTCGTCTCCGAGCTGCTGATACACCGAATATGCTCCTTTGGTCAGCCTCAGCGGGATGACCAGTGCAGGATCCTTTATATTGCAAACACTGGCGTAGCTAGGGGGGGGGGCGAGGGGGGCGGGCCGCCCCGGGCGGCACACCTGAGGGGGCGGCATTTTGAGAGGGTAAAAATAGAAAGTAGAGAAAAAAATTTAAAAAAACAAAAGTTAACAAAAAATATGAAATTTCTGGTGTTCCTTAGTAATTTTTCTTATGAAGATTCAGTAGTAACAAGTTGAGTGTGTCAGTCTGAACTGTCATATTTTATCAGCTAGTTTTGGCTTATATTAGAATTGGTTGGTTTAAAAGGATCATAAACAAGCCATTCTCATGGGTTTTGGTGATTTCACACCTACATGTGAATACTTGAAGAGGGCATATCAGGTTCCGATTTGATTGAAAACATTTTCTACTTAAAAAAAAGGAATGAATGGAAATAAAAAGAAGGAAGACCATAAAACTTTATTCAGGGCACATTTGAATAAATTTGACTTTTTTAAAAGTATGGACACAATTATTTTACGTTTATAATACATTTGAGTTTGTTTTTAAAACTTTTACATTTATTATTTATAAATATAATAGACATTTTGGGGTTGTTTTACTATGCACATAGATTCGAAAAAACTGTCAAAAATATATAACAAATAAATGTTATCAAAGGCAAGATAAGTTACTCTTCTACCTATCTCGACAAGTTTTTAGTGGTTTTTACTCACTTAAAACGTGTAATCAGTTAGAAAAACATAGTGGCTATCGGTATATGCGAAAAATACAAATGAAATCCATTCAATATATGTTAGCGTGAGTCGTGACATAGGGTGACATATATTCGGTGAATTTCTAAGAGTATTTTCAATATGTATTTAGTTTTAAGTCAATTTCCCGAACTTGCCGCATTCTAAACGAAGTCTGGCGCCATTTTTTATTTTTTGACAGTTTTTCTTCGAATCTATGTGTATAATAAAACAAACCCGAAATTGTTAATTCGATTTACTTCTCTTACTTTTCATTTTAATAAATATTCGATTAATATTACATGATATATATACATCCACTAATATATATATATATATATATATATATATATATATATATATATATATATATATATATATAAGGTTAAGATTTTTTTGTTATTGGCGTTTGTTCCGCGATAAGCGTTTGTTTACATTTTTTATATATTTTTATACATTCGCAACCTTAGCTATAAGCTCTTTATTTTTCATATTATTATATGAATGAATCGCCCTAACTTTTTGGACGCATTTAATTTAATTATGTTTTTACGTGCATAAAATAAAATAAACTAAAATAAATGTTATGCACGTAAAAACATAATTAAATTAAATTACATATATATATATGTGTGTGTGTATAATAGTCATTCACACACAGGACTGTTTCGCTGTTTACAGCTCATCGGTGCGGCTAGACTTTAGCAACTACTTCCAGCTAGGAACGAAATCCGATCATCTGAGAGAGCGAGGGAGAAATATTTTAACAACAATTAGCAGCCTTTGGGCTGATATCACAGTGTAGTATCTGTTCTAATGATACACTTCTCCTTTTCTGTCGTCGGTCAGTATGGGGAAATCGTTCATGACTGAGAATTTTTATTTTTGTTCCTATCCAGAGTGCCCCTTTTTGTGGAGCTGGATTTTCCCCACATTAAAAACCGGCCTTGTGTCTAACTCTGCCCTCGTGGAGAGGCAAGTAAATGGGAACAATCGACAGTCGTTGCCAAACCGACCTCAGCTCTAATTGTACACAAGATCTAATTTTAAACAAGACCATTGCTATATTCGCTTACGGCCGTTTGCCATTTTCGGCTCTCATTATGCTCAACATTATGGGAGCATTATAATAAATACGTATTTATTTTATAACTATATATGTGCATATATACATATATATGTGCATATACACATATATTTATACATACATATACATATATACATACATACGTGCATATATACATATATACATATATACACACACATACACATATATAAATACGCATATATACATACATATATATGTATATATATATATATATATATATATATATATGGCTGGTTTTAATTCTTGAACAAAATTTCCATTAATTGAGAATAAATTGCTTTAATTCATTTCAATCACTAAGTTTAAAAAATGCAAGCATTAATTATTTCTGGAGATATACTCAGTGACCGGCTGACCTAACAGGATAGGGCCAAGCCTAGGCTTCGGCCAAGCACCAAAAAAACAAAATGACCTCAGAAAGATTTCATACTTAAAGGGGAACTTTCATATAAATTTTTATCGAATAGGTGCGAAAAGAAAGTTGGATATTTGGGTGTATATACACCGACATCAAAGAGGAAATAACATTAGATGCGAAAGTTTGAATTCATTAATTTTATTACTGTCCAAACGTTTGTTTTTGTAGCATACTTTTTATAACTCCTTGTAAACTTTACAATTGCTAGCTGGGGGATCGGACAAAATCACCCCGGGCAACCCCCACCATCTACTTAAAACAAAAGGAAAACAGATAAAATCTCAAATGAATAAAAAATATTAAAAATCAGTTTTCATATTTTAATTTTAATTTAATTGAATTTAGGAAAATTAGATACCGTAGAACTAATTTTCGCAAGGTATGAAAATTAAGAATAATGTTAACTTAATAATAATGGACCAGTTTTCCTACCTAGCAAAAAATTTTCCATGGACGAATTATCCATGGGCGAATTATCCATGGACGAATTTTCCGGGCACCCAAATGCCGGGGGGGGGGGCGGCAAATTTTACTACCGCCCCGGGCGGCAAAAGGTCTAGCTACGCCACTGATTGCAAAGTCTGCAGACGCGCTCGGCTTTCTCCCACCACTCGACTACAGAGGGTCCGGAGGGGGAGCCGTCGAACTCGGGTATCAACCTCAAGTCGAACTTGTCTATCGCCGAGATAGCTTGAAATAATAACGTAGGTCGCAAGTCACTGTTAACCTCCAAAGCAGCTCTTACTGCTCGACACGTGCACTCGCTTCGCACACTCCGTTTCTCTGAGACGGTACGAGACTCGCTTTTTATAATATCCAGTCACACCTAATTTCCATACGTGCAGCGAGACTTTGCGAGATTTTGCGTGAACTGTATGTAATAAACATTCAGGGACGCCATGTTGGATTTCTTTCCTTCTTTCTTTCTTTCACTCGCAGCGCACAGGACAAGCAAACCCGAGGACGTTTCGCAAGTAAGCCCTCTTCATGTTCATGTTCCCTACAGGAACATAACTCTCGCACACACATAACAACACTACTACTACTATGGCTAATATATCTATACCAGTTCCCATTCTTGACTGGGACTCTTCGCCTAACATTGCAGAGTCATTCAAGATATTCCAACAACGTTTGGAACTTTATTTCACAGCGAAGGGAACTAAAGAAGAAGAGAAAGTGCCTATCGTTCTACTCGCAACTGGCGAGGAAGGAATTCGTAGATACAACAGTTGGTCTATGTCAAGCGAAGACCGGAGAGACGCCGACAAAATTTTCAACGCATTTATGGAGCAGCTGAAACCGGCAACCAACCACCGTATATGTAGGCTCGAACTCGGTAGATACCAACAAAAGCCTACCGAGACGACCGACATATTTCTAAACAGCTGTCGCTTACAGGCGAAGAAATGCGACTTCACAGCCCATGAAATGAACGAACGTTTAGTAGAAATACTGATAGCCAACACGCTCATAGCGGACTTACAAAAAGAACTGTTAAACAAACCGAAGAGCTACACAATAGAAGAGGCTGTGAAATTAGCACGCACATATGAGGCTTCAGCCGTGTATATAAACAAAATACACCAACTACATGGCCTGTCACATATAGACACAATAAATCGCGGTGGTCGCGAACGCCAGGAAGGCAACAGAAATACCAGCAACTTATGTAAAAATTGTGGACGGGACCATTGTTTTGGCAAGGAGCATTGCCCTGCCAAGAACGACATATGCAGTTCCTGCGGAAAAATGGGCCATTGGGCCAAATTGTGCTTCTCAGTGAGACTCAGACCCAGGAAACAAGGACAATCCTGGCACAAAAGCCGTAGCCAGTCAAGGCACAGACAACATGAAACAGGTTGAAAAGTCGACAGTGTTGCTGAACATGACGACCGAGCCACAACAAACCTACATGCGGCGATGGAGCACCTCACATTCAGCACTATTAACAGTGAACATCCACTGCATAAACAAAAAACAACACAAAATGAAGCATTTGTCAATATAAACGTTATATTGACAGACCACCCAGGTACGCACAGCCTCAAACTGAAGGTAGACACAGGTGCACAAGCAAACACACTACCTTTACGCATATTCCGCAGTATGTGCCCCTCCGCCATTTCACTCATTATACTTGGATTCCTCACCGTCCGGTTATTAAGGCTAATGGTCAGAGTACCACAAAGATAAGGCCGGTGTTCAACTGTTCGTTGCGAACAGGTGGACATCCCTCTCTAAATGATTGTGTCTATCCGGGAATTAACCTTTTCACGGATATGCTTGAGTTATTGTTGAAGTTTCGTATGGACCGTTATGTCCTGTTGGCTGACGTCCGTAAGGCCTTTCTCATGATTCGGTTGGAAACCGAAAGAGATAAGAATCGGTTTTGCCTTTTTGTGAAATTGAATGATAAACTGGTATGTTATCGTTACAAAACCTTGATTTTCGGGTTTGTGGCCAGCCCATTTATTCTCAACTTCGTCATTAGACATCATGTTGAAAAATACCCTCATAGTTTATGTAGGGATATGCTTATGGAAAATTTTTATGTGGATAATCTTATAAAAACTCACAATTCACAGAAAACTTTGTTGGACCTGTTAGGATCGAGGGTCGTGTTCCCCCGATTATAAACGTGTTCAGTAAATCAAGCAATTGTTGCATGCAAAAACGGAGTAATAATTAATAAACAAAAATGAAGTAGTTCAAATAAGGTTTATTGAACGTGTGTGTACGTGGAATGGTGAAGTGTGTGATGTATGCATGTGTGTCGATGGAAAAACAGTTCTTAAAAAGGTATAAGAAGAAATGAGTGAATCCGGCGAGAGGAAAAGTCTTTGAAATCCGTAACACAAAGAAAACGAGTTGAGAACTCTTACCGTTGTTTGCCCACGTGTGTTGGTAGTTGTTATGCTGGTTGAGAAGAAAAGCGTGAGACGAAACGCTAGTGTATTAGCGTCGTTCTGTCGACCAGAGAAGAGAGAGAGAGAGAGATGGAGCGCTGGTGCCAGCATACTTCTGTCGAGGCTGGTCAGTGAACAAGAGAGAGAATTTCCGTTTTGCACCGGCTCTTATAGTCCGAAGGGCAGATAACTCTGGTGTCGCTTTACGGCGCCACCTGTCGGTGAAAAAGCGCCACCTACCGGCAAACCGGTGTAGTTATGTTTTGAAAGGAGGAGGTAACTGCTACAGACCTATACCTGAATGCAATGAGTATCATGCAGGATGGTAATTTTTCATTAAGGTCCTGTAATTCCAATAGTGATGTTTTGACCACTCGAATGAAAGCTGACAAAAGTTTTGTCACCCATGATTCTCCTCTGGAGAGGGTGTTGGGTTATGAGTATGATCCTGTGCAGGATAATTTGCATGTGGCGGTCGGTTCCTTGGATGTGCCGGCTGATACAAAAAGGGGCATCCTATCGCAGAACTCTTCCATATTCGACCCTTTGGGGCTTGTTTTGCCTGTGACTATCAAGGGAAGGGTAATACTCAGTGAGATATGGAAAACTCAGGTGTCATGGGATCAGAAGATACCGGAGAGTTTGCAGCTCACTTGGAACAAGTTGTTTCCTGAGTTGATGAATCTGCATAGTGTGAGGATCCCCAGATGTGCTGTTGATTCCTCTGCGCCTGCCACGTTAATAATCTTTTGTGATGCTTCACAACAAGCCTTTGGCTTTGCGGCTTACATTTTCCAGTATGGGGCTGCTAAATTAATATTTTCCAAGGCTAAGGTGGCACCTTTGGCAAAGAGAACTTTGCCGTCACTTGAGTTGATGTCCGTCTTTTTGGCGATGAAATGTATCCCTAATCTTTTGAAGGTGTTTCAAAAGGATGTGGTCAAGAAAATGGTGGTTGCGGTGGACGCACAAGTCGTGTTGTCCTGGATTCTGTCCGAGACAGTTGTGACAAAGAGTATATTTGTCCGAAATAGGTTAAAAGATATTCGAGTGGGAGTGGATAAATTGTGTGAACAAGGTTTGGAAGTGATGTTCAAGTATGTGAACACTTCTGACAACCCTGCCGACCTGATCACCAGGGGTATTTCTTTGGCAAAATTCAAATCTCTATTGCCCTTTTGGTTATCGGGGCCGCAGTGGCTGGTCGGTGAGAATTTTACCTGGCCAGTGTATGATTTGAACTGTTTGAGTTCTGACAGTCAGAGGTTAGTGCTGACTAATGCCATCTCTGTGGCTCCTGTGATTCAGGAATTGTCACCGGTAGTGGATTTTAAGAGATTTTCTTCTTTGGGAAAACTCATGAGAGTTTTGTCCTACGTGTTTAAGTTTGTATTGAAGTTGCGGAAATCCATGAAAGAACCAGGCCAAGTGGCCAAAATTTATTTGATTAAGTTGGAGCAATCCTTGCTTCTTCCCAGGGAAAAGTCCTTTTTGTTGAACCCCTCCAACCGTGAGATTCCTCCGTTGGTGGCGAAGTTGGATCTTTACCTGGATGATAAAGGTTTGATAAGGTCTGGGGGAAGGATTGGTAAAGCAAGCCTTTACCCTCCGGAAATTTTGCATCCGATTTTGTTACCTCGAGGCAGTCATATAACTGATTTGATTGTTATGGACTGTCATCTCAAATGTAAGCATTTGGGTATTGCAGCTACCCTCAGCAAACTCCGTTTGTCAGGTTTCTGGATACATAAATCCAGGCAGGCAGTGAAGTCGGTTATCTCTGCCTGTGCTCTGTGTAAAAGATACAATGCCGTATCTTTCAAATACCCCAAGGTAACCAATTTACCTAAGCACAGAGTTAATTTTGTGAAGCCCTTCAACCATACCGGGATAGACTTTACTGGTCACTTGTGGGTTGAAGATGAAAGGGGACCGCAAAAAATGTATATATTACTTTTTACGTGCTTCAATGTGAGGGCGGTTCATTTGGAGTTGGTGGGTGACATGTCTACCCACTCAGTGATATTATCATTGGTGAGATTTTTTAACATTTATGGGGTGCCTTCCCATATATACTCAGACAATGCTAAATCATTCGTTGCTGGATGCGGTTTGATTAAGCAAGTGCTGGTGTCTGACGAGTTCGAAGAGAAGTTTAGTACCTTTGACATCAAGCACCAGACGATACCTTTATATTCTGCTTGGTTCGGCAGTGTTTGGGAGCGTCTTGTTAAGACGGTGAAGGTTTGTCTTTATAAGTTAGTGAGTCGGCAGAAGTTGGGTTATTTTGAACTTCTTTCTGTGTTGTCTGATATACAGAATGCTATTAACTCACGTCCTCTAACTTATAGATGTTCTGGAGATGATGGTTTGGATATTATATCTCCAAACGCGTTTATTCGCCCGTATTGTAACAGTACTGTTTTTATAAATTCTGAAGAATGTTTTCTTGAGAATTCTCCTCCTTCTAGGAGTGACCTTTTGGAGAAGCTGAAACAAAGGGATCTTCTCTTACAGAGATTTAAGGTTTTATGGTACGAAGAATACCTGCTCGGCTTGAGAGAACTGAGTGGTGATCTGTACCAATCTGATTTTGGTGATGTCATCGCGATAGGCGATGTGGTTCTTGTTAAGAACCCAGCCAAAGCTCGCCCATATTGGTCCTTGGGTAGAGTGATAGGTTTGACTCCAGGTGATGATTCTCATATTAGATCTGCCCTGATTAAGAAGGCAGATGGTTCCTCTCAGGAACATTCTTTGAGACACCTTTTTCCGATGGAGTTGTCGGTTACACATTCCCATCAGGCCTCGGAGGTTCCTGATGTGGTCCAGCCGGATGTTGCTGGAGGAGATCATTCCTCGACTTCCAATTCTAGACCCATTCGAACTCGCAAGAAGGTGAGTGAACGGGATAATGATTATTTGTGGTATTGATGTGTACATGAGACATGTATAGACATTGTACATTTTTTTTCTTTGTCGGGAGAGTGTGGAAATTTCTAGACGTTTTTCTAAGTAAGTCAACGGTTACTTCCCTTTGTTGAAGGGTAGGGGGGGCCTACGTGCAGGTCGAAGGTCATATGGATATTGCGTAGGTGTTAGGCTGTGAAGGCCATGTTGTGTCACGTGATTTCTATTTTTAGCAATGATGCAATTTGTCGTGTCTGGATATATCGGCGTGAAATTTAATCAGAACAGAGTCGCACACCGGAATGACAAGACGTGTTAAAACTGTTTCTCCGTCCAAGTGGGGACGTTAAATTCAAGAACAGAGTTGGTCGTTGAAGTCGACACATGTTAAAACTGTTTCTCCGTCCACGTGGGAACGTTAAATTTGCAAGTATTTCTACTTGAAGAAATTTAAGAGATATGATATCTCTTGGATGAATTACATGTTGTTTATGAAATATTTTCCCCTCGGTCAAGAATTGTCCTTGGGAAGTTGTTTCAAGCCAGATACTTGAAATAAGGAGAAGATGTTGAACGAGATAGCTCCGGGAACGAAATTGCCTATGTTGAAGAGATTGGCTCCCGAGAAGTGAAATACTTTGCTGTCGAGAAGATTCTAATCAGAGATTAAGAATCATTGAGATTGATCGTCTTTGCACACAGATCGATTTGAGATGATATTCAACTGTGCCAGTTGAATCAGTCACATACGCGCGTGTTCACCATTCAAGACGAACGATGGAAAATAGTGAGTATTGTGTTTATTTGAAATGTGTACTGTTCTTGTGCCATACATATTGCATTGGATTTGCTAAAAGAAAATATTGAAAAAAGGGAAGAGAAGAACTTTCGGACAGACGTTTGATAAAATAAAAAAAGAGTTAATTTTATCATGGAAATTATGTTGGACTTCGACACGGTTTGTTAATTTTATTTCTTTTGATTGTAAATTTGGTGAAAAGAAAAAAAGAGACTTTTGATTGATTTGTAAGAATACGGACTTTATAGTAAGTTCATGTTTTAAAAGGATTTATTCCTTAACTTTGATTGTGGCAATTTTTGTTGTATCTACCTTAATGTTCAGAGATACTGATGTTGTATTTTTTTGATTCTTATTTTTTTGCATGTTATCCAGGAATAATTTATTTATTCCAGCTTTGGAAAAAAAAGCAGTCCAGGCTATCTTTTTTTTGTAAATAAAACTATATTTTAACTTTTACGAACATCTTGTATTACTGCTTTCCTTATCTCTTGTTATAATTTTTTATGATAATTGTCCTAGATAACATAACCATCGTTTAGAGCGGTTTTTCGTTAACGACACGAAAATTCCGACAAAACGAGGACGGAAACCCAATACCTGGATCACTAAACCCAACGAAATGCGTACTGACAGCATACAACAACACTGAAATAAAATTCCATGGCACCACAAACATCAGGTGCAAATACAAGGACTCCTCATGGCTCAACACTCAATTTTATGTGGTCAACACTCCAGGACCAGCTATAAGGGAAGTCGGGGTAAGTTGAGCATAGGGGTAAGTTGAGCCACCCCCTTTTAACCACAATTGACTAAGCCAATCCAAGTTTTTATGCAATCTATAAACAACTGATCACGTGACTTAAACCTCCACCATTTTGTTTTGCTGAACCAATATCGGAGGTTGATGCAGTAAAAGAAAATCAGATTCCGTGCCAAAAAAGTAAAATAAAGCGTTACAGAGGTGAGTGCATGTTTCTTGTGTGTAGTAATAGTTTGATTAGATATAATATGTGGTAGTTGTTTGTTCAATTACTTGCCTTCATACCTGTAAAAGAGTTTTACATTCACCACACATGAGATGCATGCATTTGAACAGACAAGTCAATGAGGTCAGACTGGGGTAAGTTGTGCCACTGGCTCAACTTGCCCCATATGTCTTTTTACACGTTTTCAAGAAACAGATGAATGTGCAACCACATCAGTAGGCCTGTTATAGAGTGAATTCAAAATGCATGTTGTATAAGTTACATGCTCTACTTGTATAAGAATTAGATCTATGGGTTACCTGGTAAATGTTTAAGATGTGTAAGCCATGCTTGGATAGGAATTTGCATGCTGTACAGGCGCTTTGTTATTCTAATAATAATTATTATTTTTATTATTACTATTATCATTATTATTTTTAACATTATTATTATTATCATTGTAGAATCAAGAATGCACTTACCTCCCCTCTCCACCATTATGGACTAGCCTACAATTAGTCAGGCATGGTGGGTTATTCCATTTAGAGGCGCCTGATTGGCTAAACATGCCAGGAGAGGCAGGTGCCTCTCTACAAATGCCAGCTGTTCTGGCATTCATTGTTCAATGTTCCAGACTTATGCCAGGAACTCCACTGAATCAACTAGTTTACTCTAGTAATATTCTACATCATTATCGGATTTATTATGTTAACTTCATTTTTCTTTTTTGTGTGTTTCACAGAAAATAAGCCCACCAGACATGCGCCACTACGTGCGAAAGACAAATCGTGGACAAACTCCTACATACGTTATGGAACAGGCTGCTGCCGCTGTTACTGGAGGTCAGAGTGTGAGGAGTGCTGCAAAGGACTTTAACATTGATCGAATGACACTGAAGCGGTACATGGACATACAAGACAGTCAACCAACAGGGACTGCTTACACACCTGTTTCCTTACGGCAATTGGTTTTTAGTCCTGAAATGGAAAGGGATTTGGCTGACCACGTGAAACAATTGTCAGACATGTTTCATGGTTTGTCATTGAGAAGATGTCGCACACTGGCATATGAGTTTGCTAATAAAAAACTGTCTAAATCTGCCACCAAGTTGGGATCGTGAGAAAAAAGCAGGACATGATTGGTGGTTAGGCTTCAAGAAGCGCCAGAACCTGGCAATTAGAGTGACAGAAGCAACATCTTTTAGGCGTGCCATAGCCTTCAACCGCCCAGTTGTTGATAAATTTTTCAACAACTTGAGTCAGATAATGGACAAATACAAGTTCTCACCAAGTGACATTTACACCACTGATGAGACTGGGTGCACCACCGTTCAAAACCCTGGAACCGTTGTCACAGAAAAAGGAAAGAAACAAGTTGGTTCAATCACCTCCGCTGAACGCGGGGAATTGGTAACGGTGGTGTACACTGTGAGTGCAATTGGATCAGTCGTGCCTCCTCTGTTCATCTTTCCCAGAGTCCACTACAGAGATCACTTCATCAGAGGTGGACCAACACAGTGCATAGGGAGGGCAACACGAAGTGGCTGGATGAATGAAGAGGTGTTTGTGGAATATTTAAATCACATCATCAAGCACACCAGATGCTCACCAGGAAAGAAAATCCTCTTAATCCTCGACAACCATGACACACACATTTCTTTGAATGTTGTGAACACAGCAAGATCTCATGGCGTTGTCTTACTGACCATTCCACCACACACTTCCCATCGTCTCCAGCCGCTCGACCGGTCAGTGTATGGACCCTTCAAAACAGCGTACAACAGAGCCATGGATGGGTGGCTACGATCCAATCCAGGGAAAACAGTAACAATATATGAAATCCCAGCTCTAGTGAACCAAGCCCAGATGATTGCCATGCCACCATTGAACATTGCTGCTGGATTCCAAGCCTCGGGCATTCATCCATTTAACCTGGACATCTTTAGTGAAATTGACTTTTCCCCTTCTCTTCCAACTGACCGTGAGCAAAATGTGGCTGCAGAAAGCCTTGAGGCAAATTCTACTGTGGAAGATGCAGGACCATCAGGTGAGGTTCCTGGAGCAGTCTTGCCCGTGCACAGTGATGATGTCCGACCACAAAAACAGCAAGAAGATGATCTTATGCAACCATCCGCATCTGGGTCTTGTGTTTCATCTAGCTCAGATGATGTCATGCATCGTCCATACATTTCACCATCTGTAATTCAGCCATTTCCGAAAGCAACACCAAGAAAGGCAAGAAGAGGTGGTCACAAAAAGGGCAGCTCAAAGATTTTGACTGACAGCCCTGAACGACAGAAGCTGATAGCCCTTTATGAAAATAGAAAGAGGAGCCTATTAACAACAACAAAGCCGTGTTTGTTCAATGCTGGTGGGAAAAAGTCATGTCCCCCGAGATCTAAAACCCCATGTTCAAGTGACACTGATGATTCAGATTTTGAATTTGATGATGTGTCATCAGATAGTGATGGTGATATTGATCTGGATAGCCCAATAATCGAAGGTGACTTTGTGGTTGTAAAATGTGCTGGCAAATCACGAACTGTGAACTATATTGCCCGGGTTGACACTCTCAACGGGGAGGACTTTGAGTTTGAAGGTGTTTTCCTTCAAAAAGTTGCTGGGAAGGTAGGAACGGACAAGCCTGTGTTTGTTCCAAACCCAAAGGACGAAGCGGGTTTCAATGCAGAAGATGTTGTTTACAAGCTGCCACAGCCAAATAGTGTTGGCAGTTCTGTCCGTTGTTCTAGCCAGCTCGTTTTCAGCTGTGACTTGTCACAGTGGCAAATTCATTAACTTACTTTCAGATATATGTTTCAAATTTTGTGCTGGTTCATTCGCTGTAATTAACATTTCTACTTCATTATTATAATTTGTTTTATAACCACAGCAACAATTTTGGGCTTGTTCTTTCTTTATTTGCAACACATTTTTGCGTGGCACAACTTACCCCAGTGTGGCACAACTTACCCCAGAGGTTGGATCAACTTGCCCCATGGTCGGGGCAAGTTGAGCCATTTGATATGCATTTTTGTAAAGCACATGGTCGGTTTAGGTGTACTAGCAGAAAACTGCAACTTGTTTCAAAATGTTCCCAAATAAAAGAATTTTATAATAATACACTCATCTTTGCAAAATAATTAGTCGTTTGGGTTCTGAAGAGCCAAAATGGAAAATTGGCTCAACTTAGCCCGACTTCCCCTACTGGGCCTGCCAACATCTGTAGCATTTAACGTTGTGACAATGAACTGTGCCATATCCGTTGAGCAACAACCTATCAACAGCATAGATGATCTGATGCGTTTACACCCCAACAGATTCGACTACATTGGCGAGTTCAAGAAAACACACAAGCTCACTGTCAACCCTAACATCCCATGCCACATAGACGCACCGAGAAGAACGCCAATAGCCATGCGTGAAAAGATCAAGGCTGAACTAGACAAGATGGAGTCACAGAATGTCATTCGTCGTATTGAGGAGCCAACAGACTGGGTAAGCTCCCTTACATATGTAACCAAACGCGACAACACAATAAGGGTCTGCTTAGACCCAAGGGCACTAAACAAAGCCCTAATGCGGCCATATCACCTAATTTTAACAGTTGAGGAACTCAATCACCGGTTTGCAGGTGCAAAATACTTCTCAAAACTGGATGCTAAGGCAGGATACTGGTCTATAAAGCTTAACCAGGAAAGCCAGATCCTGACCACTTTTCAAACACCATTTGGAAGGTACTGCTTCCAAAGACTTCCATTTGGTTTAAACGTGAGCCAAGACATCTACCAGCTTGAGATGGACAGAATACTTGAGAAGTGCACAGGAGCATGCGGTATAGCGGATGATATTGTATATGGCTCAACAGAACGCGAACATGACAACAACCTAAGGCACCTCATGGAAGTCGCCACACAAGAGGGCCTCACAATGAATTCCAAGAAATGCGAGATAAAACGCCAGGAAATCTCCTTCTTCGGAAATATATACACCCATACTGGGATGAAACCTGACCCAGCAAAGGTACGAGACCTACAGGAAATGCCAGAACCACGCAATAAAACAGAACTGCAACAGTTCTTAGGTGTAATGACATACCTATCCCGTTTTATTAAGGATTTCAGCTCAAAAACCACTATATTACGTGACTTACTTCACAAAGAGTCAGAATTCCAATGGGAGCCACACCACCAGACGGTTTTCAAAAACCTGAAGAGTGAAGTATCTGAAACATCCCTACTTCACTACTTTGACCCCAAGCGCCCAATCTACATGCACTGTGACGCAAGTCTTCATGGAATAGGCGCAGCGCTTCTACAACCAGACGCAGCTGGCAATTTAATGCCTGTCTTATACGCAAGCAAGAGTCTGACACAAACAACAAAGATACGCATGTATCGAGCGGGAACTACTGGCAATCGTGTTTGGCACACATAGATTCCACACATATTTATACGGTCATGGTTTCCAAATTATCACTGACCATAAACCTCTTGTCATGATCATTGACAAACCTCTCACCTCAGCTCCAGCTCGCCTACAACGAATGCTTATCCAGCTACAGGGATATAATTTCAGATTATCCTACAACAAGGGATCCAAAAACATATTGGCTGATGGGTTATCACGCCTGCCATCACCTGGTAATTCGGACCCTATCGATCTGGATGTTCGGGTTGACACCATTCGTTTCTCTGCTGACCGCATTGAAAAACTGAGAGACTGCACAAAAGCCGACCCTCTGCTTAACCAGCTAAGAGATACCATTGTCACGGGATGGCCTGAGACAATCAAGCAACTGCCTACCGATATCAGAGAATTCTGGAGCCTAAGAGATCAGCTATCAATTGATGACGGCCTTATCCTTAAAGGACAACAAATTGTCATTCCTCAGACCCTCCAAGAAGATATCCTAAAGCAACTCCACACTGCTCACTTAGGACAGGAGAAAACCAAACTCCTAGCCAAAGACACTGTCTATTGGAAAAATATAAACAGAGACATCGAGCAATTCACAAGCTCATGTAGCATCTGTCAACAACATCAGCCATCACAAATGTCAGAGCCTCTTCTGCAGCACGACATTCCAACAAAGACATGGGACGTAGTTGGAACAGACTTGTTCGAGCTCCATGGACATCAATGGCTGATCATAGCAGACTACTACTCCAAGTTCCCTGTCATCAAACAGTTACCTGCCCAATCACCAAGCAGTAAAATAACGTAAAAATAACGCAACAAACCTTCGCGGAGTTTGGCATACCGTCAAAAGTGGTTAGTGACAACGGGCCGCACTTCTCAAGCGCTCTTTACCACGAATTTGCCACAGAATGGGGTTGTAACCATCAGACCACCTCACTTCGAAGACCACAGGGAAATGGTTTCATAGAGCGCCAGATAAGGACCATCAAGACCATCCTAAAAAAAGCAAGCAATCTGGGACAACACCCGAATTTGCATTGTTGCACTGGCGCTGCACACCTATCTCAAACGCCATATCCAGTCCCGCACAGCTACTCATGGGTAGACGAATCCAATCCCTAATTGCAACAAAAATAGAAAACAACCACCAAGATCAGGATCAAATATATGATGCTTTTAAACAAAGGCAACATAAGCAAAAGAAATATTTTTACCAGCATGCACTCAAGGAAGACCTACCACCTTTATATCCTGGCCAGAGGGTAAGAGCACAAAACCCTACACACGGAAACTGGGACCTAGCAACCGTAGTATCTCAAGCAGATTGTCCCCGATCATATCTCCTAAAAACTGCAAACGGATATATGCTACGGAGAAATCGGCAGCATATTAGGAGTGCTCCAATATGGGCAACCCCACCACAAACGCCAAAGCATGTAACATTTGCAGAACCACCTGTATGTAAAACTCAGTCTTCACAAAGAGACTCCCAACAATACACTCGCAGTGGCAGGATGGTACGACCACCATCAAAAATGAACTTGTGAACATTTTCTAGAGAATTATAGCAAGCAATTCATGGGGCAGAATAATCCCCTGCTTCGCTGTAGCTATTCAGGCAGTCTACCCTGAATTAGCCCTTACCTTTTTATTATATATTGAATATGCTCAATATCATAATCTTCATATTGGTAAAGGGGGGATGTAACGATGTTATCGTTTCGTTTTGTGACCAACTCTAGTTTTGTAACAACCGCGCATGCGCACTTCAATAAAGTCCTCCATGTATATTTTTAAAACCAATAACACGCGTCTCTCGTTTGTCTCTACTAATAAACCACTCAATACGAGCAAACACAGTGTGACATATATTAGGATGTAATCTTTAAAAAATGCGTTATTTACAAGGTACCGGGGGAAAAAATGAAATGAAAACATTTGTCGAGAAAAAAATGACTGATAAACATTTATTTATAATTAAAAAGAAAGAAATATTGTATATTTCTTTTATTTTTTAAATCAATTTATTTGTATCGTAGTGGGCTTATTCCGTGTTTGAATTATTGTGAGTGTTTTGTCCAGTGGACTGTTGTGTAGGTCAACGTTTGTAGCGCTGGTCAATGAGTTTATGGTCTTTTGAAACACCATATGAGAATATGAACAATACTTTTGTCTCCATGGCATACGTTATTGAAACTTTGACTTCATAAGTTTTTTAGTTTATTAGGATTAAAGGAACATTTCTAAGAAACATTATTTAGTAGCGTTAATGTTAATATTCTTGCCGATAAATTTCAATATTAATTTTTATTAAACTCAGATATGCTAAAACCGTAAACATCAGCATTCAGAGCCCATTTAACAGTTGAACCGGTGGTGGAGGGTATTATACACTCAGTCTGTTTTGTACTATATGGTGTGTTCAACACATGCTCATCCCAATTCTGTTATGGCCTCGTCACGTATATGAAATCACTATGAGCACAGGTGAGGCAATAGAAGTATATATACGAGAAAATGGCTGGGTCTCTCCAGGATTGTCAAATGTAGCACTATATACCAAACAGGCCAAACTAAAAGAATTCAAATCTGGAAAAGTCAGGTTATTGATGATGCTGACCGATTCCAAGGACATGGTGGTAAAAGCAGTATAACCGTCTCTTAAGACGAGAAATTAAGGGGAAGTCTGAGACGCTCTGAATGAGGCTAAAGAGAACATATATCTCAAGGAAGTCATCGGACTCACTGAGACAAAGATTTCGATGCTAATGACAAGCATTTAAAGATGGTCCACCGCTTCAGTCAAAGATCGACACGACCTGGTCATTCAGAAAATAAGGAGAAAAGGCTCGTAAAAAGAGTCCAACAGTCACAGCAGCGACACTGGGAAGAAGCTATCCAAAGGACCCTTACACGGAATGACATTAGGCATATGGCATCGCTTAGGTTGAGCTTCATAATACGCTCAACTTACGATGTGCTTCCGGCAATGACCAATCTCGTCAAATGGAAAAAGGAGGACGATTGAATCTGTCCTTTATGTAAGAGAAAAGCCTCAAACAATGGAACATGTTCTTACTTCCTGTAGAGTGGCCCTTGCCGATATACATGGCGGCACAACAGGGTACTAGATGAACTGACGACAACAATTTGCAATGATATTAAGTCAAGAGAAGCTAACATCATATTAAAGTGTTTTACAGATGAAGGGAAGATGTGGATTGGGTGTAAGCGTAGAGCAGGCCAATAATTAGTACACAACCAAAATATTCTTGGACCAGATGGCGATTGGATGGTAGCCACAGGTCTCCCTGGCTGGCGCAATAATTACCCAAAGATTATCAGTTGCCATGCAAATGACATCATGGTGGTTGGATAGCAGGGGAATTGCTGAGTACCATATTATATATTTTCCAGAAATCGTGACTTCCTAATTTCTGTTATTCCATAGTTTTCTGGTCATCTTGGTATACATACACTTGGCCGCGGCTATTAGATACTTACAATGATTTCTAGATGCTATAATTTTCTGCTTTTTGTAATTGATTTATGGCAGTCGAATCAGCAGAATTCTTGCTGCCTATGAGCAATAGCAGTTTCACAGGTCGAAGTGAACCATTGGGGCGAGTATGTTTGCTATAGTGCTTCTATGCCTGCTCTGATCCATTCAGTTACATCAATTGCACATTGATCAGCAGGAAGAGAAAAGGTTTCACTCCATGGAAAAGTTTCTGATGTGATCTCTGATGGAAGACCAATCAGTTTGTTTATAGTATCTCATTTTGAGTAGCAGCTGTTCTGCTTGGAGTCCAAGGTGCTCAGCATTCCTAAGTCGGCTATGGGTATTCATCACACAAGCATCGGGCAGAGCAGTCAAGAAGAGGTCAAGAAGTGAGGTTTGCTGATCCTCATGATCAGGGACACAGGGCGGGAAAGTGAGTGTACAATACAGAAATTAGCTGCATCGGTTTTACTCGATAATCCAATCCAATTATAGTGGACATTTAAATCCCCCAATCTCGGCACCTATACTATCAGAGCCAAAGTCGAGCAGGGTACAGTCCTGGGTCCAAGAAAAGCAATGAATGAAATATAAGTAACTAACGCTATGTTGTAAAGTTAATCTAAAGCAGATGTAGGCTTGATTATCTGATTCTAGATTATGTTCTCTTATCAAAGGGGGGTATTTCGAATATAAACCCTGAGTCTGTGCATATGTTTGCCAGTCCTTATCGCAAAGTGGGGGTATCCAGTGATGTCAGGTTATTTTGACTTAGTGCAAGGACATCCGGGGAATTTACTTGAAGAAAGGATTCTACGTCATCGATTTTAGTTCTAAGCCTTCGGATATGTGTGAATACAAGCCTTATGGGAGGAGTCAAATGGGTTGTTTTTAAATTGGTGTCTGGTTGAAACGTATTCTCTTTAGTTTGTAATACCAAGCATTGAGATTCGTCAACATATGAAACCAGAAAAAAATATTTCAACTATCTGACAGGGTTGGGACCCTAAACCCCTTCAAAGTTGCTCTCTTGTGCTTGCACACACTTTGTCCACCAATCCATCCACTGCCGGAAACACTTCTGTAAGTCTTCTCTTGGAATGGTGTTCATCTCCGCTGTCGCATTTCGCATTATCTCTTCTAAAAACGGAAACCTTTCAGCAGTGTCTTCAATTTTTAAAACAACAAGAAGTCACAATGAGCTATGTCTGGAGGATAGGGAGGTTTGCAAATGACTGGAATTCCATGTTTGGCCAATAAATGTTGGATCAATTAGGATGAATGTGCGGGGGAGTTGTCGTGATGCAGTTGCCAGTTTTTCGCCGTCCACATGTCTGGTCTTTTGCATCGAACTGTGTCACGGAGACGCCGGAGAATATCTTGATAGTTCTCCTTTGTCACTGTTTGTCCTTCCGGTGCGTATTTGTGATGCACAATTCCACGGATATCAATGAAGACAGTCAGCATCACCTTAATTTTGCTTCGCACCTGTCGTGCTTTTTTGGCCTTGGAGACTCGGGATGCTTCCATTGCAACGACTGTTTTTTTGTTTCTGGGTCGTACTCGTACACCGATGACTCACCTCCAGTTATCACAGTGTTCAGAAAGCCAGGATCAGTGTTGGCGGTTTCTAGAAGGTCCTGTGCAACTTGAAAACGGAGGTCCTATTGTTCCTGCGAAAACTTGGGCACAAATTTCGCAGCCACTCTCTATATATTCAAATTATCATGCAAAATTGCATGTGCAGAATCTTTACTTACTCCGACCTCTTGGGCGATCTCCCGCACGGTTGATGATAATCTTCCATCACCAAATTCCGCACCCTCTAAACAACAGCTACACTCCGAGCAATTTGGTGTCATCCAGAACGTTAGTCACTCTCCACTGATGTGCGTCCATTTTTGAATCGGTTGAACCACTCCTTAATTTGTGTTACACCCATTACATCTTCTCCATACACCCACTGAATCTTACGAATTTACTTTGAGAATCACCAAGCTTTTGACAAAATTTGATTCAGTTCCTTTGCTCAACACGTTCAGTCATCTAGAGACAATCGGTATCCCGACGAACACGTTGTGTAGCACCTCACTCAGCGACTGACAATCCATCACGGAAGGCGGTGATTAAATTCACACATGCGCATGAAAGTGTCTTACTTCACTGTGTAGAGTGGCGCCGCTTTGGCAGGGGGAAATAAATATTTGTACTTTCTAGACAGATCTCTTATTCTTCGCTAATTTTACCATAATGGAATATGCACACAATGTGAAGGAAACGGTGATTCGGGATGAAGATACTTAAAGGCCTAATGGTTAACTGTTCAATCATAAGAATGGGGGTCAATGCTGAATGGTCCATTAGACGACATCTTAGTTTAACTGTTACAATTATAATGACAGGTTTTGACTGAAGTTGAGGTGATCGGGTATCCATAATGGTAATAAATACATTTTTAGTTGAGGTCGACTCTCCTTCTGATTCCATGTCCGCATAGATCCAGAAGAAACTTTTTTGTGAACCATAAAAGCTCAAATTACGTAGATATTAATCTTTCATTTTATTAATTAGTGTTTTTCGTTTAAAAAATCTTTTTAAATATGTCTATCCAATAATCTATGAAAAAGCAACACCAAATATCAGCTAAGTTGAGCTTTGAGGATCCCTATTTGTTTTCTGAAAATTAAAAGTTGAGAAGTAGTTAAAAGTCGGAGTTACCACTTATTATTATTGCTCGTTATAATGAATGAGGTTGAGTGAAATGGTATCCATAACCATTATAAACTTTTAGTTGAGGTCAAAGGTATTTCGACACCATCTTCGAAACAGAAAGTTTCTCCAATTCAGAGAATAAGGAGTAGACAATGACATTGTTTGTCATGCCAACCTTATTTTACGACTTGGTCCTCCTAACTGAATATTTAATCTTCGAACACGTTAGCCCCTGTGATAGAAACCAACACAGTGTATTTGTTTCTGCACATATCATCACTTGAACCGACCTAACCGATCTGATCAAAGTATAATATCAACAGCAACTGGCAATACATATTGATTTTCTAGGTACGTGCAAAATCAATGACCGATTCCCAAAATGTAAAAACATTTGACCCTTCACTTAAAAATTCACTAAAATTCAGGAAATCAACCAATTTTAATGAAATTTTCAATATTTATTAATCAACAATGAAGGAATATAATAAAATCATTATTTTTTTTAAATCTTAGTGAAAATGTATTATTTTTTTTAAACAAAATACACCTTTACTAAAGTTATATTTTTATATATTAATAAAAAATGCATTATTTTTAATGAAAATAAAGCATTGTAGATGTTAACAATTAAAAACATTTAAACAAATATTTTTTCATATATTACGAAAAAGGCCCCTAAATACCGTGTTAACAAAATCACTATAACTCGAAGAAAAATTAATTTTTTGAATTAGCGATATTATTATTGAATTTTGTATAATTGAAAAGCATTGTTTAATCAATATTTTCACCAAAAAAATAATATAATTGCAAAAAATATTTCATATGATTTTAATGATTAGAGTTTCTGGGAAAATAAAAAATGCGACATAATTATATTTCCCTTTCATACATAAACGTGGCATCATCAGCCAATAAATATTTTTATAATCTTGAAAATAAACCAAACATTGACAAATTTGAGACCCAGGAACATAACATAAAAAAGAATTTAAAAAATTGAATAATTTCTACTAACGATAAACTTGGATTGGTATGGTAGCCCTGTTCTGTAATAAACAGGTGGGATTAACCTTCCACACCACTCACTTTTACACCGCCCTCAAAATTTTAATTTTAGAGATTCAACAATTTCGTTCATTTCACAATTCATCGTAAATTATTTACAAAGATTTGTATTTGTTTTGTCTTTTTTTCATTAATAAATATTTAAAAAGTACATGACGACATCCACAAGACTTGTAACACATGTTGAATATTTTTGCTTTTAAACGGTTTTTCTGATTGAATAGCTGGTGGTGGAAAAGCTCTTTATTTTCGCTGTACGTGCTGTCAAGTCCCCACTGAAACATTGTTGCACATTTGTGTTTTTTGCAAGTTGGGAAAGGTTGCCGATTCCTTCTTTGTTTTATTTTCTCACAATGTATCTGTTTATATAAAAACACACTAGAGTCGCAAAAATGTTTTTGGTAATTTAAACCATTCATATATTCAAAATAGAAAATTATTTCACAAAATATCGAAATGGAAAATAAAGAAAACAACTTCGACAAAAGTGTCGATAATTATTACCCTTTACAAATTTAATTCACCTCACACAAAGGGGCACATTGCTACTGAGACGTAAGGGGTACTGTGAGCTCGGAGCCATACTTACAGAAGTATTCTAAGTGGGAGATGAAGCGAGATGTTTGTTCACATTACATTTAAATTTCTGCATGTTGGTACGGTCGAGGATGGAGAGAATTAGTTGAGAATTAAAATTATTTTAATTTTCTTTATTTTAATGCGTTACTATTTTAAGTCACAGGGTGGAAAGAAATAGATGACACGATATTTATTGAATTCATACAGAAAGTTTACCCGTTTTATTGAATTCAAAAGGAAACTAGTGACACGAGAATCAATTCAACTTTCTCTTTATCATTCCACGCGTTATTCTGGCTCTGACATTTCACGCTTAATTTAATTACTTTGAGCTATAGCCAAAATCTACTAGGTTTCTCGATTACATGGTGTCTCATTCTTAAATAGGTGCCTCCAATAGTCTTCTAGCTCTTTTTTTAGGGTGGCTTTTTTAGATATAGTCTCTCTTATGAGATCCCTTATCTGTCGGGAGAGCTTTGCTGATTCTTCTGTTAAACGGAATTGAAAATGAATGAAAAAATTAGAATAAAATTGTTTACCTCTAGGATGAAATGTATAGTCATCCACAGAGAGCTGTTTTGTCGTCGTCTCACAGATCCTCGGTGTGGCTAAGCATAATGTGCCTTACCACATGAGATACTAAACCCGACCACTTGTAGGGTAGGCGAGGGTTCTTAACAGCTCGCATTCTAGAAAGGGAAAATTGATTCTATTGTTTAAAATGAACATCTATACACAACTAATTGTTATAAAATGTTGAAAGAATAAATCAAGTGGCTTAATGTATTGTCTGGAGACATTTCCATAAAAATAAAAAAAACTATCCGAGATAGAACTGGACACAATAAGTCTAAACAGCAACACATGTGCAACGAATGATAGCTCAATAGATCTGAGATTTCTTGAGCCTGGAAATCATGTATCCCTCTTTCAAAAAATACTATAATTGAAAACGCTTTACCCTATTAAATATTGGAAATAGATGACATCAGGGGCTACATCTTATGTATAAAGCAGCATATTATTATACTAATCCATCCAACATAGAAGTCGATGTAGTAAACTTTCCAAAATGACACAGCAAGCCATCACCTCCCAAATCGCATAACTAATTCTGGACAAGTATTGATGTCCAATATTTTTGTATTGGACATCAAAAATAAATAACAATTACCAAACTGGCAGATGTCATAGAGATAATCTATTTATATTTCAAGTCTCTGCAGAGTTACTTTTCTTAGAACATTTAGTTAAAAAACAACAACACATGTGTTACATCATTATTTGCTTACCAAAACAAAAGTGATGGCTTTTAGACTAACATGTATCTAATAATGTTTCTTTAAACAAAACTAAAAAAGTTTCCGACCTTGAAGTAGTATTTATTTAGCTCCTTACATCAAGTGGCTTGCATCTTGGGCAGCCATAATGATCCTATCCTGATCATAGTGGAGCGATCCTCTTTTAAGCCAGTCTGCATGGCCTTTCATTTCTATATATTCCTAGAATAAACCTTCCAGAAAATATTTCGCACATTGCTGGTTGGCCCATTCTTCTAGTTTTCTATTATGGAAATATTCTTGGTGTATTTCTGGTAGCTCTTTTGTGTTATTTCCATGGCTTATTTGGTGTTTCTGTCTCATCTGTGTTTCTGTCTTGTCAAAAATATTTGGCCAGTTTTGTGATAGAGGTTGTCTTTCTAGCTCTTGTGCCTTGATGTTGATGTACCATCATGAGGTTTGGGTTTTGACAGCTCATAAGATATTGGTCGGTCTCACAATAGTGGATCGATGTTGATGGTCAATTTCTGAGACTCATTCCTCCTGCTTCTCTGGGTAGATACAGCTCTGGTAGACACTAGTTTCTGTAAGTTACTTCGTACAGTGTCAACATTTTTCTTGTTTTAATATATAGTCTGTTAATGTCTTTTGTGGTCAGTCAATAATGCAAAAGCTGTATATTATCACTGGAATGGCAAGTTAGTAAATAGCAGTTGATTTGTAAACTGTGTCTTCCAGATTTTTCTTACACGGCATACATATTCTCTGCCAATTTTTCTCTCTCATCTTTGCATATTGAATCTTTCTCTTCAGTGATAAGATATTTGCATTGTTCCTGCTTTAATGGTAGTATCTAAGTGTATATTTGCCATGTAAATCTTCTTTCCTGTTCAGGGAGAACTTGTCATATTTGTTCAGGACAAACTTTATTCCAAATCTGCAAGAGTGAACTTGAGGTCATTCATGAAGAGCAGGTGGTTGATTCTTTGTTAATGGCAGTTAATTTGTTTTGTTTTTGTAAGCTGCGTTTGACAGATTTTTCTAACACGGTGTACATATTCTCTGCCAATTTGTTTGGCTCTTGTTGGTGGGCCTGACTTAGGTTATAGACAGTTTATTCTGTAGCTTACTTAGCATATCTATCGCCAGGCAAAAGAGTAATAAATATAAGCTCTCTTCTTGGAAGATTCCTCTTCAGATCTTGCCATTAGGGATTGTTATTGTTCCATTAGTGTGACTTAATGTGCATGGTTGTTTGCCACATCTTTATCTTTTTTGTTTCATGTTGTTTGCCACATGTTTATATGGATAGCCATGGTTTTCTTGATGACCGGATGGAGCTTTTATAACTCAAGAATCCGTAGAAGTTACGAGTGGGTGACACTATAATTTGCCTTTTGATAAATCCATTCAATGCTTAGGTTTATCTGCCTCTTCCTACAGTCTTACAAGATAGTCTTGTTAATAAACAACTGCTCCTTGGTGCCAAAAGTGTTCTTCCTGCATGTTCTTTTTCGAGGTACGCTCCAGATATCAGTCAAGAGCTTGTAGATGATAGTGAGACAGGAGATTGATCTGTATTTGTTAGAGTGTTGTGCCTAACTCGCTGAGTTGTATCGTCTTTATCTTTTTTGTTTCATTTAATTTTAGTCAGTTCTCAGAAATCAAGGGGCCCCTTCCTGTGGCTAACACTTATCTCTATATGAAATACTTAGACATTAAATATTCCATTAAAGTTCTCGTTACCTACCAAACGTAGATAGTAAAGAAGTTAAACAACATTAATTTCCCATTAATCCAGTGTGCGTTCGCATGTGCCTTTTTAAGATGGATTTTTGTGCAAATGCTAACCCACACACGTGACTAGCATAAGGTTTTTCCCTTTTTTTTTATTTTTCTTTTCTTTCATTTGCTGGGGACGGGGCATTCTTCCAAATGCCATACGATCACCCGCTATTTACAGACTCCAACCGAGAGCTCTTTTCAGGATTCTGGCCGTTCCCTTGAGTGCAGTTGTCTGGATTTCTCTTGCACTTGGTTCACCAGGTATACTTGCTAAATACTTTTTCAAGTTCTTCTTCATGAGTCCAGTGGCTCCTATGATAACTGGAATGATAGAGATCTCTTTGAGGTTCCAGTTTCTTTTCATATCATACATTAGACCCTGATATTTTGTTATTTCCCCAGTGTGTGTACGCATGTGGTTGTTTAAATTAGATTTTTGTGAAAACGCTGTATCACACATTTCACAGGTAAATGGTTTTTCTCCAGTGTGTGTTCGCATGTGCCTTTTTAAAATAGATTTTTCTGCAAATTCTGAGCCACACACTTCACAAACATATGGTTTTTCTCCAGTGTGTTTCCGCATATGAGTTTTTAAATTGAATTTTCCCGAAAATGCAAAGCCACACACTTCACAACAAAAAGGTTTCACACCAGTGTGTGTCCGCATGTGGAAATTTAAATTAGACTTATCTGAAAATGCTACGCCACACGTTTCACAAGTGTATGGTTTTTCTCCCGTATGCGTTTTCATGTGTCTTTTTAACGTTGACCTATCTGAAAATGCTGAGCAACACATTTTACAAGCAAAGGGCTTTTCACCGGTATGCATCCGCATGTGGATTTTTAAAGTGGATTTTTCTGAAAAAGCTGAGCTGCAAACTTTACAAGCAAACGGTTTTTCTCCAGTGTGTGTTCGAATGTGTATTTTTAATTTTGATGAATATGAAAATAATGAACCACACACTTCACAAGCATAAGGTTTATCTGCCGTATTTCGTTGCATTATTATTTGTGAATTAAATGTTTTTAAAATTTGTTTTCTATTTCGTTCAAAAGAACACCCTTTCTATTCTTTATATATTCATAAAATCTATTGGTTTTGATCCATTGTTCCTGTGAATGAATAAGACATTATTTTAATAAAAACAAAGGTAATAAAAAGATATAAAACAACATTTTTAATAAGATATTTGAAACGTATATTATCATTAAGTTCATTTATTTGGAGAAATAATATAAAATATCATATGAATCTTCAATAAAATATTTCAGAATTTGATTTCTAGTAAAATGACAGTTTTTACAACTTTATTCGAACTATTAAACATAAATGTCTCATAATTTTATAGATTTAGTCAGGGTCAAAGGCAGAAAACAGTTTTTTTCAAAATGAAAAATATTGTAAATAAGAATATTATTCATATGTTATACAATATCTTCACATCTAAAATGAATTCCATCAACTCCCAATAAATGAATATATTTATTAAATATTTGTCAACATAACATTCCAATCATTTATAGAGTACTAAAATATATACAAATGCACCAGATTTGACCCAACAGGTCAGAGGTAGTCTGGTAAAATATTTAAAGTCACAGAAACAAATTATTTACGCATTTATGTCTAAAACCTTGTGAATCTTATACTTTTAATCTACAGCAAATCAGAGTCATGTAGAATTAGAAGAACATTGGTAAAATGTTAAATGGAGAAACACATTTGAAAGCATTATCATTATTATATGATTATTAAAAATGTTAAGTAATGGAGAAACACATTTCTATTTCAGTCAATCTTTTGACTTTGAAAGCATTATCATTATTACATGATTATTAAAAATGTTAAGTAATGGAGAAACACATTTCTATTTCAGTCAATCTTTTGATTTTGAAAGCATTATCATTATTATATGATTATTAAAAATGTTAAGTAATGGAGAAACACATTTCTATTTTAGTCAATCTTTTCATTTTGAAAGCATTATCATTATTACATGATTATTAAAAATGTTAAGTAATGGAGAAACACATTTCTATTTCAGTCAATCTTTTCATTTTGAAAGCATTATCATTATTACATGATTATTAAAAATGTTAAGTAATGGAGAAACACATTTCTATTTCAGTCAATCTTTACATGATTATTAAAAATGTGATTAAATTTGAATGAATAAAGTTTTAGAAGACTTTAAAAATAGACTTTTTCACCTGAATTTGACAGACATTGTCTTAGAAAATTATGCAATACGCCTTTTCCACATGTAATTAATTGATGAATAGCAAACTCTTTTTCTTTGTTTTATATTTATTAATCAGAATAATGAGTGTCATAAATATTTATTTAAAAGATTATAAAATTACCATAAAATATAGGAAATATAAAATTCAAAATCTAAAATAAAATGTTCCAGTAATAATAGATTTGATAACTAGAAGTGAACTGGTGAAATAAACCATGATCTCGTGACAAGAATCAAATCTAAGTTGAAAAAACATATTCATTCTTTAAATAGCTAATGAGATCACTGTCATCTCTTGATACGTTTTGAGTTAAAAGATGTATTATGAACTTGTAAGAATATGTGGATTGGGGAATTTAAGTTGGAACATTTCTATGTTTTAGTACAGGTTTTACATATTCCAAAATTTTTCTTTTGAACTGTTTTTCTACACCGGCTATTTTTTTAAATAGAAGGAGAATAATGTGTTGAAAATTGAACCCTAATTTTGACAAACATATTATTTACAAAAAATTTCATAACAATCGAAGCGATTTATTTTTAATTCCCTTTTTAACAGTTTTATATGATTATTTTAGTAGATTTCACTGAATATTTTAGGATTTGGGAGATTATCGGGTTGGTCTAGTGAATTTACGTCGTGGGGGTACCATAGCAGCAAGCTCATCAAAGCGCAATCAATTGAAGTACTTGTAAACATGCACAAGGATGCAACATTGCGGCGATGAGACATGGGCTGGAGCTTGGGTGGATAGTGAGGGACCTATCAAGTTGACAACTCTTTTTTGGACCTTGTCTAAGAGGAAGAGACTAGCGGATGATGTACCAGCCCAGATGTGGCAACAATGCTCCATGCATAGGCGGATGGTGGCTTTATAGAGATATAGGATAATGTCAGGTATGAGAAGTTTACTGGCGCGGTAGAGAGAGCCCACTTTCTTTGCAGCAGCCCTGGCAATGTCTTCAATGTATTTGTTCCAATTCATGTTATCTGTGAAAGTTAAGCCGAGGAGTTTGTGGTGTGCATTAAACCACCTAAATACATGTATTTGGGCATTCAAGTCGAGTGAGAGTGCTCTATCTAAGCTTTCAGAGACAGAGTCAAGTAGTGAACAGTCTTGGGTCGAAGGCGAACGATATAAGAAATATAAGTAACTAACTCTGTGTTGTAAGGTCAATCTAAAGCACATGTAGGCTTGGTCATCTGATTCTAACCTATGTTTTCTAGTCAAGGGGAGGATGTTCCGGACATAAACTCCTAACCCATGCATATGTTTGTCAGAATCCTTACGGTAGAGTGGAAGGTAATCAGTCATGTCAAAGTGGTGAGAGGGAATTGAAGATTGAAGGTTCGTTTCATTTAGAACTAGGATATCCGAGGAGTTTGTCAAGAGAAAAGTTTCTACGTCGTTAATGTTGGTTTTAAGTCCCCGGATATTTGTGAATGCGAGTCTCAAGGGCGGAGGCGAAGATGTTTTTTGTTGGGTGCCTGGTTTAGGTTTTTATTTTTTTATTTTGTAAATTCATGTTTGTTTTGAGTTAGAGTGGGGAGGACAAAGTCGGTGCTTATGTGGTGCCAATAAGCTCACACCACCAGTCTATTTTTCGTGACTTGATACATGGGGGTTGTGGCCTCGGGAAAGCCCACCGCAGATAACTGTAGGGTCCCTTTCCATGCGCAACATGGCACGTACAGTTTCATACGATATTATGCAACTGTTGACGGTGCAGCCGTTCTTAGCGCTACCTAAGAGTAGTAAACAGCAGCCAGAGAAGCTGTCTAACCTGTACCCTCAACCTGCCGGAACAAGAGCGACCCAGACTAGTCATGTGAGACTTAGTGACAAAAAAACTTTCCCTAAGTTGCCCAGATAGAGAAATAGAGATGTCGTCAATTGTCCTTGTCAGGAAACAAGGACATGCAGTGGGTTTCCTAGAGGCGTCACAGTACTGGTACCTCTGCGCCTGGCTAATCAACAGAGACGGAGTGCGAAGGCCGGGCGATAGACAGAGCCCATCTACTCTTTAAGCAATTATAAGTTTGCAAACCGGATACTTTGTTCGAGATTCCAGCTCTAAGAAGGTTGACGATCAGAACTAAGGAGGCCTCCCTCCTCAACTGTTTGCTGTCAAGACGTAAATGGTTAGTAGCAATGTTTTATTGTCAGAGTTTTCCTTCTCTTAGATGGATTACCTGACAAGGTTTACAAGTCTAACACTCCGAGAGAGGATAGCCTGCGCCCGTCTACTAATCGGGTATTTCGGAGCTCCCGCAGGTAAATAAACAAAATAAAAATTTTTTTCATCCACACATGATCACATCTATAAATATATATATACATGTATATATGTAGATATAAGTCTAGTCACTGGCTTCTAAATATAATGAAGGACTAAAGATGAGTTTCCCTCACATACATAAGTAAAATTTGTTGTGGGGACATTTTACCGGTCATTATGGTGTGTGGGAGGGTATAATCTACTATTGAGTAGGTCCAACGAAGAGGCACTTTAGCTATGACGTTACAGTATAAAAGGTAATTTTGTGGTTGCACTATGTGGAAAAATATTGTTTAACTAACTAGACGTAGCAACGTAAATATATGCAATTATTTAAGATAGAGACAGTTCAGAAATAAGAAATTAAGAACTGATCTGTTTTTTTTCCTAAAATTGTGCCTAAAGCTTTAGTTGAATGTGAGGTCTCCATTCCTTGTCGGTAGTCAATATAAATGCATCAACATGTGGCTTTTTACAAGACTCAGGCTAGAGTGTTTCAGTGAGATTTCCCCCATTTTTGTAAACTATAATGATAGTGGATTCCTCCCCCTTTTAACCTCGAATGCATTGACCCCCTCCAAAGAAAAAACTCGCAGAATATTAGCAAGAACATAAGAAAAAGAAAGAAAGGCACATAAAGAATCGTGGACAACAAAGAAAAAGAAACGAATAAAACTGCGAAAAAAAGAATATTCTTAAACTAGACGTAGCAACGTAAATGTATGCAATTATTTAAGATATAGACAGTTCAGAAATAAGAAATTAAGAACTTAGCTGTGTTTAGAAATATATCTCATCTGACATGTTCAGTTCCCTTGTTTTTAAAAAAAATATATATGATCCAAACCTTTTTTATTTTGTTTATATGATCCAAACCTTTTTTATTTTGTTTATATGATCCAAACCTAGCTCTTGTACAATTTTTCTGCATGTTCAAAATTTTCAGTACTTTCCTGGCATCAGATCAATATCAGAGTTTTGCAGATCTTCAGACACAGCATGAGTGCAGAACTATTGACAGAGCAACTGGTCAGGAATCATGCGATTAGTTTTGTCCGGGCTCAGACTAATGATAAGATAACAATCGTGCCTTAAGACATAAAATTCGCCACCAATGATTCACAAAACGATTGTCAACAATGCCAAGAACAAGTGAATAGAAACGTTCATGTTAAAACGATAACACCTGTGTTCAACAAATTGACATTTGCCTACAGTTTGATATGAAAACTCAAAATGGTTTGCTTTTTAAGAGTTGGGATTGAATTTCGCCAACATTTGAACGTTTTAATCCAACTTTCTATACTAATCTACTTACCAAAATCATCAAACTTTAAAGGAATACGAACAGCATGCATACATGCAAACTGTGTACAGCCTTAATAAATGAAAATCAAATATTGGTTTTATTTTTTTATGAAAATATAAAAATAATTTGTTGTGCAATTAAAAATATTTTTGACACAAATAGCCAATGTTGTTTTTACAAAAGTAAATAATCAAATATTTGTCTTTTTTGCATGAAAATATAATAAAATATATTTGTTGTGTAATTAAAAATATTTTTTAAACAAATAGCCAATCTTGTTTTTTTTTTTAAATTAATAATGAAATATTACTTTTAATATCATGGAATGTTTTTAAATATAATGAAATGTGTGTTTTTGAAATGAAAATATATTGTTGTAAAATATTTTTAATATTGTTTTCACAAGAATACTTTTAAATACTTGTTTGTCCAAATACATAATAGTTGATGAAAAAAATTAACATTTAAAGGTAAACATAATTAAAATCGTTCAAATTTTTTTAATAATAACGTATCCAATCAAGAATATTGCTGAACAAATTGTTGTTGTTTTTACTCAGCGCCGCCAGTAAAGTAAATAACGGAGACAGATTTCAGGATGATTGGGTGAGCTTTTCTTACACCGATGAACTTTATGCTATTATGAACCAATTGAAGGTACAATTAAATCGCAATGGGACTTTTTTGACGATCTGGAAGAATAAGCGATTCAGAACTAAGTCAGCAGCAAACGGTGTTGGCTCAGATGTAGTTCCTGTAATATAAATTATTTAAAATCAAAAGCAAAGACGTGTTGGTACTTTTGAAGCTTACAACCATGTTGAAATAATAACGTATACACTTAGAAACCCATTCTTAACATAGTGAGGGAGATTCGTTAACTATTCTGTACTTTCACTTCACGATTTTATAAACAAAAGATACCGTAAAAATTGAATTTAACTTGAAAAACCCATCTAAAAAATATCACAATCCGTAAACTGCAGAAGTAATAAATAAAATAAAATCACCTATTTCATTAGTTATTTTTTAAAAGAAATTGGCGCTTTTTCGTAATACTCCACAACCCGCTTTACTCAACTTTTTTACTGACATTTTTTTTATTTTTTAGGTGTACAATTACTTATCATGTCGCTAGAGAATTCCGTAATTTTAAAAAATGATTTTCGATTTTAGGAGCGAGGATCAGTTTCCTATATAAATTTAGCGTAACCTGATCATTCACTTTTTGGCAAATTAAAAAAACTTATGTGTTCAATTATTCATCATGTTGCTAGAGAATTCCGGATTTTGGGAATTTATTTAAAATATTTTAGATTTTATGGGGGGATCAGTTTCCTGTATAAATTTAACTGATCACCCACTTTTTGACCATGTTGCAAAAATCTAAAATATTTTAAAAAAATTTCCTCCCAAAACCCGGAATTCTCTAGCGGCATGATAGGTAATTGTACACAGATAAAAAGAAAAAGAAAAATTGTAAGTAAAAAAGATAAAAAACAACATGTAACATGCTTAAAAAGTGGGTGATCAGTGTACGTTAAATTTATACAGGAAATTAATTTCTTCCCCCTAAAATTCTCTAGTGACACCGAAAAAAAAAGAAAAAAAGGGTCATTAAAAAAGGTGAGTAAAACGGGTGGTAGAGTATTACGAAGAAGCGCTAACAAATTATTTAAAATAAAAATTAATACAAAACTTTTCCTGGTTTTCTTTACCTTGTAGAGAAATCCATCGGATAATGACGCTACAGGGGGAGGGGGCGCTTACCATAGAAAGTAAAGTTACCACTGAACTAAACAGCAATCGACAGGAAAAGAAAAGGAAAAAAACACTTTGCCTTTGGATTTGTAAATTCATCCAGTATTTATTAAATTTATAAGAACAAGAAAAAAAACGATCCTTAGTTTCGTTAGACATTTTCATTTTGTGATTCAAGATACTGCAATAATTTGCATATGTGGTGGGTTAAAGAATAAAAAAAAATGTACTTTTTTGACTGAAGGGTTGAGTTGATTTTGGAAGAGAAGAGAGTGAAGATTGGAGAGAGAACTGGGAATATTGAAGAGAGAACTTTGAATATTGGAGATTGCGATTGTCGGTGAAGGTGAAGGAAAGCCATTTTATTTTTTCAAGTTTGGATTACACATTTATTAAAAACAAGGGAAATAAACCACATTTTGTTTACTGGTTTAATAAAAATGGCTACCGAAAGATAAAAATTTTTTTTTAATTTTTAATTTAATAAATACTGGATGAATTTGCATAATTTTTTGGTGTGCAGTCTTCTTTTAAGCTATCCGCACACATATATATATACACACACACACATAAATATATATATATATATATATATATATATATATATATATATGTAGATAGAATAAGTTCGTTTTATAATGAAGAGGAAACTGAAAGTTGAAGATATGTTTCCCTCTCGCAAGTAAGTATAAGTAAGACAAATGAGAAGGAGAGGAAAAAAAGAAAATAAAACCAAAATGAATTTAAAGCTTTGATGTAAAAATGTCTTTACAAACCAACTTTACATTTTAATTATAATTAATAAAAGCTTTTTTTTTTTCAAGAAATAATGTTTCTGGGCACCGGAATGTGTTTTTTTTTTATTTAATGTATTTTTTTTAATATTTAGTGAAAATAATGTTTTTTGGGAGGGTTAGGGATAGGGTTAGGGTTCAGGTTTAGGGTTAGGGCATTTCCATTTCTAAGAAAAAAGTTTGATTCCGGAAGTTACTCCATTTCCAAGAAAAAAGGTTTTTACTATTATTAAAAAAAATGTTTTGAAAACAATGAAATAAAAACAAATAAATTATATTTCAAATAGTCTGTATTATGTTAATTATTAGATTATGATGAAAGAAAAAGTCTGAAATTAATATGACAAATAGGAAAGTCTGAAATTAATATGAAAAAAAGGAAAGTCTAAAATTAATATGAATAAAAAAAATTGTTGTATCACTTTCAGGCATCCGTAGACACTGTCTTCAACCATTTTCCACCGGAAGCCAGTATTCCTCCGTGTTCTTCGCATCTGCCCAATTAACATTATACTTACTTCGGTGCTACTACAGATGAGGGTACATATGAAAAACGCAGTTACACTGATGAACATCGGAGTTCCACTTAAATTAACCGGAAAACTATTCGAAATACTTATGTATCAAGCAAAAATAGGTTTCTCCACCAAAAATTAGCAAAAACTATCGAGTAGAATTTTAATCAAAAATAAAAATCTGTTATATCGTTTATTCGGGTTCCGCCATTGATTCGAGCGAAAAAAACACGAGATTCATGGGGAGATAACCCAGTCTGTCATATTAACAAGTAATAAATCAATGGCATTCATCAAAATACGATGAAACTGATGTTCATTTTTAATTAAAATTCTACTCGATCATTTTTCCTACTTTTTGTTGAGAATACTTATTTAAATCTGCTGCGTAAGTATATAATAATCTTTTTCTTTTCTTAATGGTATTGATAATTTAATACTCACGCGTCTTCGTAGAAGCAACCTGACTTCTATCTGATCGTCTTCATTAGGCTTGTTTTAACTAAAAACACGGTTGAAGGATTTGCGATTGTATTGCGATGTGTAAGACGAGTCCCGAAGTGAAAATTCAAAATGGTGATCCCGAAAAGCAGCTTCGCAGAAAATTAACGAAATTGAAAATAAAAAGAACTTTGATAACAGAATTAAAAGGCAAAATTATTTCATTTGTATTTATTACAACATTTCACTACTTTTGTTTTGGAGAGAAAAAATGGGGGACATGTACTAAATTGATACAATAACTCGGATTGACTAAAATTGTAAACTTATTTTGAAGAGAAATTTCGGATGCTGAAATAATCAATCGAAAAATGAAGGCACATGTTCGTCTTTTCTCACAGTCCGTTTTTCACAACTTTTTACTGACCAGTTTCTTTTTCTTTTTTCGGTGTACACTTACCTATCAGGCTGCTAGAGAATTCCGGGGTTTTTGGAAATTTTTTTCAAATATTTTACATTTTAGGAGGGGGGATCAGTTTCCAATGTTAATTCAACGTAGACTGATTCCCCTCTTTTTGACCATCTCAATTTTTAAAAAAATCTTTTTCGGTGTACGATTACCTATCATGTCAATAGAGAATTCCGGGGGTTTTGGAAAGAAATTTTTAAAAATTGTGATTTTAAGACGGGGGATCAGTTTTCAATGTAAATTCAACGTGGACTGATCCCCCACTTTTTAACCATCTCAAATTAAAAAAATTATTCTTCTGCTTACAATTACCTATCATGTCACGAGAGAATTCCGGCGTTTTTGGAAATAAATTTTTAAAAATTGAGATTTTAAGACGTAAACAGTTGCGAAAAGCGGACTATGGTAAAAGGCGAACAAGACTGATCCCCCGTCTTAAAATCTTATTTTTTTAAATTTCTTTCCAAAAACCCCGGAATTCTATCGCAACATGATAGGTAATTGTAAGCAGAAGAATAATTTAAAAAATTTGAGATGGTCAAAAAGAGGGGATCAGTCTACGTTGAATTTACATTGAAAACTGATCCCCCGTCTTAAAATCTCAATTTAAAAAAAATTTATTTCCGAAAACACCGGAATTCTCTATTGACATAATAGGTAATTATACACCGAAAAAGATTTTTTTTTAAATTGAAATGGTCAAAAAGAGGGGGATCAGTCTACGTTAAATTAACATTGGAAACTGATCCCCCCTCCTAAAATGTAAAATATTTGAAAAAAATTTCCCAAAACCCCGGAATTCTCTAGCAGCCTGATAGGTAAGTGTACACCGAAAAAAGAAGAAAAAAAACTGGTCAGTAAAAAGTTGTGAAAAGCGGACTGTGAGAAAAGACGAACATGTGCCAAAATGAAAAAGATGTTATGTAAAAAAAAAATAAACTTCTTAATTATAGTACAAAAAATAAGTAGATAAGCGTTTAGTTTTGAGTTTAGTGGTAAAAATTATGTATAGCTGTTTATGTCGAAAAAATCTTTCGATTGGTAGAAAGGGATGAATAGTAAAAGTGCAGTCATAATTAGTGAAGGTTGTAGCCTTGCGAAATACTACCGATTCGCGACTTCCCACCGAAATCGGGGAGTCAATTAACAATTGTAACTAATGACGGATAATCCTGTAAGCTTGGTAACAAAATAGAGATAATATTGGAATATGTTAACCGAGGTGTGGCTGAGAGCAACTCTCCATGTTAATTGCCGCTCTCTAGTAGTGAGGAAGCTTTATAACAATCGACTGCTTTCTCTACTCATATAAAAGGTTTGAAGTCGTCAGGTTTCACCTTCCGGTCCACCCCTTTTGTCCGCGTGAGTATCGTCACCTCTTTTTTCACAAACTCCTGAACAAGAGAAAAGAAGAAAACAAAAAGAAAGAAAAAAGAGGTGATGTGAGGTAGGTTGTAGTTTGAAATGGTACCCAGGACCTTAATTTAAGCCGGAAGTAAGCTGGGTCTGCCCCGCCGGCGTTTGCGAGGAGCACACTCAGGACAGTACCATTTCTGTCTCTCCGGCAGAGCCCTTTCCACACCCACGCATCTAAAATTGAACCATTCGTTGCACCGATCACAGGCAATCATGTTCTCATCTCCTTGAGGCGAATTGCATTTCGGGCATAACCACAGTGTGGCCTCCTCTCTTATGGGGTTGCTCGGAATATTGGATGTGGAAGAGGAGTCTGCGGTTTGTCCAGCCGCCTCAGCCTTTTCTGGTGAAAGGGAAAGCTCCAATGGAAATAGATTTTTCAGAGAATGCACCACTACTGCACCATCACTCTGCCTGATATGAGCCGACCTGACGATACCCTTGTCGGAGCGTAAAAGTTCCAAGACGGACCTCAAGAGACAAAAAGGTCTTGGTTTAAGGGGGCTCTTGATGAGTACAACATCATTTACCCTCAATCGGCTTGTGAAGGGCTCCTGTGATCGGCCTTGGGGTCTCTCCCTAAGACAGAGGAGATATTCCTGATACCACACATGCCGGAAATTTTCCAACCATTTATTCCGCTGCATCATAGCCTCGACCATTTTTTTGCGACCAGGAGGAGCTGTATTAGTCAGGTCACCTGCTCCTAGCTTCAACATCAATCCAGGAATTTTTCCTGGGTCCCAGGAACATAGTAGGTGTCACGGCCTCTAATCCTTGTGCTGCAAATTCCCAGTAGGTGAGAGGACGATTATTGACTGCCCTCTGGATGTCCGAAATGATAGTCAGCAGCGAGAAGTAATCCACTCGTCTCCTACCTATAGTTTTGTGGAGGCATGTTTTGACAGTTTGAATGCATCTCTCCCACACATTTCCATACCAAGGAGAATACAGGGGAATAGTGCACAGCTGGATATTGGAGGTGGCAAATTTCTCTTGATATTCGTGAAATAGAGTGAGTCGAGCAAACAGCTTGCCGCTGCCTACAAATGTCTTAGCATTATCTGAATAAAGTGCTTGAGGCACACCATAAAGGTTAGTGAACCTAACCAAGGCTTGCGCGAAAGATAACATTCCCATGTAAGGCACCACCTCCATATGTATAGCTCTGATGGACATGCAAGTTAATAGTAAAAGGTACACCTTTTCTTTTGTAGACCTGCCCTTGATCCAAAAATGTCCAGTAAAATCCACTCCAGTGTTTTGGAAGGGTTCTGCAAACTTTACCTGGGACACTAGAAGATTAGCCGAATTAGTGGGGAGAACCGCTCTTGAATTGCATTTCCTGTTGCAGACATTAACACGACATCAATAATAAAAGGGAAATGAAGACGATCCTACCTTGTGGTGTTGAAGCAAGCAGCTTTTCTTTTAAGAACAAGTCATAAAACAGGGTTACATTTAAAAATCAGGGACTGATTTTTTATTGACTTCTTCAAACGAAAGCAAGATAGAGAGAGAGAGAGAAAGGGGAGAGTTCCTTCAAGTCAGGGCCGAGCGACACCTAACGGATAAAAAGGGAACTATAAGGGGAGATAACTCCAGTTCCTTAATTTCAATTTATGACGAGAGTGCAATAATCAACATTTCCTACATAAATGGCAAGATGCCAAGGCCTTAGTGACCGCCTGTCTCCCTTGAGGAATCCAAAAACCACAAAGCTTGAGCTCCGCTAGAGTAGACTCCACTCCTAAATGGGCGCTCCTGTAATGACAATCCAGAATGATAAGTTTAGTGATGTGGCGGTCCTTGCCCAACAAGATGGGTTTTTTTTACCTCGAAACTGAGGTGCGGTGATCTGTCTATTTGGCCTCGAGAACGGATAAGGCCATTCTGGTCCAGAAACAAATCAAGTGAATAGATCAATGGGGGAACTAATTTTCCAGAGGGATCCTGTAAGAAATCTAATTCCACCAAGCAGGATTGTGCCTGTAAGTTCTTCATCACATATATTTTGGCCTTTCCTCCCGCATCCTCATGGCGTCCCCTAAGCCTATTAATGAACGTGAACACCAAGGTCACCACTCTGAGAAGGCGGGAAAATTGGGAGAAACGTCCAAAGTTCATGCAGGGAGTACAATTTGTCTCAAGGGCCATGGAAACACCCACACAAGCGGATGCCATTTGCTGGGAATGCTTGCTGAGACATTGCATATCCTGTACCGGCCAGGCAGAACTTCCTTCTCCCAACCAAGCGGGACCATAATACCAAAATTTGAATACCGACCTGAATTTCTTCAAAGACATTCCTCTGGTAATGAGATCAGGTGCATTTTGAGATGTATGAATATAAGGGAACACCGGTTCGAGTCCGTGTAGAGTAGCAAGTTGACTCCTCATATGAAGGACATCCTTTAGCCGATTTTGTGAAAAAATATTCTTACTTGCCATAGCTTGTGAGAGAATCCACGACAAGACCACCTGTGCATCCGTTGCTATATACAACTTGGTGGGGATCAAACCCCTGCAGCCCACCAACACTGAGGGCAAGCACTTTAGAGCCAAGTATATGGCCATTAGCTGCAATGTCGCGAGCGACTTCGTCCTGGAGGGGGCCACTTTGGCTTTAGCAAAAATCAACCGGGGACGACGCTGTTGCAAGACGTATGCCGTAAACCCATACGCCTCAGCAGAGGCGTCACAAAAAAACGAATAACTCTCCCTCTTTACCTTCCTGGAAGGCTCAACGGTCAAACTGCAAGTCACTCAGGTCAGATAAGTCCCGAGCAAGATTCCTCCATAGCATTTGATATTCATCTGGGATCTGTTCATCCCATCCTAGTCCTCTTTTCCATAATTTAGCCATTAGTACTCGGCTCCGCATGGTCACAGGAAGGCAAAGGGACAAGGGATCAATGATTTTAGCAGCTTCAGCCAGTATTCTTCTGTTAGTGGAGCATAGCGATAACTTAATACTCTCTCCCAACTGCCTCCATGGGTGGTGAGGGTACCGTCTTGACTCATTTTTTCTCTGAGGGTGGCACAATTGGAGTTGCAGGCCTGCAACTCAAAACCACCCTCTTGCAGGCGAGCTCTAGAGGTGGAGTACAATTCGGTAATGATTTCTTGTTCTGCTTCTGTCATTACCAGGTTGTCCACGTAAAATCGATCCTCCATCATAGATCAACAACGGTCCAGCGGAAATCATGCTGCATAGAATTTTAATATGCAGCCTAGGATTAAGGGACTTGACACAAAACCAAAGATGATTGTCGTATACCTGTAACAACGAAGTCGATCTCCATCGCGGAGGAAGAAGCTGTTCTTATCAGACTCCAGTTTCAGACGAATCATCAGAAATGCCTTTCTAATATCTTCTAATAGCGCATATTTGTTAGCCCTGAACGCAAGCAAGAGATTCAGCATATCACCGGTCAGATTAATCCCGGGGAAGGCTACTTCTTTTAACGAAACAGAGTTTCCAACCTTTAAACTGCAATTGAAGACTGGTCGAATCTTGATAGTAGAAATGACGGAAAATATCGACACAGTACGCAACAAAATGTCAGTTATCAAGGGTATGGTCCAGACGAAACTTGCAAGTTTACGTGCTGGAAGGATCTCTTCACTTACATTTTCGGTGTTCGAGGAACAGATCATTACCTATCTGGTGGAGATTTACTCTCACAGGAGCCATATCAGACTTCACTACCCCTCCTCCCGTGGAGAGATGGAGAGTCTCCACCAACTTCGTATAACTCATCCCCCCTCCGACTCTGATAACGCACTTGGCCTGCCCCCACGCTCTCGACCATCTGACTCCTTTCCTCACAGGACTCGTTCTTCCTTTGTAGTCAACTTTCCTCAAGTACACATAACAGCGCCTACCTTTAGTGATGGAGAAATGGGAGAGGACGTTATGAGCTTTCGTAGCTTTCTCTTCCGATTTGAGAATTGCGTCGCAGGAATGGCGAACGTCGCTGAAAGACTACACTTTCTCAAGTGTTCTGTAACTGGTAGACCTCTTCTGCTCATCAAACACCTGAGTGTATGCGACCTGAATTACCAAACAACAGTAGACATCCTTAAGTCGGAGTATAAGGATGAAGAGGAAATCATCCAGCAGATATTCCAAGATATCCTGGATTATAAAGTCCGACGCGATGACCTCTCTACTGATTATGGCCAAAACTGCTGCCCTTTTCACAGAACTGGGAGATTCCTTTGACTGTGATTTTACAGGTGATCACTCAGCAGGTGCTCGCTTAATGGCCAATATTATGTTTATCAAGTTCCGCAAGGAGATAAAGAGTGAAATTATTCTGCTAACCGGACGAAGAATCCCTTCTTTGTCCGCTTTACTTCGTGACACTGGAGAAGCAATCAAACGACTGTGTGTCAAGGAAGGCAGATCAACCCGTCCTACCTTCCCAAAGGTTCCATGGCTCTCAATGTCTCCCCCCTCGCGGAAACCAGGAGGTTCTACCCCTCGTAAAGATACATTTTTCCTTACGTCGACCGAAGCCACAGGAAGTATTCAAAGAATTACCGTTATACAAATTCAGCGTTTGATGTCACTCCGGAGACTGAGTGGAATGAGTACTCGGTCGCTCTTGAAGATGAGTCCATCTTGAACTGACGGGTGTGAAAATATGGGTGCAGCACAACAGAAAGGTCTATTTTCTCGGTTGGCCAACCCTGTACTATTGTCTTCCTGAGTTGGTCACATACCTCATCTTGATTCGTTGCTTTCCAGATCTGAGTCAGTCTTTCATCCCGGATAGGTAGAAAGCTAACCATGTTGACAAGCTCTAATACGGCTTGATGGTTCTTTTCGGTTGTCATGTATGACCGCGATAGCATGTCAGCGATATACATGTGTTTTCCTTTGAGGTACACGACGTCGATGTCATACTTCTGAGTCCACAATAACATTCCCTGTAATCGTTTAGGGGCTTTTGCAAGGGTTTATTTTACTATAGCTCCCCATTGTTTATGATCTGTGTGTATCTCTGTTCGTTTGCCATAAGTGTATTGGTGGAATTTCTCCAGTGAGAACACAATCGCCAACATTTCCTTTTCGATTTGGGCGTATCTCTGCTCAGTATCAGTCAGCGCTCTGCTTGCATATGCTACTGGCTTGCCTTGTAGTAATGCTGCGCCTAGCTCTTCTGAGCTGGCGTCACACTGTATTGTGAGGGCCATTTTCGGATCGTAGTAAGCGAGCACGGGTGGATCAGTCACTGCTCGCTTCATTTCTGCGAATGCGGTATCTCGTGCTCACGACCATATCCATGGGACATCAGTTGCCGTATGGGCTTCATGATGGTCGACAATCTTGGTAGAAACCTTGCTAGGTAGTCGACCATCCCATAGAGTCTCTGTATCTCTTCAATCGATGTGGACCGCTTTAGTTTGGTAATCGCGTCAATTTTACAAGGGTCTGGGAGTAGCCCATCACTGGTAATGAAGTGACCCATAAAACTTATCGCAGTCTTTTTTACTTCTGCTTTTCCTCGGTTCAGCTTCATTCCTCTTTCTCGACACTGTTGTAGGAGTGCCTTCAGGTTTGCATCATGGTTTACGGAGGCTTGTTGTTGGTCATCTCCTGAACTGAATGCAATTATATCGTCGGCGACTCATGTAACTCCATTTAGACCGTCTATGGCTTGATTGAGACGTTTTTGGAATATTTCAGAGCTCACACAAGTTTTGAAGGGGTGCACCAGCCACCGGTATCGACCGAACCCCGTTTGGAAAGTTGTGAGGAGGCTTGACTCGTCGTCTAGCACTACATGCCAGTATGCTGACGCAACGTCTACGTTAGTGAAGTATTTTGCATTTGTTAACTTGGGTAGTACTTCCTCTATGGTAGGTAGTTGGTATCGCTCGCGCTTCAGCGCTTTGTTTAGCGGTCTTGGATCGATGCAGATTCGGATATCCCCTGCCTTCTTTGTAGCGATAATCATTCGACTATTCAAGTCGGTTGGTTCGTCGACAGGGTTGATAACTCCGATATTCTCTAACCTTTTCAATTCGTCATTGACTCGAGGTATCATAGATACTGGTATACGTCCGGCTGGAGCAATATGGGGTGTTATGGTGGGGTCTACCTGTAGGTGCACTTGCCCGGGAAGTGACCCCAGTTCGCCGTTAAAAACGTCCGAGTACTATGTCATCAGTTGCTCACAGACTGGGTCTGAGTGAACATTAGCGATGTTGTCAAAATGTACCGTTATTAAGTTCATCTGTTCACTCGCCCGTTTCCCCAGCAATGGGTTTATGTTTTCTTTAACCACCGTGAACTCAACGGAGTACTTGTTCGGGTTGTGCATCTGCCAAGCGGTACGAGTACGGTCGTATTCCTCATCTTAGACGCTGGTTGCAGATTAACATTGCGCACATATTTCAGTGGAATTACATTAACAGTAACACGACAGTCGACTTGGAATTTTACCTGTTCATGGTCTAGTGTCATTCTAGCATAAATGGTTCTGTCGTTTGTTTCTCCTCTCTCGGAGTTGACGCTTAGTACGTAGTCCGTATCGCTAGAAGAGTCAGAGTCGGACACTATTCGATTCACCTCGTGTCTTGGTTTAGACGGTATTGGTCTCTCACCACGCCGCTTTTCCGGGCATTTCAGTGCAAAGTGGTTTTTGTGACTGCAAAGGTTGCACTTCTATCCCCATGCAGGACATGCTTCTTTTCTTTTGCCATGTCTTCTCTAGAAGAGTCAGAGACTTCTTGCCACAGACTGAGCAGCAGAACTTTGCTCTTTCTGAGAACTTTCCAACACAACTGGTCATCTATTTGATCTCGGTAACATTCACTGTCAGACCATTACTTTCCATAGCATTCCTCCAAGACTTTAACTTAATATGTACATCTCAATGTTTCAACAGAATAGCAGAAGTTCCCTGAACTTTCTCCATCGATTCCTAACTTTTGCAATCATACTAGCACCAGCCCCTTCATGTACTCCAATCGTGTCACCAAAAGTTAAAACAAAAAACTTCTAGACAACCTCAGTAGCCTCGCCATCCAAATATACTTTCTCCACATCTAAGTTCTCATTTGTCTCCATTGCCTTACACTAGTTATCATCTTTTAACGTGTTACTCCATTGCACTTCTTTTTATCCAATGCTTACAAGTACAACACAAAACTGAGTTGCACACAATTCCCTTCCTACAAACTGATCATGGAAAATGTCTTCTTTCTCAAGACTTTCCAACACAACTACTGATCAATACTTTGTAATCTTTCATTATTTCACAAGCAAGTACTAAATCATTAGCACAAAGAATCACTTCCGGAGAAGCCATAATAAACTCCATGGAAAATGCTCTTGCTAAATGTGTTGTTTATTCTAACACGACTTTGAGAATTTCTGTATATTACTTGAACAACCTTCATCAACTACTCGCATTCTGTCATATCCACAAAAGTAAAATACAGGTTTTTCTTCTCATCAACGTACATCTCTTGTATCTTGCGCATACTATAAAATACAAGCAAAGTCCTTTTCTTTTTCGTTTTTCCTGTTTTCTTTCAGAGACCATGCGTGCATATATTACAATCCAGCGGATTGGAAACCATTGTTTGATCTAGGCTAAATTTGATCACTTAATAGGACGGCTAAACAAGAATTAAAAACAGCCATGCTGTAGTCAACTAGGAAGCAGCTCTATGGTAATTCGTTCCACAGACGGACAGTTCTTGGAAAAAAACTCTGCTCATGAAATTTCCGTTTGGATTTCTCTGATTGGCTCAAAAAATCTGCTGATTGAATATTTTGTCCAATGAAGAGTTGATACATAAATACCATTTACTGGTAGATGGTTGGTTGGATAGTGTCGTGATGGAAGATAGACATTTGGTTAATTCGACTGGATGCATCTGACTTAATTTGAACAAGCAAAGGTCACTATTTTCCAAAGAAAATACCAACATCTCAACTAAAGGGTGACTTAACTTTATTTATCGGGAACATCGAAATATAAAGAGAGTTGTTCGTCAGGCAGGCAGGCTTTAGCTAAAAAAAAATGTGGCATTCTAGAGGTTCATCTCGCCTTGCCATTTTCTAGCAAGATGTGAGGATATGCTCTTAGATCTTTATGGTGAGCGACGATGTTCACTCTTTCGCTGCCGGAAGTTCAAGTGCCCCGAAGCATTTCTGCGCATGCGGCTGGACGCGCGTTTTTACAAAATTAATTTTAAAATTCAATAAATTTATTTTGGACCAATCAGAGGATTTTCCAAGTTTGTCCGGAATTCTGTGTCTGTGGGAGCCGATCAGAATCTTTAAAAGAGATCTGTATTTTCCAAAAAGGCTAGTTGATAAAAATTCAGAGATAGTGTTTGCAAAGCTTATGTCACTGCTGGCTGCAACATGACTCAACTCAAGCAATATCAAAATAGCAGTCAGCGAATCAGCCAAGGTAGGCGAACACACAGACACAGAAACAATAACAAACTTTTGCATTTTCCCTTTTGTCGTCTGCTAATTGAGAAGTAAATTTTATAAATGAACTATTTTAAAACTTCTCAAATTTTTCATTGAACTTTCGAGAATTATTATTTGATTCTATTTAAAGACTTTTAGTAAAAAATATTACATGTAATTGAGTGAGAAGTTTACTCTCGATTTTTTCAGACCAGTGGATTATTCACAGCTCTTGAGTTATCGATTCAGTCTTCTTCGATATCTCAATAAACTTATCCTCCCTTTTTTCAGCAAATACACTCCTAAATGAACTATCATTTTCAATGAAAATGTTTCCTTCAAACTTAATAAATATTTTACCTTTTGTAAATTGAGAGTTAACTTTGTTTGTTTTTGTTGATATCATTTCTACGAAAGACCTTCGATAATTCGCCCCGTTAGTCCCTCACTTTATTTCCTTTCTCTTATCCCACACAATAAATAAATAATAATAATAACAACAATTATTAAAACACTATAAACCCCCAAAAAACCATAAGGCCAAATCTTTTCATCACGACATCTCGTCAAGAAGTGATTTTTTTTTCTATTTCCGCCAAGCAAGTGGGCGGAAATCAGCAGGCTACTAGTTCACATGTTAGTAATGTGCTAATCGCCTATTTATTACGCCAACCGAAATACAACTAAACATAACGCAAGAGATTGAAACATTCACTGTGTTGCTACTCTCAAGAGCTTAAAAATACGTAATTATAAGGATTCCTTTATAAAATATATATTTATGTAAAATCGTTGAAAAAGCCTTTTTAAAAAATAAAAAACGTTACATTTTTAAAGCTCAAACGTTTCGAACGCTTTCTTAAAAATTTAGAATCAAATAGTCGAAAAAAGGCCAAATTAAAAACAGCCAATACAATTTTTTAAGTTAAAACTGCTGCGAAAATTACTTTATTATAACGTTGTTTTTTTTTTAAATAATTAATGTCAAATAAATATTTACATAAAAAACCCTCAGAAATAAGCCAACATTTAAACCAAATTTAAAACAAAGCAAATTGATTTTTGAAGGCACTTTTAAAAAGGTCAGATTTAGCCTTAAAAAGGCCAAATTCAATGATATCCTCCCATTTCTTCCCAAGCCCTCAATTAGAATAGTAACACAGTTAAAAAAAAAAAAAAAAATTTTACCGTTTAATTTTCAAAGAGATCGATACTATTGTCGAAGTTTTTTTTCTTTATTTTCCATTTATTTAATTTTATGCGAAGCTGCTTTTTCGGCGCCACCATTTTATAATTTCACTTCCGGACTAGTTTTGATCATGTCAACCTGCTAATCCTTCAGCTTCTTTCTGTCTTTGAAGTGTCACGTGGTCATACAACACTTTTCCCATTTTGTACGCAGTCCTTTGCCTTATTTTTGTACTCTGTAAGATCTTTCAAGCCGCACCGGTTAGGCAGTAGAGAGCAGACAAGTCAGTGTTGTATCATATGGCTCTCCTCTCCACATTCATAGATAGTTAGGTCAGTTTTGTAGCCCCATCTTTAGCAACTTTCGATCGCCCCATCCCAGTTCTCAAGCGGTTGTTCAGCTGTGTTCGTATTTAACACAAGCTAAGCAGATTGTAAGTATAATGTAACTTAAATTAGTTGATATTTTTGTAAATATGTTTTTATTAACTTTTCAAAATGTTTTATTGGGTATCTTTTACGACGCTCAGCAGAGTAAAAACGCTAAAAAAATAAATATACAACAAATAAAAGTAACTGTAGGCTGTAAAAGTTATTTTGAAACTTGCCTGTGGCATTTGTTTGTATTTTTAGACCGTTACAACCGCTATTTATTAGAAATCAATAGTTTTGTCACCGTAACTTGGGAAAAACATGGCCGCCTTTTTTTGGGGGGGGGGGGAATTTGGTAAGAATGCACCTGAATCGCCATCTTGAATTTTGTGCAAGCCTTTGGGAAAAAAAAACAATACATTTTTTTTTTTACATCTAATAAAAAAACATTTATAATACGTAAAAATAAAAACAAATTACATAGGCAAATAGAAAAATATCTATTCTCGTCGCAGGTCAACTTCACTTGTTGCAAATTTATGTTTTTAAACCCTTTCTCGTTCTTTTTTTGGACCCCGTTCGCGACTGTGCTGAGCGTCGTAAAAGATTCCCGTTTTATTTGCTAAAGTTTTTTTTTCTGACGATTGTCAAGAATTTCCTGCAGGAAACAAAAAAATGTCAACAAATAATCGAAGTTTGAGTGGTGGGATTTTCGTCTTTTGGGGTAAAAAAAAAAAAGAACCCAAAACAAATATACAACAAATAACTGTTCCAAACGCAATAAAAAATTATTTTTCTGTCTAATTGAAAGGAGAAAGTGACAAAAATAAATGTTAAAGACTTCGGTGGTGTCCCGGAAACTGGAGGCAGCCGACATCGGTCATTGCGAAATGTAAGTCTTCATTTTGAGTAAAATTTAAATGAAAATACAAGAACTTTACAATACTTTAAAATTGAAACAAATGATCCAGGTAGGTAGAAAAGTAACTTTTCTTGCATTTGGTAACAGTTGTTTGTTGACTATTGTTTTTTTCACCTTTTTTACTGTTGGAAATTCTTTACAATCGCCAGTTTATTTTTTATGGGATTTCCCCATAAAAAATGAACTGGCGATTGTAAAAAGTCGATAATAGAGATTAGATAAACATAAACCGTTTAAAACTGTAATTAAAAATGAATTTAATCTTTTGAAAGATTTGAATTTTAGATGAATTTGCTAGACTTAATCCCCACGTCCTACGACGAATGAAGCAGTCAAAGTGATCCATTGCTTTTGGTCTGAAGCTAAATCAACAGCGTCCCTCCAGCGTCATCCTGCTGCAGGCAAATCTCGCTCGATTGTTTGCTTCCGGTTCATTTTTTCTCCCTCTCTTCCCATCGTACTGGCATACATTTATGTCTGTATTTATAACTTTAATTTCAACTAAGTGAATACAAACAATACAAATGGTGTTGAAAATCTGATCATTCTGTAAAAATATACACCTGAAAAAAACAAAAACAAACTTGCCTAAGGTTTATAATAAGTAATGAGCATCACACCGTTAATTTTATTAACATCATCAAAGATCAGAAACAATATTAATTATATAAATGTTTGAAAACCATATGTAAACAATTTAGCCATGTGCAAGGATTTTTAGCTAAACTATTTGGAATGAAAATAAACACGTAAAAAAAAGTTTATACAAAGTTTGCATCGTGTAGACCGGGGTGAAATGGGCCACTTTTTTGGCGTTTTTTTTTTTTGACATCCGATAACTTCCTAAAAACTGAATGCATGAAGAGGGAAATGTGCTCAGAGTAGTAAATGGTTTCTCGGCATTCAGTCAAATAAGTTAATGGAGTTTCTTTTACAAAATCCTACAGAACAAAAAAGGAATGACAAAAAACAAATAAAGAACAAATAAATGTTACCAAAGGCAAGATATGTTAGTCTTCCACCTAGCTGGATAAGTTTTGTTGTGTTTTAAATTATTCTAAATTGGTTTTTGGTTCAATAAAAAAGTATGGTCATGTCTTAAGAAAAAATGGTAGCCATAAGGAGCCTCGATAATACACTCAAAAATCGAAAATTAAATAAGAACCTCTTTTTCTCTCTATCTGAGCAACTTGGGGACACTTGTCACTTAATTGAACACGACTGGCCCGTTCTTGTCTCTCAGGTTGAGGGTACAAGTTTGACAGTTTGTCTGGTTGCTGTTTCCGACTAGTAGTGAAGGAGTCCTAAAGTGGTTGCTTTATCAACAGTTATGGAACTGTAGTGCCATGTTGTGCATGGAAAGGGACTCTGCACTTATCTCCAGTTGGCTTTTTCAATAATACTACGCCATAGAAGATGACTCAGATAATAGTCGACTTGTGTGAGCATACTAGCATCAAACGAACAGGCGATTCGTGAGATTCATATGTTCTTCCAGTTTCTGATTCCAGTCAGCAGCAAATGATGCCTCACATCATATACAGATGGCAAGAAATGATAAAAAAAAACTTCCACGTGCAAATACTTTGAGTTAATATACGTAACACCTTCCCCTTGACTAGAAGGCATAGTCTAGAATAATGATCAGACTAGCAGCCTTTAATCAGATGAATAAGCCAATAGGTGCTTTAGATTAACCTTACAACACAGCATTAGTTACTTATATTTCCTCTACTGTTCTTATTGACACAGGACTGTATCCAGCCCGATTATGTCTGATAGTAGATCCGAGGTTTTAATGTTCACTACAGTAATTGGTTTAGTTTCTCTAGCAAGAGACATGCAGCATGTAATGTCACATATAGTTTCTCTATATCTCATTCCCTTCCACAGATTCTCACTCTCCCGGCCCGCTAACCAGATCGTGAAGATCAGAAAGCCTAACTTCATAATCTATTCCTATCTACACTGCCCAAAGCTTGTGTGATAGATATCTATAGCCCATTCACGAATGCAGATAACCTAGTGAGAATGGTAGATATCAACCTAAACCTTCGACCCCCACGCTGAAGAGCTGTTGTTCAAAATCATGAGATACTTCAAATGGGCTAATTGGGGATCTATCACAGATAACATCTGAGATGTCCCATGTAGTAAAATCTTTTCTCTCTCTGCACAAATTAGGTAACTGAATGGCTCTAAGCAGGCATTGAAGCACATGTCCTGACACAGAAATTCTATAGCAAGCCCCATCTTCTCCAATGATTCACTTCAAGCTGTGCATCTTCAATTGCACATAGGCAGCAAGCATTCAACTGATTCAACTGTCAGATACAAATAGAAAAAAATGATACCATCCCGAAATCATTTTAAGAGTTTAAAGCTACAGCCAAGAATAGGTATACCAATATGACCAAAAAACACATTGAGTTGAAGAAATTAGGAACTTGTGATTTATAATAGTTTGGTGAATAATGGTAATCAAAAATCCTCCCACAATACAACCACCATAAGATCGCTTGCACAACAACTGAGAAGGTTGAACTGCTTGCCTAACTTGAACTCCACCTTAGATTTTATAAACCACTTCCTCCTAAATTTCCCTTTGCAGACAAAAGCCACAATTGATTATACGATCATCGCCCCTTCCCATGTTCGAGATATTAAAAAATAGACACCTCAAAGTATGTGGGCTTTATCTACAGGGTGTTTCAAAAGTCTTGGGAACATAACGATTTTTAATAACTCAAAAACTATTAGGAGTTGAAAAATGAAATTGGTACCGTTGGAAAGGTTAAAGTTTCAAGTTTTGTGGGGAATCTTCAAAGTTGCTCAATATGAGCACCATTCGTCACACGGCAGACATCTAGTCGATAGTCCATTTCCTGCCAAATGCATTCCAGCATCTTGACGTCAATGGTTCCCACAACTGCCGTTACTCGAGCCTTTAGTTCGTCAATATCTCTTGGAAGGGGCGGCACATAGACTTGTTGCTTGACAAAGCCCCAAAGGAAAAAGTCACACGGGGTAAGATCTGGAGACCTAGGAGGCCAGGGCATGAGAACGTCATCACCTCGCCCAGATCTCCCAATCCATCTACCAGGCAGCCTTGTGTTAAGAAACTGCCTTACTCTAAGACTCCAGTGTGGTGGTGCACCATCTTGTTGAAAAATGAAGTCATCAGATTCTGCTTGTTCCAACTGAGCCATTAACCAGTCTTCCAGCATGTTGAGATAGGATTCACCAGTGATAGTTGCCTCTTCAAAGAAGAACGGTCCATAGACACCTTTCTTGGAAATTGCACAAAACACGTTCACTTTTGGTGAATCTCGCTCGTGCTCAAGAAGTTCATGAGGATTCTCAGTACCCCATATGTGAGTGTTATGCTTGTTAACTTTGCCATTCAGATGGAAGGTCGCCTCATCGCTAAAAACAAGCCGGTCATCAAAGCCGTTATCTTCCAACTTCTCTTGCATTGCAATGCAAAAGTCACGGCGAAGTGGCTTATCAGTGTCCTTCAACTTTTGGACCAACTTGAGCTTGTAAGGTACCATTTGCAGTCGTTTCCTTAAGACACGCCAGACAGTTGCTGGAGCAAGCTGAAGTTCCCTGCTGGCTCTTCTCACTGATTTATGGGGGCTCCGCTGAAAGGCTGTCCGAACTTGCTCAACTGCATCTTCTGAAGTTGAAGGGCGACCTGTTCGCTTACTTGGGCACAAACACCCATCTTTCACAAATTTAGCATGCCATCTGACAATGGATTTCCTTTCAGGGGCTTCTTTTTTAAATTTCCTGCGAAATGCACGCTGAACACATGTCCACGATTCGGTCTTTGCAAATTGGAGGACGCAAAATGCCTTGTCTTGTTTAGAGAACGCCATTACTGCACCTGGAAAGATGACACGAAAATCATTAGTATGACCAAAAACTTGATTAAGCAAGCTTTAAAATGGCACTCGTTTCATTTTTCTACCTGGAATAGTTCATGAGATATACGCATTTGTAATGTTCCCAAGACTTTTGAAACACCCTGTATATTAATAACGAAATGCTCAAAACTCTACAAGAAATGTCTTGTTGAATCTTGCTTTCCTGATAGCTGGAAAATTGTTTCTGTTGTGCCAGTATTTAAGAATTCTATTGAAAGAATTGGCCATTAGTGCACCATCAGTCTCTAAAATGTTTCAATCGTTAATAAATCTAGTGACAGTCCACCATTTTGTTAATTCTTCACTTATTTCTAAATAACAGTATGGATTTCGGCAATCCCGTTCTACTGCGCCTCAATGATCATCTCTGAATGCATATACAATACACTTGAGAAAGCAGGTAAAACTAAGGCAGTAACCCTTTACATGTCCAAAGCCTTTGGCATGAAGGTCTCATGAAAATTAATTCGTATCGTATTACTGGACAAATATTTAATATAATCAGATCCTTCTTAGCCCCCCCCCCCCCAAAAAAAAAGATCACGGTTGTCCTAGATGGCTGTACATCCAAACAACATGACATTAATGTGGTCGTTTTCCGGGGTCGATCGTTGGACATTTTTTATTCTTGATATTTATAAACGACCTCCCTAATGCAATTGTGTTCAAGATGATTATATTTTCTGATGACACCACACTCTATTCTCAACATGTGGACAAAACGAGCACACACATATGCAAGGCAATGGCTGAATGCTTAGAAAATTGTCTTCAGTCTGTAGTGAAATGGGGTCATAAATGGATGGTAAAATTGAATGCTTCTAAGACCAAGTTCTTTTCCTTTAACAATTGTAAGAATCTTTTTAACTACTGATTGCCATGGTTTATAGCACTCTACCTGAGATTCCATCATTAAAACTCCTTGGTCTAACATCCACAGATAACATGCGAGAAAACTTTTTACTCCTTCCAGTATCCGATATCTCTACAAAGCATGCATGGAGTACTGTTTCCACATCTGGGCTTTTGCATCAACAACTAGTCTCTCGCTCTTAGACAGGATCTAAAAAGAGTCTCTAATCTAATAGGTCTCACACTGTCTACCAAGCTGCAGCGTTGCATCCCTGGGCTTGTTTTACAAGTACTTCGATGGAATGTGTTCCGACGAACTTGCGGCACTGGTGGCTCCTTGACATAAATACCCCAACCTACCCAACAGGAAGCAAAATCCCACCCCTTTAATGTAGATGGTTTCCAGATGCTAGAAGACTTTGTACTCTAATAGCTTCCTTTCTCAATTTTGGAATCCCTTTTATGCTCTCTGTTTCTGACACTTATAATATGCAGAAATTTAAATGTAATGTGAACAAACATTTCCTGCAAAACTTTCCATTCAGGATGTCCCTGTAGGTATGTTCCATAATTTACACTAGCCCCTTACGTCTCTATGGAATTTCAGCTTGTTTGGGGTGAATAATAGTAAAAAAATTAAATGAATGAAGTACATATAACAGGAAGTAGCTTCCAAAAAGGGATAAACATGAAAAATTATTTTTTTCGTATTAATTAATTTGATTTTAAAAATATTTTTTAGACTAAGCTTTTTGTGATAGGGACCAGATTAATAGGTGAAACTCTAAGTGGGGAGTTGGGTAGAAAGACGTTTGTTCACATTACATTTAAATTTCTGCATGTTGGACAGCAAGATGTTTGTTCACATTACATTTAAATTTCTGCATGTTGGGCAGCAAGATGTTTGTTCACATTACATTTAAATTTCTGCATGTTGGGCAGCAAGATGTTTGTTCACATTACATTTAAATTTCTGCATGTTGGGCAGCAAGATGTTTGTTCACATTACATTTAAATTTCTGCATGTTGGGCAGCAAGATGTTTGTTCACATTACATTTAAATTTCTGCATGTTGGGCAGCAAGATGTTTGTTCACATTACATTTAAATTTCTGCATGTTGGGCAGCAAGATGTTTGTTCACATTACATTTAAATTTCTGCATGTTGGGTGGAAAGATGTTTGTTCACATTACATTGAAATTTCTGCATGTTGGGCAGCAAGATGTTTGTTCACATTACATTTAAATTTCTGCATGTTGGGTGGAAAGATGTTTGTTCACATTACATTTAAATCTCTGCATGTTGGGTAGAAAGATGTGTGTTCACATTACATTTATATTTCTGCATGTTGGGTAGAAAGATGTTTGTTCACATTACATTTAAATTTCTGCATGTTGGGTAGAAAGATGTTTGTTCACATTACATTTAAATTTCTGCATGTTGGGTAGAAAGATGTTTGTTCACATTACATTTAAATTTCTGCATGTTGGGTAGAAAGATGTGTGTTCACATTACATTTAAATTTCTGCATGTTGGGTAGAAAGATGTGTGTTCACATTACATTTAAATTTCTGCATGTTGGGTAGAAAGATGTTTGTTCACATTACATTTAAATTTCTGCATGTTGGGTAGAAAGATGTGTGTTCACATTACATTTAAATTTCTGCATGTTGGGTAGAAAGATGTTTGTTCACATTACATTTAAATTTCTGCATGTTGGGTAGAAAGATGTTTGTTCACATTACATTTATATTTCTGCATGTTGGGTAGAAAGATGTTTGTTCACATTACATTTAAATTTCTGCATGTTGGGTAGAAAGATGTTTGTTCACATTACATTTAAATTTCTGCATGTTGGGTAGAAAGATGTTTGTTCACATTACATTTAAATTTCTGCATGTTGGGTAGAAAGATGTTTGTTCACATTACATTTAAATTTCTGCATGTTGGGTAGAAAGATGTGTGTTCACATTACATTTAAATTTCTGCATGTTGGGTAGAAAGATGTTTGTTCACATTACATTTAAATTTCTGCATGTTGGGTAGAAAGATGTGTGTTCACATTACATTTAAATTTCTGCATGTTGGGTAGAAAGATGTTTGTTCACATTACATTTAAATTTCTGCATGTTGGGTAGAAAGATGTTTGTTCACATTACATTTAAATTTCTGCATGTTGGGTAGAAAGATGTGTGTTCACATTACATTTAAATTTCTGCATGTTGGGTAGAAAGATGTGTGTTCACATTACATTTAAATTTCTGCATGTTGGGTAGAAAGATGTTTGTTCACATTACATTTAAATTTCTGCATGTTGGGTAGAAAGATGTGTGTTCACATTACATTTAAATTTCTGCATGTTGGGTAGAAAGATGTTCACATTACATTTAAATTTCTGCATGTTGGGTAGAAAGATGTTTGTTCACATTACATTTAAATTTCTGCATGTTGGGTAGAAAGATGTGTGTTCACATTACATTTAAATTTCTGCATGTTGGGCAGAAAGATGTTTGTTCACATTACATTTAAATTTCTGCATGTTGGGTAGAAAGATGTTTGTTCACATTACATTTAAATTTCTGCATGTTGGGTAGAAAGATGTGTGTTCACATTACATTTAAATTTCTGCATGTTGGGTAGAAAGATGTTTGTTCACATTACATTTAAATTTCTGCATGTTGGGTAGAAAGATGTGTGTTCACATTACATTTAAATTTCTGCATGTTGGGCAGAAAGATGTTTGTTCACATTACATTTAAATTTCTGCATGTTGGGTGTCTTGTTAGTATTGAATGTGACCATCTATGGTGGGCCAAATTCTACTAACGGCAATAGATAATTTTCTAAGGATTCAACAATTACCTTGGATGTGTGTACATTCGACTTGTCCACATGATGAGAATAGAGCGTGGTCTCATCAGCAAATAAACGTGTAAAGAGTTCATTTATGAAGATCAAAAATACTAAAGTATCAAACACTAGTCACACTCTCCCTAATTTTGTTTGTATGTACGACAATTAAGAATTTTGTTTGTATGTACGGCAATTAAGAATTTTGTTTGTATGTACGGCAATTAAGAATTTTGTTTGTATGTACGGCAATTAAGAATTTTGTTTGTATGTACGGCAATTAAGAATTTTGTTTGTATGTACGGCAATTAAGAATTTTGTTTGTATGTACGGCAATTAAGAATTTTGTTTGTATGTACGGCAATTAAGAATTTTGTTTGTATGTACGGCAATTAAGAATTTTGTTTGTATGTACGGCAATTAAGAATTTTGTTTGTATGTACGGCAATTAAGAATTTTGTTTGTATGTACGGCAATTAAGAATTTTGTTTGTATGTACGGCAATTAAGAATTTTGTTTGTATGTACGGCAATTAAGAATTTTGTTTGTATGTACGGCAATTAAGAATTTTGTTTGTATGTACGGCAATTAAGAATTTTGTTTGTATGTACGGCAATTAAGAATTTTGTTTGTATGTACGGCAATTAAGAACGACCTGGAATTTCTTTTAGTCAAGAGGATCTGATTATAATTATCTCTCAAGAACTGATCATTCTGTGTTACCCAAATTATTCCATTGAATATCTCATGTTATGCTCGATTATTTTTTCATTTAAACGTTTTCAAGGCATTTATGTTTTTTATAATTTAAATCGAAATACTCCTCCGATGAATGCAAATAGAAAAAAGATTATACTTTTCGCTATTTTTAAATCATTCACATTTATTGAAGTGACTCCTAAAATATTGATTTTGACAAACGTTTTACAGCAATATATTTGATTTTTCGTCGATAATGATTATAACATGTTTTTACCGATATTACAGCTATGATATGAAAAGAACTTATTTGAAATAATTTAAATGGGTCTCTTCTGTTCGTAAATCTAGGAGTCTAAAATCCTTTACAAATATAATATCAGATCTGCTTGAAACTAATTATTATATAAACTGTAAAGTGTTTTATTTTAATCTATCACTTTGACGTTTCTGAAATATATATTATATTTGTCAACAATCAGCTTCCTCCTTCTTTTAACACATCATTCTTATTTCAATTTCTTTCAAATGAAAACTATTTAGGAAGTCTCAATATAACAAATAGAAAATGACAAATAGTACACAAAAAGTATATACAAATAACATTAATAAATTTTCTCTACAGACAGTTTTAGATTTGTAGGATTACATTTCTAAATCTTGATATTTTTACAAACTTATAATGTCTCCAATTTTATGCCTCTACATATTATGAGATTTCAATATTCTGGTTTATTTCAGATATAAAAACACATCTCAGATTTCAGTTCACAAATACATATTAATTGATTAAACAATATGAGCAGAATATAACTAATGCCAGGTTCTCCTAAATGAATGGACTTAATGATATCGAATGTATCAAATACTCAGAAAATAATAATTTTGTTATTAATTGATTAAACAATATGAGCAGGTTCACAAATACATATTAATTGATTAAACAATATGAGCATGTTCACAAATACATATTAATTGATTAAACAATATGAGCAGGTTCACAAATACATATTAATTGATTAAACAATATGAGCAGGTTCTCCTAAATGAATGGACTTAATGATATTGAATGTTTCAAATACTCAGAAAATAATAATTTTGTTATTTTCGTGTGTTTTATCAACTGTTATTTTCGTATGTTTCATTAACTGAACGTCTTATTTCTTCACAGGGAAATGGATCTAAAAAAATATTAAATGCATAGATACGCAATGACAAGGTTGTTCTTTAAGGAAAGATTTCAATTATAAATAATAATGCAAATAGACACAATATATAAACCTTACTCTTGTGGTGTCTGTGGCTCAACATTTCCAGAGGAACCAAAGTTAAAAAGACATATGAAAACACACACTGGAGTAAAACCTTATCCTTGTCAAGTATGTGGCTTGTCATTCGCAGAGAGATCAAAGTTAAAAAGACATATGAAAACACACACTGGCGAAAAACCTTATTCTTGTGAAGTGTGTGACTCAACATTTTCAGAAAAATGTGTTTTAAAAATCCACATGCGAATACACACTGGTGAAAAACCTTATGCTTGTAAAGTGTGTGGTTCAGCATTTTCAGCAAACTCATCTTTACAATTTCACATGCGAACACACACTGGTGAAAAACCTTATGATTGCGGAGTGTGTGGCTTGACATTTTCTGGAAAATCTTATATAAACACGCACATGCGAAAACACACCGGCGAAAAACCTTTTCCTTGTGAAGTGTGTGGCTCAGAATTTTCAGAAAAATCAAATTTAATAGTCCATATGCGGACACACACTGGTGAAAAACCATTTGTTTGTGAAGTATGTGGTTCAGCATTCTCACAGAAAGCTAATTTAAAATCACACATGCTGACACACACTGGGGAAAAACCTTATGCTTGCAAAGCATGTGGGTCAGCTTTTTCCAGAAAATTTGATTTAAAAATTCACATGAGAATGCACACAGATATAAAACCTTATACTTGTGTAGTTTGTAGTTCAGTATATACACGTGAATCTAATTTAAAAAGGCATATGCGGATCACACATGATCAAAAGTATCAGAAAATATTGGGACCTAAAAATCACAACATATCAGAATGACTTTAAAACAGCATTGTCCCTGAGAGAAAAAAAGCATCATACCTGGTATTGGGTCACTGCGCTAATCTTTAAAAAATATTTTTAAAATACCTAGACACGATTCTTGGGAGACCAAACATCAACAAAGTAGAGGTATCAATCCGAAAAGAAACAACGTCAATCCGTACAAGAGCCATCAGCTATAATTTAAATTCATAAAGAAATTAAGTGTTCGCCCCAGTGGTGGCGAACCTAAATTTCTGAAAACTACCTTATGTAAAATGAAGAAAGATAAAGTTTTTGAATGTCTGCTAGACACCGCATATGAGTGACTTTCTTCTTTATGTACAGAGGTTTGTCAGGACACCCTGGCATTAGGATATGTCGTGTTAGTAGAAAACCCTGAATAAATATTAAAATTAAAATTATTCAATCCTAAAAATCGTTTCTCCGAAGGTTTTTGAAAGAGGGAAGATCCTTAAATATTCACTTTGATATATTTATCTCATAGAAATCAAGGACTAGCCTCAGATGGAGATCTCTGAGAAATAACAGAAAATAATAAGAAAAATATTCTTCATTTACTGAAGGATTTTTAAAAAAAGGGAAGATCCTTAAATGTGCACTTTGATATATATATATATATATATATATATATATATATATATATATTTAATTCAAAGAAACCAAGGATTTGCTCCAGGTGGGGATAGCTGAGAAGTAGCTAAAGCAAAATATAAAAAGGTAAATATTCTGAGAGTTATATCTTTATTAAAATGCCCAAGTTATTTTCATATCATTCTCATAAAGATCCTTCTAATTATGCCTTGTAATGGACCAATGTTTTAAACAAATTTGGATTAAAAAGAATTGTTAAAAAAATTTTAAGACAATTTTGTGTATTATTTTAAAGAAAGTATTTCACTGACAACGATGAATGATATTCCAGCCAGTGATAACACAGCTTTGGGATTATTGATTGTTCACAAAATGACATTAACAGACTAGACACTAAAACGAGGAAAATATTGACACTGTACATAGAAATGTACAGACACCAGTGTCTACAAAGGCTGTATCTGCCAAGAAGAGCAGGAGGTATTGATCTCTCAGAAGTTGGTCATCAACATTGAGCCACTTGTGAGCACTGGTCAATATCTGATGAGCTCCTAGAACCCAAACCTTCTGATAGCCAACACCAAGAAATTAGAGTCAGTAGTACAACCTCTATCACAAAACTGGCCAAACATTTTGGACAGGACTGTCTTACATATGAGGCAGGAACGGAAAACAAGCATGCCACAGAAATAGCCCGGAAGAGAGCCAGAAATACACCAAGACTTTCGATTGCAGAAAAAACAATCGGCTCACAGGGCGTATTGATTTCAGCTAGTCCCTTGCGGACTATTTGTACCCCTGTGTAACGGTGGAACGGATCGTCAGAGAGACTCTGGCCGTCAACCTAGAAGGAACTCTTCTTCACGTCTCTCCTGCCCCCTCAGCCACTGGATTCCGAGCACCACTCCCGGCCAGTAAAAGAACTTCGTTTCCTACTACCGGATACCAGTCCTACCTTTTTCTATGCTATGCCCCAACGGTATAGGATACCCAATAAAGATCTGTTTAATGTTAAAAGAAGCGTTGAGTTTTTCCTCGTATGACTACCGTCTACCATGCTTATACTTATAGTGAGGCTACGACTACTAGCCTTAGCTATATTATTGCTAATACTGCGACGCTATTAACGTGGATATTTCTTAAAAATCAATTGCCTAGCAAACTTTTTGAAGATGTGTCTGTCAAAATTCAGCGTCTCAATTTGCTACATATTTTTATATTTTATTTGAATTTTTATGTTTACTTTTTCTTAATTCAATGTTTTCTGCACATCTTACCACTTTCAAAGCAGAAATTAAGAGAAATAAACAGTCTCTGTGGTTCATCATATATATATATATATATATATATATATATATATATATATATATATATATATAAATAAACAGTCTCTGTGGTTCATCATATATATATATATATATATATATATATATATATATATATATATAAATAAACAGTCTCTGTGGTTCATCATATATATATATATATATATATATATATATATAAATAAACAGTCTCTGTGGTTCATCATATATATATATATATATATATATATATATAAATAAACAGTCTCTGTGGTTCATCATATATATATATATATATATATATATATATATATATATATATATATATATATATATATATATATAAATAAACAGTCTCTGTGGTTCATCATATATATATATATATATATATATATATATATATATATATATATATATATATATATATATATAAATAAACAGTCTCTGTGGTTCATCATATATATATATATATATATGCTGGGAAGCCATGAAATTAAATACTGTCTTGCTTTTAAATTCCCGAAACAGTTTTTCATGGTAAACAACTGATGATCCCTTAAAATAGTGTTAGAAACTAACTAATATAATAACTGTAAAAAATAAAAAAAAAAATAAAAAAAAAAATAAATAAATTGACTTACATGAGTGATTTTGCACTGGAAGACTTGAGACTATAAGTTTTTTTTTGTTTTTTTTATATATATTTTTTTTATATAGTTTTAATGGTTGAGAAACTTCCGAGACTATATATATATATATATATATATATATACAGGGGTTTACGTTCTCCACTACTTTTGGAGCTGCTCCTGCTCCAACGCCCAAAATTGGAGCTGGCTCCTCTCACGCTCCCCATTTTCAAAAAGAAGCTGCTCCTGCTCTAATTCCTATAAAAAAGGAGCAGCTTTTTTTCAGCGCTCCACGATGAAAATGTACCTTCTTTCATAAACGTTTTATTCTGCCAATGAGTGGTCGAAGGATAAGGGTGGACGTCAAAGGATCTCGTCAATATGGGTGGGGATGTCACTTTAAGTGTAAGACCGTAAGATAATATTTTGAGAGTTATAGAATATGTCGGACGAAGTATAGGATTATACGTAAATTTTAGTTTCCTGAGGGATAAATGGAAATAGAAAAATCCCTGAAGTATTGTAAAACAATTTTAATTTTCATTACATTAACAACCTATTTTTTCAGGAAAGGAAATTTGACCCAATATTTTTTCTATTTATTTTAGAAGGGAATTTAGATTGTTTTAAGTAAATAAAGTTTTACTTTTAAACATTATTAGTGATTATTTTCTTTTTAAAGAAAACCTTTCTCTGGGAGAGGAGAGACAGCCAGAGCACCATTAATCCTCGTGTGGTTGTTCAATATTTTTTTGTTATTATTTACTACAGAGAAACGCACAAGTACTTTCAAACAAATCGATTTATCCATTTTTTTTCAATATTACAATTTGGGGCGAAAAAACAAAAACAATGAAATTTATTTTTTAAAGATTGAATGAAAAAAATATTTTTCATAAGTTGGCCAAAAAATGTCAATAAATTGTCAATCATTTCAGAGATCCATTTAATGTCTTAAAATTTCATACAAAATATCTGGCCTAGACCTTGGGAGTTGAAAAAAATATCGGGTCAAATTTTCCTCTGCCGAAAAATTAACTGGAGCAAGTTTTCCTAGGTCGCGCAAAAACATTTATTAAAATTAAAAATTTGAATAAAAAAGGTGAAAACGTCTATATTTGAAATCTCTACAAAAAAAAAACTGTTTATATTTTTAATATTCGATAATAGATTTTTTATAATAAAGAAAGATATCTAATCTACTTTCGGTTCTAAAAAAACAACAAATTAGTCAGAAAGTCTTATTATTTGCTTTTTTAAATGAAATTTTTTAGATATTTTCTTTAATTTAATTAAGTTTAAACATCGGTTTAATTGTAGAATAGGGGCCGCTGTTTTCGTTCGCTCATTTCGCTTGGTATTCACCAAAATTTTGGATGAAACTGATTGTTGGTCTCAACTGTATTTTCGGTCCTGAAATAAAATTCTCATTTACTTTTTAAATTTCAGGTTTCAATCGCCATGTTTGTTTTTATTGTTTTTTTTCATTGGACTAAAGATATTTTTTCTGCTTTAACATTTAATACACACACAAAAAAACTTTGAACATTCTATTTACAAAAGCAAGTTGTAACGGAATTTAACGAATTTAAAAGCAAACATGAAAAGATTAAAACATACTGTAACAGTATCGTGGGAACTATTTCCCTACGCTAACCAATGTAACCCCCAGCGTAGGAATATGAGAGAACTCTCTAGCGTCACTTCCAGGCTAAGGGCCCACCGAGCAACACTGTATTTATACGTTCAATAAAACCTTATTTATAACAACATCTTGTTGATAGTTATTAAACTAACAATATAACATTAACAACAACCCTAACAAAACACTACATGGTGGCAGCGGAAAACACACTAAATTGAACAAATACAGACTTTGAAAACAAAAAGAAATCTCGGTGAGAACAAAAAATTAACAGCAAGCTATCAACGTGCCCCTCGAAAACGAAAAACAAAAAACTAAAATATCGCGTTGGAAGAAACAACGAAAAACAAAACAAAAACAAAAGAAAAACGACTCTCCGAAACAAAAAAACATCCCTACGAGGTAATTCATTTAAGTATTCTAAGAGAACAAACACTTTTCAAACGAACATTTTTAATTTTTAAAATTTCTCTATCCATTTACGAGAAATCGCCATTTTCTTTTGTCTACTGTCCCCTTTTTTGTGTCCCTTCGTTTTTTCCTTCTTTTTTGGCTGTTAGCCTGCTGCTAACCCTTACTGCTGTGTGATTTCCTCGAACACACATACACACAGTGAACAATAACAAGCGTACACAATATACGTTTCCTGTCCACACATACATACGCATAACAGTAATACGCTTATTCGCTTAGTGCGTGTTTTATGAACACATCCAAATGGCGGCAAACGATACCCGAACAATGGATTGGACAACGCCGAACACAGCTGAGACATTTAAACTCTTTAAGCAACGAATGGAACTATATTTTGTTGTACACAAAATAAAAATAGAACAGCAAGTGAGCCATATTTTATTAAGAGTGGGTAACGAGGGACTGAAAAGATACAATTCATGGACGCTAACGGAGGAGGAAAAACGTTCCCCTGACATTATTTTTGATAAAGTCCTTGTACAACTAGAACCAAAAGAAAATTACAGAGTGAATCGCCTCAAACTAATGTCATACCGACAGAAAGCTGAGGAGTCACTGGATGATTTCGTCAACAGGTGTAAGCGACTTACACAGAGATGTTCACTATCCGAAACTGAACAACAGCAGCGGATAATTGAACTCATCATTGCCAGCACCCCAATAGCAGACTTTCAGAAGGAGCTTTTAAGAAAAGACGACAAACTGACACTCGAGGAAGCAGTCAATATTGGAAAAACCTATGAAGCTTCCAACGTCCATATCAACCAATTAAAGAACATGCAAACTAATGAAGCTATTAGCACGGCTATACAAGCTATAGGCCCACCAACACGTTCCAGGAATGGAAAAAACTGTCTCAGTTGTGGGAGAAGTCATGCACGTCACCGTGAAGCTTGTCCTGCATTTGGATCAAAATGCAACACATGTGGTAAAGCCAACCACTGGGCGGCATTTTGCTTTGCAAGCAAAATCAATCAACGGTCAAAGTCATCAAGCCGAAGCCATAACAAAGCAAGGACACATCATCAGCCCCAATACAAGAGGACCCCATATGAGAATAGGCAATCCATCCGAACCGATGCGGTATACAATACCCAAAGATTAGAAGAAGGCCTTGAAAACCTCACATTCAGCAGTATAGCAACATCCACCATCTCTCAGAGAGATGAAGCTTTTGTATACATAAGTATCAAACTATGCAACAGAAGTGGAATCCACAGGCTGCGACTAAAAATAGACACAGGTGCCCAAGGAAACACACTACCAGTCTCTACATTCCGCAGGATGTTCCCAGAAAAGTTAGACTCTGATGGTCTTCCCAAATGGAAAACAAAATCAAATGCGATGAAACTGGTAGCCTACAACGGTACTCCAATAAAATGCTATGGCAGCATCAGCATACCATGCAGATACAACAATTCTGGATGGCATAACAGCACATTCTACATAGTGGATGTGCAAGGACCAGCAGTTCTAGGACTACCATCGCTAGAACAACTAAAGCTGATTACTCTACACTGCACAGTGAAAAAAGAAAACGTGCAACAAACCTGTGTGGAAACACAGATAAATACCACACAAGAACTCGTTCGGATGTACCCAAACCGTTTTGACAAAATTGGCTCTATGCCAGGGTCTGTGAAACTCTCTATTAACAAGAGTATGCAACCGCATATTGATGCACCTAGGAAAACTCCTATAGCATTAATAGAAACCATAAAACGGGAACTGGACAACATGGAAAAGAACAATATCATCAGAAAGGTGATAGAACCAACAAACTGGGTTTCAAGCCTAGCATATTCACATAAAAAGGATGGGAGCCTAAGGATCTGCCTGGACCCAAGATACCTAAAGACGGCACTTAAGAGACCACATCACAAAATCCCTACAACAGAAGAGATAACACATCATTTTGCAGGTGCCAAGCTATTTTCAAAGCTGGATGCCAAAGCGGGTTACTGGTCCATAAACCTGGACAAAGACTCTCAGCTGCTAACAACGTTCCAGTCACCTTACGGTAGATACTGTTTCCAGAGACTACCATTTGGATTAAGTGTATCACAAGATATTTTCCAATTGAAAATGGATCAAATTCTTGAACAAGTCGATGGTGCAGTAGGAATCGCAGATGATGTTGCTGTCTATGCCAAATCAGATGAGGAACATGACAAAATCCTACACAAACTCATGCAAGTAGCCAAAGAGAACGGTCTTGTATTCAACTCAACAAAATGCCAAATCAAATCCAAAAGCATATCTTTTTTTGGAATGATATATAGTGAAAAAGGCATTAGTCCAGACCCAGAGAAAATAAATGACATACGAAACATGCCATACCCAACTTGTAAAAAAGAACTACAAGAATTCCTAGGTCTTATTACGTATTTGTCACCATTCATCCCAAATCTGGCTGACAAGTCACACACCCTAAGAGGACTATTAAAAAAAGATGCACCTTTTCTGTGGGAAGAACACCACAAACAATGTTTTGAGAAACTCAAAACAGAAATCAGCCAAGACTCAACATTAACGTACTTTGACACTACTGAAATGCCAGTATTACAGACTGATGCAGGCCTAAAAGGACTTGGAGCTGCACTGATACAAGACAACAAACCAATTGCATATGCATCAAAGTCTTTATCAGACACAGAAAAACGCTATGCATGTATTGAAAGAGAACTGCTCGCAATTGTGTTCGGAGTTCAAAGATTCCACATATACCTCTATGGTCGTCAATTCAAAGTACTTACTGACCACAAACCACTAGTCATGATATTGCAGAAACCACTAACGAGTGCACCCCCCAGACTACAACGGATGATGGTGAAACTACAGGGATACCGGATACACATAGAGTACATACCAGGGAAGGAAATGACTCTAGCCGATACATTAAGTCGGCTTCCCAGCACCGAAAACACAGACACAATTGACCTGGATGTTAGAGTTGATCTTGTGAGATTTAGTAGCGATCGCTTAAGTGAAATAAGGACTGAAACTAAAAAAGACCCAGTTCTCGATCAGCTACGTGAAACTATAATAACAGGCTGGTCAGATTCAATCAAGGAACTGCCACCTGCAATCCGGTCATATTAGTCATATAGAGATGAACTATCTCTAAATGATGGTATCCTCCTAAAAGGATCAGGAGTTATTGTTCCAGAAAGTCAGCAAGAAATTATTCTCGATCAGCTCCATTACAGCCATCAAGGCATTGAAAAGACACGTCTTCATGCCAGAGACGCAGTATACTGGAACGGAATCAATGCCGATATTGAGAACATGATAAAGAAATGCTCAATATGCCAGGAAAATCTCCCTGCACAATCAAAAGAAACTCTACAGCCACACGACATCCCTAGCCGAGCATGGGAAGTTGTTGGTACAGATCTGTTTCACTTGAATGACCATGAATATTTGATCGTTGCTGATTACTACAGCAAATTACCTATCATACACAAAATGACAGGTCAAAGTACAAGTAATATGGTTATCTCAGCAATGAAGCGGATATTTTCGGAACATGGTGTTCCCACTAAGGTGATCAGTGACAACGGACCACAATACTCCTGCGAAGCTTTCAAAGCATTTGCTCAACAATGGCAATTTGATCATGTTACGTCATCGCCAAGGTTTCCCAAATCAAATGGTTTTGTGGGGAGACAGATTCAAACAGTCAAAAGGACATTACTCAAGGCAAAGCAAGCGGGAAGAGATCCTGATTTAGCGATGTTGTGCCTACGAGCAACACCCATCAACCACAACCTTCCAAGCCCAGCTGAACTACTAAACAACCGCATTATGAAAACAAATATAATTGCGAAAATCCCAACTCCAAGGTTCACCAACTCAGATCATATCCGGGAAGAGTTGAAACACCGACAGGACGAACAAAAAAGATATTATGATCAAACAGCACATGATCTACCACCACTGGCCCCAGGACAAACTGTACGTGTGTTAGACCACCAAACGGGACAATGGAAACCAGCAACGGTAATGACCAAATGTAGCGAACCAAGATCCTACATTCTTAAATTCCCAGATGGATCTCAAAAGAGACGAAACAGAGTCCAAATAAGAGAGGCAGAAACAGCCACTCACAAAAAAGTCCGTTTCAATGACCACATCACCTCACCAAATGACAACACACACTCCAACACAAGTAACACCTCAAACCGGAAAACTCGAAAACAATCAACACTCAACACAACCAGAAGTGGCCGTGAAATACACAAACCAACAAGATATAAAAAGTAACAAGCACCAGAACAATTACTTTTCTCATTTGGTGAGGGGGATGTAACAGTATCGTGGGAACTATTTCCCTACGCTAACCAATGTAACCCCCAGCGTAGGAATATGAGAGAACTCTCTAGCGTCACTTCCAGGCTGAGGGCCCACCGAGCAACACTGTATTTATACGTTCAATAAAACTCAGTTTATAACAACATCTTGTTGATAGTTATTAAACTAACAATATAACATTAACAATAACCCTAACAAAACACTACACATACTAGTCGTGAATTTAAGAATAACAAAATGTCGCCGAAAAGACGACAGGTAAAAATGTGGCATAAAAGTTCAATTTGATATATGCTAAAACATAAATAAGAATTTTTTGTAAGGACAATATGTACCATTTCGCCCAAAAAATCGATGTTATCAAACATTTGGGTGAATACCAAGCGAAATGGGCGAGAAAATTCAACGGCCTCTATAGTATAATTGAATCTAAAATTCTTTATTTAAAAACGCGAAGTAAAAGAAAAAATGGCTTATTTATTCAATCAGCAATAAACATCCTTGTCATAAATACAAAAGTTCAAATCTATAAGAAAATAACTTCAAAGACATCTATAGACTCACTGGCGCATTTAAAGATATTTGGTGCCAAATTGTCTCCTGCCTTAAGAAAACTGTCTCATCAAAAATTTAACAGGTCGATGTAAAAATGTTCTGTTTTCAAGCGTAACTCTCTCGTTCTTTCTCCCACTCTCTCCCTTCCTCTCCCTCTCTCTCATATACATTTACCAGAGATATAATTTAAAAAAATAACTCAGAGTAAACTCTGAGACTTTCTTTTCTTTTCATTGCTGAATAAAAAAACTAATGTTTAAACAAAAAAAATCAAATAATTTTGGAGCGCGGAGCGATAAAACCACCGCTCTTTAGTCCCAAATGGAGTTTCTCCCGCTCCACTCCAACTGAATATAAAATGAGCCCTCCCCTCCTTCGCTCCAGCAAAAAGGAGCGTTCTCCTTTTTGGAGGGCTCCGTAAGGCCCTGTATATATATAAGAATGAGAGATGATATGGTGGAGCCTTTAACTGTATTGTTGTAGAATTTCTGCTTACCTATTGTTTAGAATAGGATTCATCTTGCTCGTTGTAGTTTGTAAGCTGAGATCTGTTTTATGTTTCATTTCGTCTATGTTTTTTATAATACCAAATAAAACAATGTTGTGAAGAGAAGCACATAAATGTACTTGCGTTGTTAAATAGAGAAAGTTAATAGCAAAGTTAAGGAATGTATAATAATCAGCAAAGTTAAGGAATGTATAATAATCAGCAAAGTTAAGGAATGTATAATAATCAGCAAAGTTAAGGAATGTATAATAATCAGCAAAGTTAAGGAATGTATAATAATCAGCAAAGTTAAGGAATGTATAATAATCAGCAAAGTTAAGGAATGTATAATAATCAGCAAAGTTATTCCTCTCTTTTTGAAGGACATACTTTGGCTCTTTATTTAAAGATAAACACAGTTGCAAAGCCAACAGAAGTGTTTACAGAGGCGTTACTTGCAGTGTACATGTACGAAAATGAGAATGGACACAGTCGTATCGGTCCATGCAGAACTTTATATTAGTATAAGGTTGGGTAAAATGTTGGGATTTCTCTGAGCATATTTCTATAGTTCTTCATTTGCAGATAAGCATGGCGAATGGGTTATATGCATATATTTCAGATATGAGAGAATATATAATTAAGGATCTGCCAACATATCTGCGGTGAAATGGCTCACCTATAATTATGGATTGGCTTGAACCACTAATACCTATTAATGTTATGAACACGACCACATTATGTGAGTTTGTCCACGAAATTGAAAAGTGAGAACTACCCCGTCGGCAGTTACACCATTCAACCATCAAACAGTGCATCAAAGAGTATTAAACTAACAAGCTTGATCAATTATAAATATTTCTGTATTTTTAGATGAAGAATTGTTGCTATTGTTTAAAGATTTTGTAAAACTATATTTGAGTACGAAATTGGACAGTAACGTGTCTAAGAGCCTACTTTACAGTTGATTCAACATTACATTAAACTACAATGATTGTAGCAGTTACAAACGGTAAGAACAACATCAGCAGTGTCACCAAGCCGCCATGTTTGAAATATCAACTTGACTTTTAAGCTGCGTGCTGTTTGGGAAAAATGTTTAACCTCGTTTTGGTTTGGCCAATCAGAAACAATCTCTCATACGAGCTTAGATTGCCCCGGAGGTTATAAAAGATAATTCGTACTAATGTCCTCTCTCTTTCAGCCACGAGACATCCCCTGTTTACTACTCATCCACCCCCTCTTGGCCTGCGCTCTTATAGCGTCAACAAAAAGATTCCAAAATCCAACATGGCGACGGCCACACACACGCGGACTTAACACATATTTAAAAAACTCAGGAACACGACTTAACTTTAATGAAACCATTCCTCATGTATGGACTTTTCACATTTACTCTACCCATGGACTCTTTAACATTTTCATCGCTGGACTGTATATTTCTGTGCTACTAACAACAACTCTCCCTTTCCCTTTTATTTATACCACAACGAAGATGTCTCAATGTGAACATGTCCGTATGCGTGCGTTCACTGCACTGGCCGTAATCGTCTCGACATGTTGTGCCGGTCCCAAGGTTGTTGTTCGATCTCACCCAGTGCAGCAACAAAGAACCTCATGCCAAGTAAAAACCATGAGTCCAGTTTTTCAATAAGTACAAATTTATTTGTTGGATGTTATAAAAGATACTCATGTTCCCAAGTTGAATGGCAGAGCTTCACATGAGATTTATCTATCCTGGCGAAATCAAGCCCTAATGGATCTATCCTGCTTGGTAGGCACCCCAGCTTCAACTCCAGTTGCCATCTCGTTCTCTCCAAAAAACAACTTTCTCTAATGCTCAATAAACCAAGTGCCCATATCTTTCTTTCTGGCCGGGTCTTTCTTACTGATAATATAAAAACCACGGCACTGACCAATTGAGATATCCCTGGAGAGCACTCTCAGACAGAAGATTATTATGGCGAAACTCCGTGAACATCCCAGCAAGAATCCACGCCTTTTACAAGGTAATTTATTCAAAAGAGAAATAAACTCTTGGGTGGCCCAAATAAAACCACACGCATTTTACTTTCTAAAAATGCAGCTTACTGTATTTTTACATGCGTACTCATCCCCATGTGGGAAATGCTTCTTGCAGGATTCCACTCGGTCATGTTGAAACAGAACAAACAGAATCACATCAGAACAAGCCCGATAGAAGAGAAAAAAAGTACAATTGCAAATTTCAACAGTTCACCACCAAATGGTCCAGATGTAATGTTCGTTTAAGCATATTTAAAAAAATTGTCTGCATTTTTTTTTTATCGAAAGTGGTTCATTTACTTTTCTACCGTTAACATTTTTAAAAAAATTTTCACTAATCCTCCTTTATGACTGTTAAACCATGCACATGCAACACATTCTTTTGTTGTTTTCTTTTTCGTTTCTTCTTTTACGAATACGGTTAATTCTCTCCTTCTGTATACACCTTTTCGTTAGAATCTTTACTAGTCCTCGCTTAAACGATGCGCAGAAAGACATAGTTGTTGTTTTTCCTTTCTCTTTGGTTCACTTCAGTTGTTCAGTAATTAAAACATTTCTGTTTCAATAACTGGAAAGGTCAAGTTCATTCACGACTGCACCCCACCATCTAAAAATCATGCATCGTTGGAATCTCAATTGATTTAAAACCTCTCCTTCACATTTAATTCAATTTTGAATCCACTGTTTCATGTGGGATAGGTTCTCTAACACATCATAATAACTCTCACCATTATCTTCATTACAACCATTATTATTTGTCCTGACCCTAGCAAGTTCTCAACTCATTTCTTTTTTACCGCTCTTACATATGCAATGTAGAATTCATTAATATCTTTTCTTCCTCATCCAATCTTTTACACAAACAAAAGGGCGGACAACTCACATTCTCAGCTCCAACACATCTCCCGGTGTCGAAGCCCCCCCCCCCAATTTAATTTATTCCATGGTATATATCTATTTTTAAAAGACCCGTAATGTCCACGCTTTTGACCGTCGCATGTCTGGCAGGGACACTATCTGAGAATCTTTTCTCTATTTGCCCTTTTTTAAAATTTCTCAACTGCCCAAATATCTTTTGTAAACTCGCAGGATTTGTTCCAAAATCTTTTTCTATAATTCTATCACTTTAGAATTGTTTACATAAGCAATGTACATTGGAAAGTTTTGTAGATTGAACAGAGTTTCCCATCCGTTAACTATGGTCATGGGAAATAATCAGATGCACCACTTCCGATGCACAAATTGCATCTGATCGGTGTTCGGTAAGGCAGTGCACCGTGTAGAATGGTGGACTGATTAATAATAACATTTGCGTAATCTATTAAGTGGATATTCGGTATATTTTAATATTTTAAACAATTTGATAAAAGTAGAGTAAAAAAAGAAAAATATTTTTTAATAAACTTATTTTGTGAAGTCAGTGGTTGAGTTGTGAATGAACTTGGGACTAATTTTTTGAAATCTTGGACTTTTATCTTTAATATCTTTATATTGTTTTAATGTTTGAATTAATAATTCATTGCTATAGTAAAAGCAAGAAGGGTGGACAATTCTGTTGTGGACAATTCTGTTGTGGGCAATTTGAGCCAAATACGACCGGCTGTGGTTTTTTACTTTTGTATAGATTTGTTATTGGGTGCTTACAACATATTCAAGCTTTTTATATATAAAGTTATTTCATTGTATTGATTAAAAAAAGCACACCCATACACGCAAGTATGGGTGTGCTTTTTTAATCAATACAATGAAATAACTTTATATATATATAAAGCTTGAATATGTTGTAAGCACTCAATAACAAATGTATACAAAAGAATGCGCCGTTTACAGCCGTTGTCGGAATTTTCGTGTCGTTAACGAAAAACCGCTCTAAACGATGGTCATGTTATCTAGGACAATTATCATAAAAAAAATTATAACAAGAGATAAGGAAAGGAGTAATACAAGAGAGGAGAAAGGGAATACAAGATGTTCGTAAAAGTTAAAATATAGTTTTATTTACAAAAAAAAGATAGCCTGGACTGCTTTTTTTTCCAAAGCTGGAATAAATAAATTATTCCTGGATAACATGCAAAAAAAATAAGAATCAAAAAAATACAACATCAGTATCTCTGAACATTAAGGTAGATACAACAAAAATTGCCACAATCACAGTTAAGGAATAAATCCTTTTAAAACATGAACTTACTATAAAGTCCGTATTCTTACAAATCAATCAAAAGTCTCTTTTTTTCTTTTCACCAAATTTACAATCAAAAGAAATAAAATTAACAAACCGTGTCGAAGTCCAACATAATTTCCACGATAAAATTAACTCTTTTTTTTTATTTTATCAAACGTCTGTCAGAAAGTTCTTTTCTTCCTCTTTTTCTTCAATATTTTCTTTTAGCAAATCCAACGCAATATGTATGGCACAAGAACAGTACACATTTCAAATAAACATAATACTCACTATTTTCCATCGTTCGTCTAGAATGGCGATCACGCGCAAATGTACTGATTCAACTGGCTCAGTTGAATATCTCAAATCGATCTGTGTGCAAAGACGATTAGTCTCTATGATTCCTAATCTCCGATTAGAATCTTCTCGACAGCAAAGTATTTCACTTCTCGGGAGCCAATCTCTTCAACATAGGCAATTTCGTTCCCGGAGCTATCTCGTTCAACTTCTTCATTCCAAGTCTTGAACGGTAATCACGCGCAAAAGTAAGGATAAAACTGGCACAGTTAAATCTTCTCGAATCGATCCGTGTTGCAAAGTATTTCAGTTCTCGGGAGCTAAGCTCTTCAACATAGGCAATTTCTTGCATGGAGTTCTTCTCGTCTCGATCGCATACTCCATCTTCTTATTTCAAGTATCTGGCTTGAAACAACTTCCCAAGGATATATTCTTGACCGAGGGGAAATATTACATAAACAACATGTAATTCATCCAAGAGATATCATATCTCTTAGATTTCTTCAAGTAGAAATTCTTGCAAATTTAACGTCCCCTCGTGGACGGAGAAACAGTTTTAACATGTGTCCTCTTCAACGACTCACTCTGTTCTGATTAAATTTCGCGCCGGTATATCCAGACACGAACAAATTGCATCATTGCTAAAAATAGAAATCACGTGACACAACATGGCCTTCACCGCATAACACCTACGCAATATCCATATGACCTTCGACCTGCACGTAGGCCCCCCCCTACCCTTCAACAAAGGGAAGTAACCGTTGACTTACTTAGAAAAACGTCTAGAAATTTCCACACCGTTTATAAGAGTAGTAAACATGTTATTTTACTTTTTTGAATTGTGTGTGTGGATGTAATTTAAATAATAATACCATGAAATAATTTCAGTAATAAAAAGTCAGCATATGTTGTTGTAAAGAGTCAATGAAAAATGAAACAGTTGAGAACAGTAATACGATAAGTTGTCTTATTTTTAAAATTATGGCCAAGGTTAGTATTTACAGAGAAATTAAAATGAAAGACAAATATTGATAAAATGTTGATCTGGCCATCTAGTTGGTAAAAATATTACGCCATGGCTATATTTATTGTTCATATGCATTATTTGAAATGCGTTCAGATTTTGTTTTGTTGAGAAGAGAAAAGACAAAAATAAAGTAATGGAAATCAACCAGAGAGATTTTAGATCATTTGTGGACTGGAAATATCTCTCCAGAACCAAGATCAGAGGGTACCGACAATAATGGCAATGACTGTGTCTAAAGAACCCTGTGTCTGGTGATTCCAAATATAATAATCCGAGTGGATTTTGCTGGAGAATGATTGGAGATGGATCTAATTAGTTTATGTTTGTCTATCACTTGGGAGAGTGCTCACTCATGTATGCACATATAACTTAGACTCTAGTGGTTATGTGATGTCCTGTTGGTCGATGTCACATGTACATAATTCCGAAGTTGAGAGCGAAGAGATTATTGATTGCTCACCCAGTCAAAGACCCCCTTCCAGATAAATAATTGTCATATATTATGTTTAGGAAGGTTATGAATATTTTTGAAGAAAGGCTTACTTTATTGGTGCAATTCGTGTTTATGTGGGGAGTAGATATTAGTTTTTGCTGACACTATATATCTATATGGATATGATTTTACAGATTTCTGTATGGATATTACTTTTCATATTGCTATTGTAGGGTGGATTACACCAAAGGGTGGATTAAACCAAATGTTGTTCTTACTCCTTAGTTGTTTATGCGGTTTAGGTATTTGAGGGTCAATTTCTTTGCCATTGTTAGTAGGGTTCTGAGTCTGTTTTATAGGCGTTATTATTCTTAGAAGCTGTAGAATTCTTGTTTTCTACCTTTGATTGCCATGTTATGCGTAATTATGCTCAAAGCTTTATTTTCCCGGGTAATTGAATTGTTTTTATGGAATTTTATCATTGTAACCGGAATTAAGTAAATCATTATTGTGGAAATTCGAATTTTGGTCGGAAATTGCTTCATTAGCAGAAAGTTTAGATATTCTGTTAGAGACTGTGAGGACTTTGGCTTTAATGATGGCTAATCTTTACTCAAGTAATTTAGATGTTCTCTTCACGGGTTCTAAGGTGATAGAAAGCCCAAAGTCTTTAAAGAAGATATGTAAATTCTTTAATGTTTTATTGTATTTTCTAGGGTCTTCCTTGGTAACAAAGTGTGCATCATCCCTGCAAAGGCTCAAGCCAAGCCTTAAGTTCCCCCGTAATAATGTCATAGTTATTAGGTGTGTCTTATCTCGTCGAAAATCTATAATCAAATTGTAACAGGGATCTTCTGGTTTGTATTATTAATCTAATGTCCAAGTCAGTAAGATGTTTTGGGCAAAAATGAGTGCTTGATTAAGGAAGGCCTGGGGGTGGATTGGTAGTAGTTATTTATATCGAAAGTAATAAAGTTTAAATATGAATTGGATTTGTTTAAATAAATAAAATAAAATAAATTAAATAAATTGGATTTGTTTAAAGTTTAAATATAAATTGGATTTGTCCTTAACATTTAGAAACTAATGAGTTCCCTCATCAGACGAAGAATAGATACTTCTTTTATGTCAGGGATAATTATATCTCGGAATTTTTTTACTTGATTATGCCTAAATCAGATTTAAAGGGGCTAATTAATCTAACAGAAGGATTTTCCGGAAACTCTCTTTTATGGTAATTCAAAGTACATCTCGGAGTTGCTCGAGTTAAATCTTAGTGTAATTAAGGATATCCATAGAGGTTAATAAGGATTTAGCTTCGTTGTTTATGCCAATGAATGTTTTATCGTAAGTCGTGTTGTATGATATATTAAGTACTCATAATCAGCATAGATCAATTTGTAACAATTTTTAGTTTGGCCGGTCGGGACAATTACATATGGGCGCTTTTTATTCTTTTTAGTGAATTTGTTGATGTTCATGATGATTGGGTTGGAGTGGTTTCTGTGGTTTTTAAATTTTATATTCTTGGTGATGTCAAATAGGGCGTTTTCAAAGCCATTGAGGTGTTCATTCTTAGCAGGGAAAGAGGATGTTTTAAAACCGTACCAGGTTATTTATTTTGTTCTCTGTAAGAATTCATAAACAGTGTTAATTCAAAAGGTTTTAAATGTGAGGGATTGTTCGCAATAATTTGGTTGTTGCGTGAGTTAAAGTTCAAGTCGTAGTGGAAGGCTTTTTACTTCTCATGAATGAAAAATTGTTCACTGATTGCATGAGTTTGTAGGGGTCATTTGAGTGTATGGAAATGTTTGTTCGCGGATTGCATGAGCTTTTAGAGGTAGGCCTCATTTGAAGGTATAGGAATGTTTGTTCATGGATTGAATGTGTTTGGAGAGGTAGGCTTTATTTCAGAGTATAGGAATGTGTGTTCATGGATTGAATGAGTTTGGAGAGGTAGGCCTTATTTCAGAGTATAGGAATGCTTTTCAGGAATTGAATAAGTTTGCAGAGGTAGGCCTCATTTTAGGGTATAGGAATGCTTTTCATGGATTGAATGAGTTTGTAGACGTAGGCCTAATTTCAGGGTATAGGAATGCTTTTCAGGAATTGAATAAGTTTGCAGAGGTAGGCCTCATTTTAGGGTATAGGAATGCTTTTCAGGGATTGAATGAGTTTGTAAAGGTAGGCCTCAATTTGAAAGTATAGGTAAGTCATACACAGAAGCCTAACCCTAACCCTAACCCAATTTCCCAATCAGTGTATGGTTTTGTGCAAGATAAGAATATAATTACAAAAGTAGTCATAAAATTAAGCTTTAATTTCACTCCTAAGAAATTTAACATATTTGAATGTCATTATTTTAGAAAATGATAGTTCGTATCGAAATTTTTTTCTTCTGATTTTCATTGAAAATTCTCCCAAAAAGTTTGTTTTATTATGTTTAACTTTCTCATTTCAACTCAAGGAAAAGCTAGATATGATAGAAGAATAGAACGTTTCTCCAGTATGTTCGCATATATGTTTGGAAGACCCTTTTTACGGTTCCAGTTTTGAGGGGGAAGATTTTGGAAGAGCCAAGTTTTATAGAAACATTTTTGAGGATAACAGTTTTAAATAATATTCAAATGTGTGTGAGAGCGAGAGTAATGTGATATGATAAACAAACAAAATAAAAAATACAACAGCATAAGTTCACAAAAAATATATTTTATATGTTTGAAATAGAAGTCTACAAAGATAGGAAAACAGAATAATTGTTCATATTTAAGTGTCCTTGCCGAGCAAAGGGGGATTAGTAGTTGACATATCGAGGAAGCCTGAGTCGATAATTTAAGGGGTGTGACTCATCCACTGGTTTAGAAAATCGTAATCAAAACTTCCTCACTTAATTACATAAATAGTCAATCATCATTTGTTTTCATATTAGAAAGTTCAGTGAGAAATATATGAAAAGGAATTTTGCAGCTTTCCCAAGGCCCGATAGAGAGGCGATGGGGGGGGGGCTGCAAAAAGGTTGTGTTAGCTCTCTGGTCGATTTGGGCTAAACATTTAGTTAAAGGAAAAATCTGATCTTATATGGGGTCGAAGTGGCTCCAAAAGGGCAATTTCTATAAATTCAGAAAAATCCGCTGATTGGTTCAAAATATTATTATTTGTTTTTATTAATTTTGGCTGCTACATATGCACCTAATGAATCTTTATGACTTTTCTTGAATCACATGTGAAACTAATATCTTAACAGGTTATAAAAAGTATGGCTTATCTTCGTGTGTTCGCATATGTGTAAGTAATATCTTTTTATGACTGAAGGAAGAGTCACACACTTTACAATAATATGGCTTTTCTCCCGTGTGTGTTCGCATATGTGATACTAATGTGTTATTCTGACTAAAAGAAGAGCCGCACACTGTACAAGAATACGGTTTTTCTCCCGTATGTGTTCGCATATGGGCAACTAAACTTGATTTCACACTACAAGAAAAAGCACACACATTACAATAATATGGCTTTTCGCCTGTGTGTGTTCGCATATGTTTAACTAAACTTGCTTTCTCACTAAAACAAGATTTACACACTTGACAAGAATATGGTTTTTCTCCCGTGTGTGTTCTCATATGTTTAACTAAATTTCCTTTCTCACTAAACAATGAACCACACACTTTACAATATGGGCTGTCACCAGTGTGTGTTCGCATATGCTGAACGAATGTGTCTTTCCGACTAAAAGTGGAGAAACACATTTTACAAGAATATGGCTTTTCTAATGTGTGTGTTTGCATATGTCCAGCTAAATTTGCATTTTGACGAAATGATGTGCCACAAATCGTACAAGAATACGGTTTTTCTCCAGTGTGTATTCTCATATGTGTCACTAATGTTGCTTTTTGACTAAAAGAATATCCACACATTTTACAAGTATATGGCTTTTCTCCAGTGTGTGTTCGTATATGTTTAACTAAATTTCCTTTCTCACTAAAAGAAGAGGCACATATTTTACACGAATAAGGCTTTTCGCCAGTGTGTGTTCGCATATGCCGAACTAATGTGTATTTCCGACTGAAAGAAGATCCGCACACTTTACAAGAATATGGCTTTTCTAAGGTGTGTGTTTTCATATGGGGAGCTAAATTTTCTTTCGGACAAATAAAAGTTTCCTTATCTTTTTGTTTTGCTGGCATCCTACCAGATATCAGACATTCACTAGCTATTTCAGAGACTCCAATCGAGAGATTTTCTAAGGATTTTTACTGTCCCTTTGAGGGCAATTGTTTGGATTTTGCTTGCAATTTGTTCACCGGGTATATTCGTCTCTAGTGTGTATTTTCATATGTGCAACTAATGACTTTTTTGACTAAAAGAAGAGCCACAAACTTTACAAGGATGTGGCTTCTCTTCAATATGTGTTCGCAATTGTACAAAGTTTTCAGTTACTTGAGTTAGAAGAGAATATGGATACTTTCCAGTGTTTCTGCTAAAGAATCTGATTTCGAAATAATGTAGACTTTTAATAAAAAATATTTATTCTTAACACCATTTTTTAATAATAAATGCTGGTAATAACTTCAGTTTGTAGTAAACTTTTATTAAATTGACTTTTTCTATGAGATTGTCATTGTACTAAAATATTTATGACCTTTTCTCTATTATTTGAGAAAATATAGTTTTATAAATCAAAATAATTTATTTCTTTCAAGATTCCCTCTTAAGAATTTCCCAATAACCCACATTTCACTTCAATATTAAAAGCGACACATTTTTATGAGGATGATTTAAAGTTGCATTTCTTTGAGTAAGAAACTCCATACATTTCACAACAATTTGCTTTTAGTCCAATTTGTATTTTTTCACGTAAAAACAATCAAATTTCTGTAAAATATTCATCCAAAAATGCTTCTTAGTCTTCTTTTCAGGTAAATCAGATTAGAAGAAGCAATAACATCAAACAGGAACGTCTGTAAAGAAGAAATCAAATTTTAATTTGAGTATTTATATTCTCATTCATAAGAATTTAATTTATTTATCATCATTATTATCATCATTAGGCTTAGAATAATTGCACAACTATTCAGTCTAAAACTTAGTCGAAACAGCCGAGCTGGATAAGAGATAAGAAAGTATAGGCTGTCAAAATATATAACATGCTCCATCTGGGTATTTGACACATGAACACTAATGAGGCATTAGTTACTTGAGACAGACTGCTTTCTCTTTCTGATCCAAGTTTGTAAAATAGATGTCATAAATAGTCTTCGAGGAGCAAGTTACCAGTAAGAGTAATTTTGAAAGTCAGTTAAGTATATTTTCATTAGAATGTGACTTTTGTTACATATCCATAACGGAGGATTTTCGAGAATTTTATTCCATTTCAATGTAAATTTTTGGGCTCTACACAGAGAGTATTAAACGAAATTCTGGATTCTACACCTACAGAAATAAACTTAATTAGTCAAACTTTCACTTTGCGATGGTTGGAGACCTATCAAATGCTTCACTCGTCCACTTAAGCATATCCCAAACCGGTACAGGCATCAGATCATCTTAAGATTTTTACGTTAGAAGCCTCACTTGCTTGCTAAATCATGTCCCATACAGGCATAAGATATTTAAGCTCTTTATGTTAGAAGATCTTATAATCTTCCTTGTTGTGGCAGTTAGTTTGGGAAAATCCAGAAATAATTTAAATTCCTTCAACGATTTCCATTAGAAAATCTAATTTTACTTTTATTGTAGGAAATAAATATTTGTAATTTTTACAACAAACATAACAAAATTTTCTATTAGATATCGTATTGATATTCAAATAAAAATTAACATCTTGTGATTATTTTCATTGAAACAGTTTTTGTCATGGGTATGTATAAAAAGAAAAGACAACGAGCCATTCATCCTTCCCAGATTAATCCTTACATCTTTTAGGAGTAGCTCTTTTAAATGATGTCAGAAGGATAAAACTGAATTTTGAAATCGATTTGGATTCAAAAATCAGTTTCCCTTTAGGAAATGAAATGAATTTTTACTTATTCAAAAAATATTCGTTTTTATTATAGAAAACAAATATTTGCAATTTATAAGATAATATCATAGGATCTCATGTCGATTCCAAATTGAATTTACTAACTAATTGTTGTTCTATTGTGAATAAATGTTAAAAAAAATGATTATTTTCTCATGCAATAAAGGCTTATTTCTGGGTTTATAATTGTCGAAGTGTATGAAAAGATAGAAAGTAGAAATAATTTGAAAAACTCCCAGAAAAAGGGGTTTGATCTGTTATTGGGATCAATGCGATTAAGACATTGTGGGGCCTACGGTAGCGGTTTAGATCGGCGAACGGAAAATCGCTATGTGTGCGTCCATCTCTATCAATAAACCTGACTTTACGGCTACTTTCGACAGTCAGAGACTGTGGCGTGGAAGTGAGCAGATAACCGTGCACCTGAAGAACTGCGTAATGGAGTGGCTGAATATCGGGTGGCTGCTGAAATTCAATCAGGAGCTCCACACGTGGATAAACAAGGGTTGTCTTGTGCTATACCTGGAAGAAAGGCTGAGACGTCCCAAGGGGTTTATTCCATTGATGGCCATGTCACATCGGAATAAGGCAAAGGTGCGCCCAGTGATTGACTATCAAGAACTTAATGATCATGTGGACACATTCACAGTAAACACATATCTTTGCACTGCTAAGATGTGCGGATGGCACCAGAAAGGAGCTAACACGTCTCTGCTGGACCACAGGAGAGCGTACCTCCAAGTATCAGTCCACGAGATGCTGTGGCCATACCAGACTGTGGAGATCAACGGAAAGAGGTACTGTCTGATGCGTCTAGGATTTGGATTGAATGCGTCTCCTCTTGTCATGAAGGCCGTTGTCAGCACAGTGCTATCGCAGGAGGAAGTCATGGACTGTGCAACATCGACTTACATCGATGATATCCTAGCTGACGAAGATGCCATACTCGCGTGTCATGTCAGGGAACATTTGGCTCGGTTTGAGCTGGAATGTAAAGACCCGGAGCGGTTAGTGAATGGCATATGTGTTCTGGGATTAATGGTCTGAAAGGAGCACAGTGTCTTGTGCTGGAAGATAGGAAACACGGTTCAAGAAGTTCCTGATATCATCACATGATGAACCGTGTTCTCCTTGTGTGGAAGGCTTGTTGGGCACCTCTCGGTGTGTGCATGTCTTCGTGTGGCATGTGGAATGATTAAGAAAAAAGCCAGTTTGATCACAAAAGGCTGGTATGACAAAGTGTCCAACTCCCTCTTCCGGAATATGATGTGTGAGACTATTGATGCAGTAAGGCCAAGTGATCCAGCTTATAGAGACTTGTGCGTGAATGGCCAGGAAGTGAATGTGTGGGTCGATGCCAGTCTGCTAGCAACTTGGGTGGCATTTGGAAGACACAGGACAGTGTTGGAGGATGCTTGTGAGATGCAGCTAGTGAGATGCTAATTAGGAGATGGTTGAGCACACTCAAGGAGCTGGTGATGGAGTACAAGTTTTCGGTGGATGTAACGTTGATTGCATTGATTCAAACAATTACTGACCAACTGACACGCATGCCACAGCGGTAGTTTGACGCAATGATAAAAGAAAGGGGGCCCAAGCCCCTGATCAGTGCTGTACACATAGATGAGTGTGATGGGGCCCGAATCATGGCTATTCACAATCGCAGTGGACACCCAGGAGTGCGATGCACTACTTATTTTGCAAGAGTTTGTCCTGCAATGGCTAAAGCAACAGTTAAGTCGGCTATATGAGCGTGCATGGAATGTCAATCAATAGATCCAGTGTCGGTTCACTGGGAGGTGAGCAGCAACTAGCAGAGGTTGGGGATGTAAATTACACATTACAGTGGTTATCGTATCCTAACTATCACAGATTGTGGCCTGTTGCGGTTTTCTGTGTGGAGGCAGTTGCCACGAAATGACTCAGCAAGCATGATTGGTCAACTGAGCGTTGTCTTTTTTGAGCATGGCCCACTGTGGGAGCTACTCACGGATAACGACACAGCCTTTCGCAGCAGGGGATTCAGGATTTTCACAGATGAGTGGGGCGTGAACCTGAGATTTCATTGCGCATATGCTCCGGCTAGGAATGGAATAGCAGAGCGCTGCCACTGTACCATGAAATGGATTGTGGCTAGAATGTGCTGCTCCATACAAGAGGCTGTCTACTGGCTCAACGTGACCCCAAAAGACGATGACTCACATTTGACTGCACCAGCCAATGCAATCTACTGTTATGAAGTGAGGGTGAAAAGGGTTTATATGGTGCCACCATCAGCAGGTCCTGAACTCGGTCCTGACCACGTTGGAGACTGTGTATGGGTGAAGTCACCTGAGAATGGCTGCACCACGAGATTTGGCCATGGTCGGGTAACAAAACTAATCAGTCCACAGTCAGTCGTGGTGAATGGAATGCCCAGACATGTGAAGAACCTCCACCCCCGCTACAGTGTCTTCTTGTTGAAGGAAGATTCTGACAGCGCAACATCTTCAGAGAGTCTGATAACTGACGACACAGTCAGATGATTCACCCTAGATTGAAGTAGAAGCCCACACCCCTGAAACAGACCCACGCTCTCGAAGAGGCCCATACCCTCGAAGAAGCTCCACTTTTGTGTAGGAGCACCAGGCAAAGACAACCGCCGGGATGTCATCTTTGTGATCATGAGATCAGAAGGAGTGTAGTCATTGCATGTAGGTGCGAACCCACTTAAATTACGGGAAATGATATCAAAGGATAGTTGAATCATGCAAATTAGGTGCGGTTAGTGGCGAAGGAGGGTGAATAAAAAGAAGGGTTTTTTTAATCAATGGAGTTAGTTTTGTGATGAACATTGCATCATTCACACGCGTGTCGATAGAAAGGAGACAAAAGAACTCTGTATTTCAAGGAACAAAGAAATAATTTGTTGTATCTTTATAAACTCTTTATTTTAAGACTGGTGGCGCTTTATCAACTCTATGTTTCAAGGAACAAAAGAATAATTTGGCATCACTTTATTAACCCTTTATTTCAAGAATAAATCTGAAGTTTATTTCACTGAATAGTAGAATGCAAGGCCAAGATGTGTGATGCGATTTGCATATCGAAATTTTATTTCTGAAACAGCTCGATGAAAATTTCTGGGAAATATCAAAGAAGACGTTGTTTTGCTTGTAGACAAAAAGGAAGGACTATAGTGTGAGGAAGAGATTGGGGATTAGTTGCTGTGATGATATTCTCATTAGTTGCTGTGATGATATTCTCATTAGTTGCTGTGATGATATTCTCATTAGTTGCTGTGATGATATTCTCATTAGTTGCTGTGATGATATTCTCATTAGTTGCTGTGATGATATTGTCATCATCTGTTTTCTTTAGTGTTCATCAGTTAAATTCGATTGAAATCATTTTGACTGTTATGTGGTGTTATGTGGGGCAATTGTGCTCAATACAATATATAAAGAAGGTGGGTGTAAACACAGCGTTGCTTGGACGAAGAACTCTTCCGTTGTGTATGCTGTTGTATACAAAAAATAGTATTGACGTCACCCATGAGTTATAAAAACCAATAATGTGTGTGTTCCATTAGCGACTTGGATGGATTTACATTTGATAAGAAATGTGAGGATGGACAGATATTCATAAAACCCATGTAGGGTATGTCCGTGTTCAAATACGTAATATTAGAAGTGAGATAACTACTAACCGTAGACACAACATGAATTAAATCTGGGATAACTAGTAAAATAAAGAAACGCACTTCAGAAAAAAAGTTTATGATGTTTAAATATGATTGTGAAATCTCATATAGTTGTTTTGTTCATGTTTTCTACGTATAAGTCAGCGGCGCAAAAGTCTCGTTCAAAGAAAGAGAAACATTTCCTCGGTTGAAGAAAATGTATTTCTAGTTAAGAGTTAACTGCTATGACTTTCACGAGTTGTCTACATCTACTTTCCAACGACTTATGTCGAGTAGTTAAATATCAACACCCATTGCTCTGTTTATATTACCCATAGTTATTTACAAATAAAGGTCGGGGATTAGTTGCTGTGTTGCTTGTGATGATATTGTCATCATCTGTTTTCTTTAGTGTTCATAAGTTAAATTCTATTGAAATCACCCAAATCATTTTGACTGAAAAAATGTATCGATCAATTAATGGCAGGCAGTGTGCTTCACAGTATTAAGGGTAAGGTTGCTAGCACACTGTTAAAGAACTCTATGTCAATCATGTGAGAATGCACGTGACAAGCAATGATGTCATCAGTGCAGATAAGAAGCAAAAAGATGAACTGTTGTCTAACGTTTAATCATCTGAAAAGAGGCTTTTGTCTCTGCACAAATAGTCATAAGTCACCCATTTACTCATTGTCTGTCAATATTGCCATTCCCGTGTTGCTTTCTAGGAAAACTAGAAAGAGCCTCGTTTGCATTATTTTCGTGTAATAAGGCTCCCATGCATGAGTTGAATAAACATCAGCTTCCCATAATATTTCCCCATTAATTATAGTGTCAGTCATATTGTCTAACAAAGTTAGAATGATACATGTGAAAACAACTTCTTTTCTACATCCCAAATTTGACTTTGTGGAATATTGTGTATAACATTTAATACTACAGCTTCTTAGGGAGTGTATTTATTGCTGATTTCTGTGGGTATGTAAATATATTTAAAAAAAACAATGACAAAACTGTAATAGATTATTTTGTGATGGTAGACAAGAAAAAAAGTAACTTACCAAAAATGAAATACTTGACATAACTAACTGGTATAGCACACTATGGATCTGGGAGGGAATTAACATTTATCATAAAGCGACAATTCAGTACACACTTCTACTTATTCAGATCATCCTGCTGTTATATTATTGAGAATATTCAGTAAAAGTATCTCCCTGCAAACAAACAAAAAATGCAAAAATTAAACTGAGAATACATTAAATCTTCTTAATATGATTCAGACTAAATTTTTCGTTACTTTTTCTAAACATTTTGGACGTTCAATAAATGGAAAGAACTGAGGCGCAACAGACGACACTTACAAGAGTTGTACAACCCTCAGAGACAAACAGCTATCAACGCATCCGCCCAAAATACCAGTTGGGACAATATAACATTACTCCCCCAACAACATGGTAAATCTATACCTCGTGTTATCGTTCGTTACTTATGACTAACAAGTAAAATAAAACATCACATGGTGGCAGCGGTAAAAGAAACCAGACGGACGAGAAGTCACAGAAAAGAATCAAGATAACCTCACACAGTGAGTAAATTGAAAAAAAAAAAAGAATTTCCTTCTTTCTAAAACGAGAAAAAACAAAGGAAGCGCAAAAAAAAAAATGGCGTCTTCAAATATAACATTACCCGTTCTAGACTGGTCGAACGAGAACAAGCACGAGGCATACAGCGAATGGGTGGATTTTATGTCCTCGTATTTCATAATCAACAATGTTGAAGAAAAGTTGAAATACAACTACATTTTGCTCAGCACCGGACCAAAAGGTCGTGAACTTTAAAAAAATGCTCAGCTTACAAATGAGCAGAAAGAAAACTCCGAGAATATATTTTTAATATTCGAATCCCACATGATTCAAAAACCAAACAAATGGGTCGAACGTTTGGAATTCACGTCAATGCGACAAAATGAAGACACAGTGGACGACTACCTAGTCAAGCTCAAAACTAAAGCCGACAGATGTGACTTCGGAAATAATAAAGACGAACGCATCTTAGAACAAATTATTAAAGGGCTCAGGAGCGCTGAGGAAAGAAGAAACCTAATTGCAAAACCAGACCTAACCCTCAAATCAGCCATAGAAAGCGTTAGAGCATATGAAATCACAACAAAAGATAACTCTCGATACAAGGACGCTAACGAAGGGAGAAATGGGGTGTATCACGAAGTATCCGCGAAAAACAAACCCTGCACGAGATGTGGTAAACACCACAGGAAAAGGAAAGAAGACTGCTACGCCTTCAACAAAACGTGCAGAAGGTGCAACGGTTTACACCACTTCGAGGAATACTGCCTAACAAATATGCAAGGCCGGAGAGACTCGAGAGATACTTCTTGCAAAAACAAAATAAGGCAAGAAAATAGCTCATATAAAGCTAAAAAACAAAACCCCCCAAACGGATACAAAAAGCAGAGTTTCCAAAAAAAAAGAATAAATACAACGTCAAAGGAAGACAACGAAACAGACCAAGACGACGATTTATACCTATACGCAATAAATGCAGAGAACGACGACCGTGAAGAAATTTTCGCGAACATAGACTGTGAGGATACAGAAAATAACGAACATAAAATAAAAATGAAGGTCGACACAGGGGCAAACGGAAATATTCTACCTGTTAGAATCTATAAAAAAATGTATCCACAAAATGGCGACAGAAAAATAAATAAACAAACGAATGGTCAAAGGGAACTAACTCATGGACATAAAAAACAAGAGTTAACTACCTTGTGGGCTGCGAATGGTACGAAGATAAACCATTATGGAGCAATAATTTTAAAGATCAAACACAAAAACTCTGCAACTATCAGAGCAACATTTTTCGTGTGTGATAGCGATGTAACCATACTGGGCCTAAGACCAAGCATCCAACTAGGTTTAGTAACCGTCAACTGCAGCATAACAAAAGGGCACTCACCAAAACAAATTGAAAATATGGAAAACCTCGCTGAGGAATACCCTGACAGATTCCAAGGGATAGGGAAATTCCAAGGCGTTCAAAAAATACATCTTACCGAAGATGCAATACCGGTAGTACAACCGCCAAGAAAATTCCCAGTGCACCTCAGAGACGAACTAAAACAAGAATTACACAAAATGGAACACCTGGGTGTAATAAAAAAGGTTACAGAGCCCACAGAATGGGTCAACGCCATCGCATGCAGCAGAAAGAAAAATGGAAACCTACGGATTTGTCTAGACCCCAAACCGTTAAATAAATACATAATAAGGACACACCATAAAACGCCAACACTAGAAGAAATTTCACACAAATTGACGGGTGCCAAACACTTTTCGAAACTGGATGCAAAACATGGCTACTGGGCAATACAACTTGAAGAGGAATCAAGCTTACTCACCTGTTTCAACACTCCGTTCGGGAGATACAGATATTTGAGATGTCCGTTTGGCCTAAAGATGTCGCAAGACATTTTCCAACAAAAAATGGACCAAATATTGGAACCATGCAAAGGAGCCATAGGTATATCACATGATATATGCGTGTATGGCAGAACAATACAGGAGCATGATCAAAACCTGTTAGAGACAATGGACACTGCCCGAAAATATGGTCTAGTCTTCAACAAAGAGAAATGCACCATCAGGCAAAAACAAATAAAATTTTATGGTCTCATCTGGGACGAGAACGGATCTCACCCAGACCCCGACAAATGCGATAAAATAAAATCGAAACCAGCACCAACCAACAAGGAAGAACTCCAACAATTCTTAGGTATGATACAATACCTAAGCCCATTTATACCAGATCTCAGCACCAAAACAGCGCCACTGAGGTCACTACTTAAAAAGGATGCAGAGTATCAGTGGAACGAGACGCACGACAAGACGTTCCGAACGATAAAAGATCACATCCACGAAAAACTCTGTCTAGCATATTTTGATCCCAATGCAGACACAACTATCCAAGTAGATTCAAGCATGATAGGACTGGGTGCAACACTCATTAACAACAACAAAGTTGTTGCCTTCGCGAGCAAGAGTCTGACTGAAACGGAATCACGTTATGCAAATATAGAACGTGAACTACTAGCAGTAGTATTCGGATGTGAGAGATTCCACACATACATATATGGAAAAGAAATAATAGTGGAAACAGACCACAAGCCACTAGAAAACATTCAGAATAAGAATATAGCGCAGGCACCCCCACGACTGCAAAGAATGTTATTAAGATTGCAACCGTACGATGCACAGATAAAATATAAACCAGGAAAAGAAATGTGTATCCCAGACTACTTGTCAAGAAATCAACCAACATTAGGTAAGGAAATCGAGCTTGATGTAAACATACACACTGTTGACATTACAGCTCAGAAACAGACCGAACTACAAAATGCAACTGAAGCAGATGACGAACTCAGAACACTTAAAGAGATGATACTAAATGGATGGCCAGATGACGTAAAAAATACTCCTAAGATAATTAGAAATTATTGGTCACTGAAAGAATGCCTATCCGTACAAGATGGTATGATCACAAAGGGGCAATCCATAGTCATACCCAAAAGTATGCAACAGATGGTATTAATGAGGATCCACGATGCTCACCAAGGCCTCGAAAAATGTCAACTCAAGGCACAAAATAGTGTATTCTGGAGAGGAATGTCCAAGGACATAGAGGAGCTAGTAAGGACATGCGAGATCTGCAGAGAATATCAAAGGAAAAATCAAAAGGAAACTATGATTATCAAAGAACATGCAACACGACCGTTTCAGTATGTTGCTGCAGATATTTTTGATTTTAACAATCAACAATTCCTACTGATTGCTGATCAATATAGCAAAATGCCCTTTGTCAAGACGCTGAAAAGCACAACAAGCTTAAATTGCATAGAATACTTCAAAGCAATATTCGCTGTTCATGGCATACCTGAAAGGCTATACACAGACAATGCAAGATATTTTGTCTCCAACGAATTCCACAATTTTGCCACAGAGTGGGAATTCACTCACATCACATCAAGCCCCAGGTACCCACAATCAAACGGGTTCATAGAACGAATGGTCCAAACTGTAAAAAGAACATTCACAAAAGCCAAACAATCTAGAATGGATTGTCAAATGGCCCTTCTATGCCTCCGATCAACCCCACTTGACAGCCAGTTACCATCCCCGGCAGAAATCCTATACAATAGGAAAATAAGAACAAGGATACCAACCTTGCTAAATTCATATACCCCAAAGGATGAGGAGATCAGACAAAGATTGTGCAGCAAAAGCAAAAAACAACAACAATATTATAACAAGAGCGCAAGAGATCTCCCAGAATTAACTATTGGTGGAAAAGTGTCAGTCCTACAGGAGGATGACACCTGGCAACCGGCGACAGTGGTCGACAGATGCACAGAACCACGCAGCTACATTGTCAAGATGCAAGGAGATGGAAGGCTACTGAGGCGCAACAGACGACACTTACAAGAGTTGTACAACCCTCAGAGACAAACAGCTATCAACGCATCCGCCCAAAATACCAGTTGGGACAATATAACATCACTCCCCCAACAACACACAAACTCATCAGAAATCGACACTCTATCTAATATCGACGACAGAGAAATTCCATCAGCCAACCAAAGACAACCAGTGGAGGCAAACCAACGACCCACAAGAACACGGTGAACCCCCCTCAAGTACAAGGACTACATAATGTATAAATAAAAGACAAAATAAATAAATCAATACAAATCGAAAACATCTATCTGAGAAGAGGGATGTGACATGATGAACTCTTCAATTAATAAGAGTTCTCTTCCCCTTGTATTAATATCGGTGTAGTTCTCCAATATGGCTGAAACAATAAACATGGTAAATCTATACCTCGTGTTATCGTTCGTTACTTATGACTAACAAGTAAAATAAAACATCACACCCATAAAATATCAAAACATATATTTCCCATCATCCGGGGCTCTATGTAACAGTAAGTGAAAGAAATATTGAAATGGAAAAAAAGAATTGAATAAGTTTTATTGAATAAAAATACCCCATATAAAGTGTCCACTTATTTATTTTTTGGTTCGTCTCCTCTTTCACCAATCCGCATTATATATAAAACACCTACATACTTATATATAGTAAACACCTACATACTTATATATAATACCTACATACTTATATATATAAAACACTCATATACTTATATATATAAAACACTCATATACTTATATATATAAAACCCCTACATACTTATATATAAAAAAAACCTACATACATATATATATAAAACACCTACATATATATATAAAATACCTACATAGTTATATATATAAAACACCTACATACTTATATATATAAAATACCTACATACTTATATATATAAAACACCTACATACTTATATATATAAAACGCCTACATACTTATATATATAAAACCCCCATATACTTATATATATTAAACACCTACATACTTATATATAATACCTACATGCTTATATATATATATAAAACACCTACATACTTATATATATAAAACACCAACATACTTATATATATAAAACACCAACATACTTATATATATAAAACACCTACATAATTATATATATAAAACACCTACATACTTATATATATATATAAAACACCTACATACTTATATATATAAAACACCTACATACTTATATATATACAACACCTACATATATATATAAAATACCTACATACTTATATATATAAAACACCTACATACTTATATATATAAAACACCTACATATATATATAAAATACCTACATACTTATATATATAAAACACCTACATACTTATATATATAAAACGCCTACATACTTATATATATAAAACACCTACATACTTATATATATAAAACACCCATATACTTATATATATAAAACACTTACATACTTATATATAATACCTACATACTTATATATATATATATATAAAACACCTACATACTTATATATATAAAACACCTATATACTTATATATATATAAAACACCTATATACTTATATATATAAAACACCTACATACTTATATATATAAAACACCTACATACTTATATATATAAAACACCTACATACTTATATATATAAAACACCTACATACTTATATATAAAACACTTATACACTTATATATATAAAACACCTATATACTTATATATATATAAAACACCTATATACTTATATATATAAAACACCTACATACTTATATATATAAAACACCTACATACTTATATATAAAACACCTATATACTATATATATATAAAACACCTATATACTTATATATATATATAAAACACCTATATACTTATATATATATATAAAACACCTATATACTTATATATATATAAAACACCTATATACTTATATATATAAAACACCTATATACTTATATATATAAAACACCTATATACTTATATATATAAACACCTATATACTTATATATATAAAACACCTATATACTTATATATATATAAAACACCTATATACTATATATATAAAACACCTACATACTTATATATATAAAACACCTACATACTTATATATAGAAAACACTTACATACTTATATATATCAAACACCTATATACTTATTTACCAACATTGCTTCAAGCAAAGTATCATATTTAAAGAAGAAACTTATTAATATAACAACGCTTTTTTATAATTAATTCATGACAGCAAAAAACACTTATTATTTTCTTACACTTACGTTGCTAATCTTATGTTTTAATTGATTTACTATTAGAAAATCAATAAAAAAAACTATGATTGGCAACATGAAAAAACAGAGGGAAACACAATTGATAAAAAAAGGGAAAAATAACGAGTAAAAAATTACTGTTAAAAATATCGGAGATAATGGGGCAAAAATTGATTCAAAATGAGTGAACAGTATATGTTACTGACATTACTGTAACAGGGTATCTATTGGAGGTAAAAAGCTATATATTACACCATCTTCAAATAAGGAGGTATGATGATATAATGACAACAGAACACATATAACAATACCCCTCAAAATAGAGGAGGCAATTCCTGAGAAATAGTCACTGGGAAGATAGTCTCATGAGAACAGAACAAATACTACATTACCTCCTACATCAAAGGGGGATTATTCCATTCCCTTAAAAAAGAGGAGGTAATTTCAAAGAAGACGATCTTCGGGCAACAGAACCGATACAACCCCACCCACCCTCATTAAAAGTTAATAAAATAATAGATTAAATCAGTTTTTTTATTTATTAAAAACTGCCTAAGTCATTGTTTTTAATTCTAACGTAACATTTTTTACCCAACTTTTTCATTGAAATAAAAAAAACGCAATAAAATACTTTAAAACATTAAAAAATCTTATCCAAAAGTAACTTCTATTTACTTTGGTAAGATTTACTTACTTATTTCACCCTTATTTCTGTTAACTTTTGGTGATTTTTAACATAGTGTTGAAAAAATATTTTATGTTGGGGGGGGGGATACCTGGAAGGGAGTTGCAAAAAGAAATACTCTTTCAGCGACCCGTCCCAACAGGGTCAATAACAACAAATAATGGGGCAGAGAACGGATTTCTAATACTGAATCAAGAACGCACTCCCACTCTGGTCAGGGAGTACCTCTCTCGGCCACCCTTTTTTCACAGTAGTTTTCCTTCTACACTCTGATTTGTCAATCACTAAAATCTTTTGATTTGGTACAATCTAACATTAACTAGAATTACACGATTTCATATTTATTTTTAAGGTAGGAAAGGTAGGAAATATTGTTGAGATCGAATACACGAGCGAAATTTATTTTAGAAGAGTTCCAATGGTTTCAGGGCCAGTAACTCTCTTTTTCTAGTTCGCAAGGTCTCCGAAAATGGAAAATATCCATTTTTTAAAAAAAGAAGTCATGCAAATTCAATTAATAAAACATTTTTCGAAGAAATAACAATTTAAGAAAATTAACAGTATACTGATAGAACATTTATTGAAGAAAATAGAATTTGGGAAAATCAACAGTATATTTTTGCATTTCAAAACCAGCAAAACGAACAGTCGTATTGTTTTGATTAACAGATTTTTTTATAGTTTAAAATATTAAATTATTGCAGATATTGGCTCTTGTATAGATCGGGTCTTCGAAAAATGTTCTATTAATTGAATTTGCATGACTTCTTATTTAAAAAATGGATAGTTTCCATTTTCGGAGACCTTGCGAACTAAAAAAAGAGAGTTACTGCCCCTGAAACCATTGGAACTCTTCTAAAATAAATTTCGCTCGTGTATTCGACCTCTACAAGAGCCATATTGTTTTCTCAGAAATCATATAAATTATACTTAAATGAATGACGAGATTTTTTCAAATCAAAATGTGAAGCATTTCTTTTTCGGAAATTAATTTTTTATATATATATATATAATCAAGACAGCCAGAATGGCGAAATCGAGATTTTTTGTTGATTTGAAATAAAAATTATAAATATTAAAAAAGATCATTACATGTTGCAACGAAACATAAGAAACGTGTGAAAATCTTACCTTTAATTTTAGGCAATTGAATTTGAAAATAGTTAAAAAGAAAATAAAAAAACGGATGATTTCTTTTTGTTTTCGGTTGAAATTAAAAAGTTTGTCGATTTGTTTGGATTTCTTACATCGACACAATTTCCCTCTTTTCTGTGTTCAATTAATTAAACAATAAAAGATTGAAAAGAACATTTAAAGAACGGAAAACACCATTTAAACGTGGAATTGTTTAAGGAAAACATATTTTACATCATAAAGGCGGAAGGTCATCAGCAAGCGGTGTAAAACATTATTATGTTCCTTGTTTGAAAAAGCCCGTTCTTGAGTTGGTGCTTGTTGCTTAAAAGTACGAAACAAATTTTTTTGCCTTTTCCTGAGAGAGAGTTAAATAAGGGGCAGTAACTCTATTCAACTGTTGTTATTACATCGAAAGCAATTAAGTAAAAATTAATTATTTATAAATGAACGTAAAAGAATACAGCCGTGGAAAATTTAAGAATTTATTTTGTTTAAATTTGAATTTTGTAGTGAATGAAATCACTGATTCAGCAAGGTAAATAGAGTTACGTCTAATCGACGTTACATTTGCACAGTAACCACTCGTGCAACGCCAAAGAAACCCATCAGTTTTCACTGTTGATGGCACAAGTCGCATGTTATGGCCAAAACTGCAGGTTTCTTCGCCAGAAATAAGCCCATGGGCATGCAAGAAATCGATCTGTTTAGCTTTTTCGGAAGTAAAAAAATAAAATACGTCTTCAAACTGGAACAAGTTCAGATCCATGATCGCAATTTAATACAAAATCAAAGTTGTTAGATATTAAAGACAAAATCTGGCTCAAAATTACAATTCACAGTTACTGCCCCTTAATTAACTCTCTCTTAGGAAAAGACAAAAAAAAATTTTTTCGTACTTTTAAGCAACAAGCACCCTTGAGTTACATGTAAAAGGAAACGCTTTGTATGAATTACTATCAGATTTCAGAGCGAATTTGTCTATTCTCAAGGCATAAACATAAATACTAATTGTTGTTTCAAATATAAAAGAGGACAAAATGTTGTCTACTGTAACAAAAATGTTGTCTACTGTAACAAAAATGTTGTCTACTGCAACAATGGAGAATAAAATGAAGAGTGACCAGCTTCGAAGCGTGTGGACTGTTTTGAGGAAAACAACTACTTTAAGAATGACACATTTGGGAAGACCGGCATTTTAATTTTGGACAACTGAGAAAATATTTGAGTTGAGATTGGCCGGTGTTTCTTGCGGTGTTGTTGAAAAAGAGTTCCTTTAATTT
>OY744517.1:224958530-225161030 GCA_963556195.1 Sepiola atlantica
CATGAACTGCTCGATCTGTCGAAAGAAGGAACCGAGCTCAGTATTATTATTGGGCGCATAAACCCCAATGAGTTGAAATGTTTTATCTTTTAGTGTAATATCCAGAACGCACAGCCTTCCTTCCGGATCCATGAAACAAGGGAATTGTTTGTGGGGCTTAAGGGAATGAGCTTGTACACCCTGTTTTTTACGGGACCAGTGATTGGTGGGGGCATTGATTTGGGAGTCGAACAAATTTTTGTCGGCGCTGGAGTGGAGGTGGATAATTTTTTGTTTTAGGGGATGGATGAGAGATTGCTTTTGGAGAGAGGATTTTGACGGGCGACTGAGGGTTTGATTAGGGTTAGGGTTAGGGTATGATTACTGAGGGGTTTTCTGATTTACTTTTTCTGTGCCCAATACTTTCTTTAGCTCTTTTCTTTTCTTACTTCAACATATTTATCCTATCCAGGATCCTTACTTAACATTTCCTCTGCCCTCATTTGCTCTAAGGATACACGACCCGGCGTTTTATTCACCGGACACCAAAATACACTCATTCCTTTTTTCCTCGTCATATGTTTCTGGTTGGGGGGAGATTGATTGGCATCCCAACTCTTTGTGTAAATAGTATACCAAGGTGTTTGTCCACTCTTGTTCTCGTAGTAGTCGGCTTTGTAGTGGTAGTAGTTGTTGTATACCTGTGCAAACGCACGTGGGGCTTTCTCTCTAGAAATTAATAAAGTGTAATATATGAGACATGGATATAAATTATTGCTTACCGGTTCTGGGATATAATGCTTTAATCCAATACTAGTTGTTCCAAGAGATGCATAATAAAAGAGAGAACACGAGTATGTGTTTGCTGTCTTTTATTTATCTTTCATTCTCCGTTACACACGCCCCTAGCACCGGTTTTCTAGATTGCCGGTGCCCAGGTCTGAATCCCTATAAATATTATAACATCCCCCTTATTATGAAAAGAAAGATGGGACGAAAGGGGATATGTGTGAAACGTACTTATGTGTATTGTTCATATCGTGCAGGTGGAATAATTCGTCTACATGAACGGGTAGTGTATGGTTGCTTGCAATTCGTATCTGGGGCTAAACTCTCAGCTTGATGGTTGGGTGGTGGTTTGTCTGAAGACAGGATGCTCTCATAGTCATATTCTGGTTGGATGTGTATGTTCTCTTTCGTTTTGAGCAGGTGGCGACGATTACGTCTAATCTTGGTCCTTTTTTCGTCTCTACTAGGTACGAACGGGGATATATGAGTTTCTCAAGCACTCTTCGTTTTATTTTCCATTTGTTGTCTGAAATGACACGTACTGCGTCTCCGGGATTGAGCTCGGGTAATTCACGAGCTGAGCTGGTTAGTGGATTCTTTTGTTTGTGCTCATATTGGTGGTCTATATGTGGCAGTATGGTGCGGAGTCTACGACCCATCAATTGGGTGGCTGGAGGTGGTGCATCAGTGAGTGGGGTTGTTCGTAGCGAAAGCAGAGCTAGGTATGGATCTTGCCTTTTTCAATGTGACTGTTTGTATAGTCCGCTCGATGAGACCATTAAATTGGGGGTATAGGGCAATTGACCGGTCATGTTCGAAGTCCCAGTCTTGAGCAAATCTTTTGAAGGCGTTAGATTTGAATTCGGGACCACCATCGCTCATTACTATCTATGGAATAATAAATTTTGCAAAAAATACTTTTTAAGTGATTGATAACAGTGGTCGATTGTTTATCTGGAAGGGAGTGTATGTCAAAGAACTTGGTGGTGTAGTCGACGACAATTACGTAAGACTTACGATGCAAGTCAAATATGTCTGCCCCGATTTTTGTCCATGGAGTTTCAGGGATTTCATGTAGTATGATGGGTTCTGGGGATTACCTGTTGCGTTCGTCCAGGCATGTGTTGCAGTTGTTGATCATGTCTTTAATTTCTGTTGTGACACCAGGCCAATAGATGTGTTCTTTGGCTTGGGCTAGACATTTTTCTATGTTCCGATGTCCAGAGTGGATGAGATTCTTGACCTCTCTGCGTAGTTCATTGGGAACAATGATGCGTTTTCCTTTTAATAGCAATCCCTTGAACAGTGTTATGTCTTCTCTGGCGTTATAGTATGGTGTTAGGGAAAGTTCAACTTTGTTCTTTTAAGGCCAGCCATTTAGAGTGTATTTTTTTAGAAGTTGCAGTGTTTTGTCAGTAGATGTGGCTTGGCGATATCGGGTGAGCTTCTTATCGCTCATGGGCATTTCTACTTCAGTTAAGTGTACATGGGCTTCCATGTCTTCGGTGGAGATCTTAGGCTAACATTCATTAAGGAAGGCTCTTGACAGTGTATCAAAAACCACTGCCTCTTTACCAGCGATGTATCGAAGATCGAAATTGTAGCGATGCAGTGCTAGCATGAGACGTTGTACTCTTGGTGGTGCCTTTGCAATTTTTTTCTAGAATATTGATGGTAGAGGTTTGTGGTCATTTTCAACCAAAAAATGACGCCCATAAACAAATACGTAAAATCGTTTGCAGCCAAAAGGCACACTGAGGGCTTATCGCTCTGGAGAACAGTAGTTTTGCTTGGCTGGAGTAGTGACACATGATGTATATGCTACTAGTTGCCAACCACTATCTCCCTTTTGCTGAAGGATGGCTCCTAACCCGAGTTTGCTGAAATCCGATGAAATCTTGGTTGGGAGTGAAGGGTTGAAAATTTGTAGAATGGGTTGCTTAACTATAAAGTTCTTTAGGTCGTCAATAGCCGTCTGTTGAGGCTGATCGAAAGACCATTCCACATCGTTTTGAAGCAATAGCCGCAATGGAGCTGTGACTTCCGGGTATTTTGGTAGGAACTTGCAGAGGTAGTTGGTCATACCGAGGAAACGTTGCAAGTCCTCCTTGTTCTTGGGATGAGGCATTTTTGTGATAGTTTTCACCTTGGAGGGATCGGGCTGGAGACCATTTGGGGTGATTTTGTGCCCAATGTAGATGAGCTCCTTGGCAAGGAAAACACATTTGCGTTTGTTAAGTTTTAGACCGTGCTGTTGTATGCGATAAAAAACAGAAGTGAGTCGCTTATGGTGCTCTTCCAGTGTCGGTGCTCACACTATTATCTCATCCTGCATGTTTCTAGCTCCTTCAATGCCCTCCATTTGGGATATTTCACTGGCACTGTTTATGCCATATTGGAGGCGAGTAAATTTGTAGCGTCCGAAGGGAGTGCTGAACGTCAAGAGTTTTGAGCTGTCCTCATCAACGCCAAAATCCATTGCTAGCATCAATCTTAGAGAAAAACTTTGCACCGTGCATATCTGCAAAAATCTCCTCCGCAGTTGGGATTTGGAAATGCTCTCTCTGTTGATGCCTTGTTGAGGTTGCGTGGATCGAGACAGATGCGCAGGAATCCGTTGGGTTTCTCCACAATCACAAGTGAGTTTACCCATTCTGTAGGTTCGCTGACCAACTTGATGAATCCCATTTTCGTCATCCTGTCGAGTTCCACTTTTAATTTGTCTCGTAGTGCAAAGGGAATTTTCCTTGGAGGGTGAGCACAGGAAGAACAGAAGGGTTTATTGTTATGTGGTGAGATTTTTGGAGGGTCCCGAGTATACCTAAGCAGTATTGATAGTTTTTTAGAAGAGCTGACAGATTTGTATCAATCTGAAAAATACGCTTGATCAAATTAAGTTTCTCGAAGGTGGTGGCACCTAGAACTGGTTGTGAAATGGTATCAGCAACAATGAACTTGATTGAGGTAGTGACTTTTCTGTACTTTATGGAGGCTGTGCATTTACCCAGAACAGAAATGTTTGTGCCATTGTAGGCAGTGAGTCTAATAGGGGGTGGACTGAGCTTTGATCGCTGGTAGAGCCTGTTGTATGTTGCTTTGGGCAGTACATCAATTTCGGCTCCAGTATCAAGTTTGAAATTAACACTGTTGCCATTGACGTCCAGGTTCACTGTCCATGGATATGATTGTCCGTCATAATTGAGAGTATTGACGGAGAGTGCAGTTGCTGCCTGTTTCTAGATTGGTTGTACGTCGTGCTGAGGGTCCTTACTGGTGATCATGCCTAGGAAGATGTCAGATGGGTCTGGGATTGAATCCGCGTCTGAGGAGTATGCTTCTATACGGCAGACTGTCCTTCGGGTATAGCAGCAGCTGGAAAAAAAATATTTTGCGATTGCAGTTTGTGCATCGCTTGTTATATGCTGGGCACTGGCCACGTGGGTGTGAACCAGCACAGAATTTTCAGGAGTTGATCTGTCGTTGCCTGTCACGTCCAGGGTCTCATTTGGATGAGTTACGGTCAGGGGAAATTTCTCTCCTTTTGCGTCTGTGTGTGATAGCTACCACGTCTGTATCATGTCCTTCTGTACTTACTAGTTCCTTGGTCTGGCTTCTCGTTTCTGTGCTTGACCAGCCTGGATTGCTTGGTCCAGCGTAATGTCATGCTCCCTCAACAGGCGTTCCCTGCGACGGAGATCGTTTGTCCCAATAATAAGAACGTCTTTAACAGCAATAACAATATATAAACAATAACAGCAAATAAATAATCAGTACACACGCTTTCGATATGGGGTTGAAAAATAAAGTTAAAATGCCGTTAGTGGAAACGATAGAAAGTCTGACGGACGAGTTCCTTCAGTGGGAGGAGGGTTAAGAATATTACATGACACATTATACATACCGCAAAAGGAAAACGGTTTTGGCCTCATTGAAATAACCATGCATACCGGGTATCAATGGTAAGCGTGGGACAATATATCAGCAGCTCCTGAGATAAAAAAAAGAATAGTAAAGGAATATCACACCAAATGCCTACCTCAGCAGACCTCAACACGACAATCTGCAGAAATTTTTAGTGGAAACACTGGAGAGCACCGCAAAAGTATATTACAATCCAGCAACTCTGATCGCACGAAAGAAGATAAAGCAGTACACTAAAAGGGAGCTGAATACAAAACAAGGAGGATGGCGACAATGTAAGCGAGCAGGAAAGTTCATGGAAGAACTTAACCAAAGTTAGATAGATAAATAGGCTTCACTACAATGGCTTAGGAGTGGCAACTTTCTATTTCATGAAGAACAGATAATTATAGCTAGGCAAGTCTTGCGTCTACCCCGAAATGGTTTTAAGAAAATGACTGATCAACAACAAAAATGTGCGATGCAGGTTCTGTCATTCAGATGTTGAAAATACAAGTCATCTGATGTATTTATGCACGATCGTTTTGGTAGATTCTGTAGCAGTTACCTCCTCTTTTCAAAACATTACTGCACCGGTTGGCCGTTAGGTGTCGCTTTTTCACCGACAGGTGGCGCTGAAAAGCAACACCAGAGTTATCTGCCCTTCTGATTATAAAAACCTGTGTAAATGGAAAATCACTCTCTTCTCGTTTCAATTGGCCTCGGCAGAACGACGCTGACACTAGCGCTCCGTCTCACTCTCTTTTCACTTAAACTGGCCTCGGCAAAACAACAATCAACACACGTTTCTTTCGTCAACACGTGTTTCAACAACGGTAAGAGTTCTCAACTCATTTTCTTTGTGTACGGCTTTCAAAGACTTTTCCCACGACTCACTTCTACACATACGTATTTCAAGAACTGTTTCTTATCGACACACATACACACACCAGACACCTCATCATTCCACATCACACACACATTCAATAAACCTTATTTTAACTACCTCCTTTTGTTTGTTAATTATTACTCTGTCTTTGCATGCAACATTGCTTGATTTAACGAACACGCTTATAATCAGGAACACGACCTGCGATCCCAACAATGGGCATTACCCTACCCGTCACAACAAATATTTACATACCTCTAATGGAAGTTCTGTGAGAAAATACAAATTGAAAGATCGTCGAAAATCTGTGTACATTAACCTTCACTCATAACTATTAAGTCTGTACCGTTCACTGGGTGTCAAAACACAAGCAAGTCCCTACCTGTTAAAGTCCTTTCTTTATATATTAAAATCAACAACAATCACAACAAATGCGCCCTCTGTGACGGATGATAAACTTCACCCATGGGTCGTAACTTGCTACATTACATCCCTCTATTCTTAGATGGATCAATAAACATAGTCCCTTAACTTAAATGGAGCTCTCCTTATACACTCAGATTTCCGAAGAATAGGCAATGCTTTCTGTCCGAAGTATATAGGTTCCATCTCAGCTTTATCCTGTCTTACCAATTCGGGTACTCCTTCATCTTCGGTAGACTCCCTTCTACTCGTTGTCACCGTGTCATATGCGGCATCATTCATATCAGTCACATTCTCCTTGGGGACCAGGATTGTCCTTTTAATGAATTGGTCTGAATCTCTCCGTGTAATTCCTCTCTCAGTCTTTACTTCAAAATTGACATTACCTAACTGTCTCATAATGATGCCCTCCAACCACTGTTGACCGGGACCAAAATTCCTCACAAGGACTGGATCATTCACCCCATGATTTCGACACGGTGTCATGATCTTAGTACCCTTCTCTATTTTGTAGTTGTACACCCTGATTTTAAACTTGTTTGGCTGTAACAGATGAAAGGCTGTTCTCAATTGTCGCTTGAACAGCAATTCAGCTGGAGGAACCCCAGTTACTGTGTGTGGAGCTGTCCTGTAGTTAAAAAGGAATCTGTAGACTTTTGTTTTAAGAAATGTTTTCGTGTCTTTGTCCAACCTTTTCATTGTTTCTTTGAATGTACGCACATTGCGTGCAGCCTGCCCGTTGGGGAAATATGGTAAGAGGCCGTGAGTATGTATTTAACCCCATTTGCCTATAAAAAAAACCTCCTGAATTCATCACAAGAGAAACAAGGGCCGTTATCACTCACAACCAGCGGAGGCAAACCATGAGTCGCAAAGATTCCTATCAACTTCTCAATGGTAGCTGCAGCAGTTGATGTCTTCATTATGCAAACCTCCATCCATTTGGAGTAGGCATCAACCACTATTAACAACTGGACCAGCATAGTCTATGTTAATCCTTTCCCAGGGCTGACTTGGATATTCCCAACAATCAATCGGAGTTCTGTTGGGCTGTTTCTGATTTAGCATACAACTTTCACACCCCTTGGCAGTCCACTTAATATCTGCATCCAGTTTTGGCCACCATACATATCTTCTAGCTAATGCTCTCATTTTCAAAATGCTTACATGAGTTTGGTGTAGTTGCTGCAGAACGTTTCCTCTACACTTAGGAGGATTACAATTCCTGCTTTCCCATAGTAACACGCCATCTTCACAGGTCAGTTCCTCCCGTTTATTTAACTAAACTGATCCCATTCCAGCCATTCCTGGTGAATTTGTATACCCGACTCAAGATCGGATCTTTTCTAGTCTCTGCTCTCACAGCTCTAACCTTCACTGGAGCTTCCACAAGGTCCATCATAAATATTTCTTTAGTGGATTAAGATATATCTTTTTCCTGAGCCTCCAGTGGAAGACGACTCAAACAGTCCGCATTACTATTGAGGTTCCAGTTCGATATTCTAGTTTGTAATTATAGGCAGCCAGGAATAGAACCCAGCGATGAACCTGGGCATCTGCCATAACAGGAATTGGCTTGTTCTCTGCAAATAGACCCAACAACGGTTTGTGATCGGTGAACATCGTGAAGGGGTTTCCAAACAGATATTGCTGTAACCTCTTCACTGTAAAAACCAGGACTAGCCCTTCCTTTTCAATGTGTGCATAATTCCGTTCAGCATCTGAGAACGTTCGGAAGATGTAATATACTGGTTTTTCACTGTCATATTCCATCCTATAAACCAATATAGCTCCCAAGCAATAAACAGAAGCATCCAGTGTATGCTTGAACGGGTCAAAATGAGTCAGAAGGGGCGCTGTACACACCATTTTCTTTGTCTCTTCAAAAGACTTGTTTGCAAACTGTCCCTTTTCTCACTCGACTCTGCAGTAGATTAAGTCGTGTCGACAAATTTGGCTGTAAACTTTTTCTTTCATAAAATATTTTTCTGTTTTTAACTGAACGAATTCTTGACAGTGAAATACTTCAAAATACTTTAAAATATAAAATTATTAACACAAAAAACTTTTTTTCGAATTTAAAACAAGTTTCAAACAACTTTAGACGGTCAGACTCTTCGACGCCGCGACGTATTCACCCTCCAAAATGGCACCAACCAATTCTTTTGACTTCAACTGAAGAAAGTTAGACTCAACAAACGAAGAAAGAAAGGATTCTTTTTTTGCCTTTAACAAAAAAAAAAGAAAAAAAAGAGTAAGTACATTAGTATCTATCCCCTCTGTCACCCCCCAAAAAATACATATTTATTATTTTGTTTTTAACTTCTTGGCTTTCTACACTTACACAATTCCTCTTTCGTTTTTTTCTCTCTGAAGTGTGTGTCCATGACGATGTTTTCAATTTTTATTTAACTTATATTTCTTGGTCTGGGGTCCCATTAAAAAAATGAGCGCTTTATCTGCTAACGCCGGAGACAGCAGTCAACAGGTCACATTAGTCATATTCCAGGCGATAGAGCGACTTGAGAGAAACATGCGAAAATTAAGCATGTCTAGACCTCAATCGCCTAGACGTCGTAATCGTTCGTCGTCCCCATACCATCGCCACTCAAATGAGCCAGGATTGTGTTACTACCACAGTCGGTATGGCAACCAAGCACATAAGTGTAAACAACCTTGTTCGTTCCCTAACCATGGAAACTAAATTCTGGGGACCCGAGCACGGCACGGTCTCTACTATGTTCTCATGATAACCGTGCATATTTCATTAGGGACTCAATATCCCAAGCACGTTGCTTGGTTGATACTGGGGCCGCTTGCAGTATTTGGCCACTGAAACTACTAGCTACAAAGCCACCAGTGTCACCCATTTCACTGCAAGCCGTAAATCACTCCCCTATTCCCACGTACTGTCAAATTTCTCGTTCTTTGGACTTGGAATTGCGCAGAGACTTTACGTGGGTCTTTACAGTCGCAGATTTACCCTACCCCATTTTGGGCGCGGACTTTCTGCACCACTTTAATCTATTAGTGGACATGAGCAGACGACGGATGATAGACGCTAATACGGAACTTTCCGTACCGGGTTTTAAATCAAACACCCCATCTGTCAGCCCGGTATTCTTTATTGCCGCAACCGATGACCCATATCAGACCCTACTCCACTCCTACCCAGAGTTAACGAACCTTAATTTTGTTGTGAGTAATCCAACTCACTCAACAAAACATTATATTGAGACCACAGGAGCTCCTGTGTTCTCACACCCTCGTCGCTTACCTGCAGAGAAACTAAAAGCGGCGAAAGCGTAATTTAACCATATGCTGCAACTGGGAATTATACGCCCCTCGTCCAGTCCTTGGGATTCCCCTTGTCATATGGTCCCGAAGAACTCCGGAGACTGGCGTCCGACTGGGGACTATCGACAACTCAGTGTCATGACGGTACCTGATCGTTACCCAATCCCACATATACAGGACTTTGCTCTGTCTCTGCACGATTGTAAGACCTTTTCCAAACTGGACTTAGTAAAGGCTTACCATCAGATTCCACTGAATCCGACCGATATACCCAAAACGGCGGTAACAACTCCTTTCGGTTTGCGAAACGCGGCTAGATCCTTTCAACGCTTCATGGACGAAGTAGTCCTAGATTTTGACTAATTACATAGACGACATACTTGTGGCAAGTGCCTCACCTGAGGAACATGTCACCCATCTTCGCCTATTGTTCGAACGCTTTCAGCAATACCAGGTGAGGATTAACCCTAGTAAATGTGTTTTCGGTGCTTTGTCATTAGTTTTCCTGGGCCACATTATCAGCCCTGATAGCATATCTCCCTTGCCTGAAAAGGTTAAAGCTCTACAAGACCTTCAACCACCCACTTCACTTCGCCAACTAAGGCACTTTGTGGGTCTGTTAAATTATTACAGACGTTTTATCCCACACTGCGCAGATCTCTTTTCTCCTCTTTCCGACCTGTTACGTAACAGGAAGAAGAAAAACGAGCAGATTTCACTTAATGATATTCAGCTGAAAACCTTCAATGAAGTGGAGCAAAAACTAGCGACGACATCCTTGCTTGCACATCCTGTGTTCAATGCCCAGTTTTCACTGGTCTTTGACGCATCTGGCACAGCTGCAGGTGCAGTGTTGCAACAGCAGCACCAAGGCCAACTGCAATCTCTCGAATACTTTTCGAGACAACTGAAACCGGCAGAACAACGTTACAGCACGTTTGGCCGTGAACTACTGGCAATGTACATCGCAGTGAAACACTTTCAGCATTCACTCGAGGGCCGTCAATTCGGGATCTACACTGATCACCGTTCACTTACATACGCACTACGTGCTAAGCCGGACAAATATTCTTCTCACGAAACTCGCCACTTGGATTTTGTTTCGCAATTTACTAAGGATTTCCGATATATATCTGGTAAACAGAATGCGGCGGCAGACGCCTAGTCCCACGTTCCTATAAATTTTCTGTCTTCACCTTCGGATATCGATCTACAACAGATGGCTTTAGACTAGCCATGTCTGGACACTCTGGATCTGTCGTCACCTGAGTTTGCAAATTCAAATACCTGCCTGTGCCCACTTCGGACACGCAGATCATCTGTGACACTTCAACAGATTCACCACGCCCTTTTGTTCCACTGACTCATCGTAGGGTTGTTTTTGATACCCTTCACAACTTGGAACACCCCGGACTCAAAGCCACAGTGAAGCTGATTTCAGCTAGATTTTTCTGGCCAAATATGAGGCGTGATATCACTGCCTGAACACGTTCCTGCGTATCCTGCCAAAAGTCAAAGGTGCACAAGCATATCTGTGCACCCCTTGGAACATTCAGCACTCCAGACGCTCGATTCATCCATGTTCATATTTATCTGGTTGGACCATGGCCTGTCAGTCAGGGATTTACTTATCTCCTGGCCTGCATAGATCGTGTTACACGGTGACCTGAAGACATCCCTCTAAGTGACATTTCGGCTGAATCCGTAGCGCGAGCCCTTATATCGGGCTGGATATCGCGCTATGGAGTCCCCTCAACTATTACCACCGACCGTGATGGATAGTTCGAATCCCACCTATTCTAGGAACTTTCCAGGATTTTAGGGATTAAACGTAACGCACTACAAGCTATCACCCAGCTTCCAATGGGATGATAGAATGCTTCCATCGCCAATTGAAAGCCGCGTTGCGTGCTTCTCCTGACCAGCAGCGATGGAGCGAGTAAGTACCTGTTGTCCTTCTTGGCGGCGCGATCAAAGAGGACCTCGGATACTCTTCAGTCGAACTTGTCTATGGACTACCTCTAGCGTTGCCGGGTCAGATGCTGACCCCGATAGATTTAACGGCAACAGATACAGCTCTGTACATAAACAGACTGCGAGCTTACTTTAATGAGCTCTCACCTATGCACCTTAGGCAACAGACAATTAAATCTTCGGTCCCTAAAGACATTTCCTCGTGGACTCATGTTTTTGTGCGAAAAGACTCTGTGAAAGCCCCTCTTACTCCTCCTTATTCTGGTCCTTATCGCGTGCTTTCACGCACTGACAAACTTTTCACCCATGACATTGGTGGCAAAAAAGACACCGCATCCATCGACAGGGTGAAAAGAGCTTTTCTTAATGCAGAAACACCTGAGCCCCATATTCCCCCCACTGTGCATCAGACAACTGCAAATGCACATTTACTTTTAGAAACCCCTAAAGAAAATTATGTCACCACCACACGTAGTGGTGGACGAGTACATTGGCCCAAAATACTGTCTAAAACTGTTTATATGTAGAATTAGCCTTGTACTCTATTTTTCAAAACATACTTCTCACATTAAGGATCCACACCTCTCTAAAATTACTTTTTTCAAAGAGAAGACAAACCCTTAAATAAATTTTAAAAAATTCATTAATATACAAACATTTCCTGAAAATACTTCTTGCAGAAAAGACTTTTCCCTGCAAAAAAACAAACAAAATAACTTTTTAAACATTTTTTAATTGACAAATTTTGTATTTTTGTTATTTCCCACTGCTACACTTCCTTTTATTTCCTGTTGGCTTTCAGCCTAAGCAGGGGGTGATGTAGCAGTCACCAATAGGGACTACTTTTGAATTCGTAATCACTGTCCCTTTGAGCTGGCTTGTCCAATCAAATCACAGGGCGTAGTAATATCGTTAGTTCCCTAAGGACTACTTATGTCCCCTTAGGGTTCGAGGAGGAAGATCAGACGACCTCCTGGCACCAGCTTGGACACATCGCAGAGAGCTCCAGCGAGAAACAAGGAAACGCTCTCTCTCCCGTCGCCGTCGCCGCTTGACGACTAATACCATCTTCACCTGAAGAAATCCACGGGTGGCCTTAAAAACTCTTATATTCTTCCTCTTCCTCAGACGGACACTGTCCCACTCTCTTCTACCTATACCAAACGGTATGGGTAACCTTGAGTTAATAAAACCCCTTTTTGTTATAGTTACAGAAATACTTTCGTTGTTCCGTTTCTTTACGAGAAGATAAAAGGATAACCCCTTTCATCCCTCTCATCTTCCCCTTACAAAACTACTCTGGATTAGGGGACATAATTATAGGAGGCATCCTAAGTGAGGGTTGTGCAGCTATATGGTTGTTTACATTACATTTACATTCATGCATGTCGGTACAATCCGGGCAACAGCGAACAGGCAGGGAGTTCGAAAGTTTGGAAGTTCGAAGAAAGTAAATATTAGAGTAGAAAGTAGAAGGTTACTTGGCATCTGGGGACATCTATTGTGAATTGATTACATGAAACTGATTGTCGTGTTAATCGGATGTATTTACGTTGAAGAGGGAAATATAGGAGTCATTTCATCAGAGCATATTCCATTGAAGTCCTATTAAAAACAAGCAAAGCGATTCAACATTGCAGCAAGGTGGATAGTGAGGGATCTATTAAATAAGAGACTCTGTTTAAGAGGGAGAGACTAGTTGATAGCGCACCAGCTCACATGTGACAACAATACTCCATCCATGGACGATTAGTACTCTCCTAGAGATAAAGGATACTGGCAGGTGTGTGTTGATATCTGAAACACCATCATATAGTACACACACAAGACAATTAGCGTCGCCCAGTTATTTCCTTTGTTACAGAGACAATTGGAACTATTCTATTTGTCTACACTTCAGTCCAATAAAAACATCTTATTGTATTATAGCACGTCTTTACATCTCCCTCTCTCGTTATTCATCTTTCAATATTATTCCACACACACACACACATATATATATATATACACATATATATATATATATATATATATATATATATATATATATATATATATATAACAACAACATGGTGTCAGAAGACTAACAGAACCTATCCTAAAATAAGAAAAGAAAAAAGAAGTTGAAATCACACTTCGGAAAAAAACGAAATGGAAAATTTACCACATATTAAATACCTGGAAAGAAAATATAACAAAGAATTCAATCTCTTTTTGATAGCAACTGAAAGCGACATAAAGCCAGACAAATTAAAAATCAATGTTTTTTTTTAACTTGTACGGTTCAAAATGCCGTGACATTCATTCAACTATGGATTTCAATCCACTCGACGAAGAAATGAACCATCAAGCAGTAATCGAAAAATTCGGTGCTATTTTACTTATAGGCCGATCAAGTTAATTGTGTTCATGTAAAAGCATTATTTTGTACTTACTCAGTCACATTTTATCTCTCACGCCCCGAAAAAGAATTTTAAAATATCAAGCAGAACTTTAATTAGAACGATTTTTCCATTTCCATAAGGGTTATATGAAATGGCGAGTCTGCGATTTTCGGAGTGGCCGGTTAGTGGCCGGTTAGCTAACTAAGGGCAGATAAGTGTCGCGAAAAGTTACCATGTAAATATGAAAAAAGAAAAAAACCCAAGAAAATTATATCGTGGAAAGTATCCCGGTGAACAAAGTAAAAATAATTATTTAATTTTCTATTTTTTAATTTAATAAATATATATTTTATTATTATTGCTTATGTGTTTCTTTCTTTTTATAATCCTAACAATAAAAACGGAGTTAATGCCCTTGTCTATTCTACCGACCGCTCACAGCCCAAAATGTCGGCTCGGGCACAAATACAGGTTGAACATCGAAATGGAAAAATCGTTCTAATTAAAGTTCTGCTTGATATTTTAAAATTCTTTTTCGGGGCGTGAGAGATAAAATGTGACTGAATAAGTACAAAATAATGCTTTTACATGAACACAATTAACTTGATCGGCCTATAAGTAAAATAGCACCAAAAATTCGATGCATTTTGTGAACCTAGAAAAAATATAACTTTCCTGAGACACAAATTCCTCACGTGTATACAAGCGGATCATCAAAAATTCGACGAGTACGTTGAAGAATTGCGCCAAAAGGCACAACAGTGCGAATTCTGCGATCTCACAAACAGTCTCACCAGAGATATTCTCATATGTGGAATCAGAAAAATGAGATTACGCGAAAGATTATTGAGAGAACCTAATTTAGGCCTACAGAAAACAATTCAGGCAGGTCAGAGCGCAGAACAAACAAGACGCCAATCAAGGATGCTGAATGCCACATCCGAAACAAGAGATAATGAAATCTCAGCAATACATCGTCACCACGACAGAAATGGCGCAAAAAAAGTTATACAAAATGCCATATGCAATCGAGATGACAAAACGAGCAAGGCGGAAGTGATAAAAATCCAGCGAAATTTCAAGCGCCAACTCAACACTACGTCACAAACTGTCACTATTGTGGTCACAATCATCAGCATTTCACAAGATGTGTGAAAAATGCAAGAAAAAGGACACTATGCAAAAATGTGAAAATCAAGAATATGTGTGCAGGAAGTGGATACATATTCCAACGATGAATCAGACGACAAAGCACACGAACTCAAAATGATCACTTAAAATAAATCTAGCGTGCACAAAATTGAAATGTTTGAGACTCTGAAAGACATTTGGACAGTCGACTTAAAAGTAAATTACTCGAACATAATATTCAAAATTGATACTGGAGTTGACGTGACAGGATTGTCATTCCGAGTATATAAAAATATTAGACCAAAACCTCAACTACAACAAACAGCGACTCGATTGTCAGCAGACAACAACACAGCGATAAAAGTAGTAGAGAAATGCACAGCAAGTGTTAAACACAAGGGAGTAACGAAGTAAGTAAAATTCATTAATTGCGAAAATCGGGCGCTGTTATAGATGCAAAGGCTGTCGGATTTTTCGTGGGTGTTAACGAAAACCGCTCTAAACAAAGGTCATGTTATCTAGGACAATTATCACAAAAAAATTATAACAAGCGAGAAAGAATGGAAGAATACAAGATGTTCATAAAAGTTAAAACAAAGTTTTATTTACAAAAAAGGGTAGTTTGGACTGCTTTTTTTCCAAAGCTGGAATAAATAAATTATTCCTAGATAGCGTACAAAAAAAAATAAAAATCAAAAAAATACAACCTCAGGATTTCTTAACATTAAAGTTAGATACAACAAAAATTGACACAATCTAAGCAAAGGAATAAATCCTTTTAAAACATGAACTTACTATAAAGTCAGTATTCTTACAAAATCAATCAAATAGTCTCTTTTTTTCTTTACACCAAAGTTACAATCAAAAGTAATAAAATTGACAAACCGTGCTGAATTTCGACATGATTTTCATGGTAAAAATAACTTTTTTTTTTATTTATCAAACGTCTGTCACAAAGTTCTTTTTTTCTTTCTTTTTCTTCAATAATTTTCTTATAGCAAATCCAACGTAAGAAATACGTCACTAGAACAGTCCAAATTTCAAATAAATATAATACTTGCTTTTTTCACCGTTTGTCCCGAATAGCATCACGCGCGATTATGTAAAGGATCCAATTTTCAAAGTCATCTCTTTCAAATCGATCTGTGTTGCAAGGACGATCACTCTTTACGATTCTTAATCTCTGATTCAGAATCTTCTCAACAGCAAAGTATTTCAGTTCACGGGAGCTAAGCTCTTCAATATAGGCAATTTCGTGCCCGGAGATATTTTTATCTCGTTCAAATTCTCCATAATTCTTCATTTCAAGTCTCTGACTTGAAACATCTTCCCAAGGAAATATCCGTTGACCGAAGGAAAAATATTTCATACATAAAAGGCAATTCTTGACACGAGCTACTCTATCTCTTAAATTTCTTCAAGTAGAAATTCTTCACAAAATTTAACGTCCCACATATGGACGGAGAAACAGTTTTACAGGTGTTAACTGTATGACGTCCAACTCTGTTCTGATTAAAATTCGCGCCTATATCAAATCGAGACAGAACTAATGCATCATTGCTAAAAATAGAAACCACGTGACACAAAATGGCGTCAACCTACTCAACTCCCACGCAAATAATCCATATGACCTTCAACCTGGCACGTAGGCAAAAACTGAAACGGTTTCAAACAAAGGGAAGTAACCGATGACTTACTAGAAAATATACCGAAATTTCCACAAGGCAGCTCAAGATCTAAACCTAATTCACAGAATTTAAAAAAATAAATTCATAACAAAAACCACGAAGACTGTGTCGGAGAAATCGGCATGTTGCCAATTACACATCAGATCACAGTGAATCGGCATGTTGCCAATTACACATCACAGTGAATCCAAATATAATTCCTGTAATTCATCTACCAAGATCGGTCATTTTTTCTATAAAGGAAAAACTCAAATAAGAATTTCAAAAAATAGAAATAGGTATAATAAAAACCGTTAATGAACCGACAGACTGGATGAATTCACTAATCATAGTTGAAAAAGCGAACGGAAAACTTCGACTCTGTTTAGACTCTAAAAATTTAAACAAAGCCATAAAAAGGCAACCCTTCAAGCTTCCTTCAGCGGTACGAGACTCGCTTTTTATAATATCGAGTCACACCTAATTTCCATACGTGCAAAGAGACTTTGCGAGATTTTGCGTGAACTGTATGTAATAAACATTTAGGGATGCCATGTTGGATTTCTTTCTTTCTTTCTTTCACTCGCAGCGCACAGGACAAGCAAACCCGAGGACGTTTCACAAGTAAGCCCTCTTCATGTTCATGTTCCCTACACTCCCCCCCTAATCTCATGATCACAGAGATGGCAGGGAGGTCTCGATCGCCTTCGCCGGTTGCTTTTTCGGAGGGGGACAACGCAAGCCTCATCTTTGCTTGTGCTCTCGTCCGTGGTCTGAGGGTCGAGAAACATCGCGTCCGCTGGGATACTGCTGATATCCGAGTCACTGTTCGATGGGGCTGCTGCAAGCCAGAGCGATGCCTTACTGCTCTCTGACTTCAACTCGCTCTTGTCGTCCAGTGATGGTTGCGTTGCTAACCGTAGGTCTCTAATGTGACGGGGCATACCGTCGACTCACACTGCCTGTGGGCTGATTACATCGGTGATGCGTCCAACTCCGTATTTCGTCGTACACTTGCCGCGCGGGTTCTTAATCCAGATGACATCCCCTTTTTTCAGTTTCTCTTTTGTTACTTCCAGTTCGGGCAGCGGGTTAGTCTCTATGCCTTTCACCCTGACGTGATACCTGTGCAAGGTGTTAGCCGGCGCTGTAGAGGGTGAAACATTATCCTTTGGGGTTACGTTATACAGGTAGACTGGCTACAATACCGTGCAGCCTGTCCTGGCCGCAATGGTTTTGACGGTTCTGTGATTCCGCTCGATGACCCCATTTCCACTCGGTACATGGGCGCATCGAAACATCAGGTGTACTCCCCAGCCATCAGCAAACTTTCTGAACTGCTCACTAGTGAATGCAGCGCCATTGTCGGTTAATATCTCCGTTGGGGGGCCACGTTCAAGAAAAATACTGTTTAACTGACGGACGATGCTGGCTGCATCCTGCCGGTGCAGCATGCGCCATATCGCAAACCTGGATGGACCGCAATCACTGAGAGTCAGGAAATCCTTACCGTTGTGGTGAGTAATATCCATCGCCAGCCGGTTCCAATGGCTTTCTACTCCCAGCTTTCCTTTCTCCCAGCGAACGGGTGCTGGATCAATGGATTGGCATGCTACACAATCTTTGACCACTTTCCTGACGTCTGCCTTTTGTACTCCTGGTTCAACCAACTTAGCGAAATATAGGGTCCACTTGACCCCAGGGTGCCCGGTTTGTTGGTGGACATCTTTGATGTGATTAGATCGAACAGGGCTCATGGAAGCGGCGCAGGCGGGCTGCATGGGTTCAATAGTCTTTCTTATGGCATCAAGCCATCTTTGAGGTACTCTCGTCAAACAATCTGCTTTGTTCAGGCTGGATTTGACCAGGGACACCTCTATTGACAGCGCATATTCGTTCACCAGCTTCATGATCGTGTCAAGCCGCCGTCGGATGAGCATCTTGCTTGTGGCTTTGGTTCGTACTCTGGCTCTCCCGGTGAGAGTATCTGAAATCCACTTATGGACGCAAGCAGAATCCGTGAATAGTCGCAGGGTGGTCGTCTTCCAAAGGATTGCCAAGTTCATCCCCTTGATAACTGCATCAAGTTCTGCCAGGTTTATGTGCTGGGAGTCCTTTTCTGGGCGTAACCAGCAAGCGTCTTCCACCACCATTCCATCATGGACCACCGATACGATAATGGCGAGAGAGCTTGCATCAACCCACACACTAAGGTTCTGGCTGTCGACGCACCATCTGCCTCGCGTTGGGTCTTCCTTGTGCACCCTGGTGAGGACTTCTTTGAGCATTGTATTGAGAGGGACGTCATGAGTTTCGTCATCCCATCCAGTGGTGACGTCGGAGGCTCTTCGCTTAATAAATGCCACCACAACACGAAGCCAGCCGCCCACAGGAAGGTGTCCAACTAACTTTCCGCACAAGGAAAATACGTTTCGTCATGTAACAATACAAGGCATGTCCGGGGTTTCATTTCCTCAATTCCAATGCAGAACGTCATCTTCCTCCCAGACCTGCAAACCAAGTACCCGTGCGCCATCCCATAGCCTTTCCGGTTCCTTGCTGAGAAGGCCAAAGTTGTAGAGATGCTCCCTCACGCACGCCACAGACACAATTTCCACGTACACGTCATCAATATATGCAGACGTTGCCCGCTGAATGCGCTCATCTTTAGTCAGAATGGTGTCAACAATCATTTGCATAATTGATGGCGCCACATTAAGTCCAAATCCCATGCGGGTTAGGCAATACCTTTTCCCCTTGATAAGCACCGTTTTATAAGGCAATAGTGATTTGTGTACACGCGCTTGAAGGTATGCTTTGTGAAGATCCAGTACAGATACATTAGATCCCGCTTGCCGCCATTCCCTCAACTTTTCAGTGCATACGTCCGCGCGAGCTGTAAAAGGGTCCACGTGCTCATTCAATTCTCGATAGTCGAGCACCGGCCTCACCTTCTGCTTATTCTGTTAGATAACCGCCATTAACGGGATCAGGCACTTTGGAGAACCCAATTCCTTCTCTGAATACGGGACTAGTCATCCATTACTAATACAAGTTTGTAGTTCCTTGTCGTATTCTGCACGAGCTCCGGGGGGAATTTTGTATTCTGGCACCTTATTGCATAATTTCTCGGGTGGCTGCTCCACCGACCACTTCCAGGAGGCTGTCCAGGACTTTGTGCGCTGGTCGAATTCCGTACAAAAATCAGGCTGTTCCAGCTTCATAGCTGCACTCAGAGCAAGGCCCGCTTTTGCCAAATGTGCCCTACCCTCACCATCAATGCGTACACCTCCCAATTCCTTGATGACATCCATTCCCAGGAGCAGGTCGCAATCGAGCAGGTCACCGTTTATAACCAAGGCTCATACGGTTACTGTGGGCCCATCGCCAACACCTGCGCGAATGATGTTAACGCTACAAGAGGCAATCGAGCCACCACCAACCGTCAATACCGGGATCCTTTCCTTATCCCATGCATCACAGCATGCTTTGCACACGAGGGTCTGCGTGCACCCGGTGCACCGAAGCGCTCACGCCCGTTTATGCGCACGCTCACTGAAGGTAGCGCCTTATTTGACGACGATCTGGGGAGAAGACTGGCGCTATAGCTTACTCCCCTTGCCCGTTTCCCGGACAACCTCTTGCCACGTGACCCAGCTTGTTGCACCGGTAACAACGCACGCGTTTTAACGTTCCTCGATCGGGCGCGTCCTTTGCACTGCTTCGGCAGTCTTTTGAAAAATGATTCGGCCTGCCAGATTTGTAGCATCTCACGTCTTCTGATGGTGGTGAAGACGCTTTCGCAGCTGCCGAAACCGACTGTGTCCTCTTTCAAAATGTTTCGGGCTCTGGCCAACAACTCGTCAAGCCCAATCTCACTGAGTCTGGACGATGCTCGCAGCAGTCTGCTGGCGCCGTCTGGGAGTCCAGTCAGAAAAGCGCATTCCAGTATTCGCTCGCTTGTTCCACCAAAAGGCGCGGCTAGCCTCCTCAAATTGGCCAGGTAGACATCCACAGTCTCATCTAGCCTAAGCCGCTGTTCGGTGAACTGCCTCCAGGCGACGAAAGGGTCCACAGCAAAGGCTGCGTATAGCGCCTGCCTAATTTCCTCCAGGCCTGGTTCGTCTCTTAGTTGCTGATACACCGAATATGCTCCTTTGGTCAGCCTCAGCGGGATGACCAGTGCAGGATCCTTTATATTGCAAAGTCTGCAGACGCGCTCGGCTTTCTCCCACCACTCGACTACAGAGGGTCTGGATGGGGGAACCGTTGAACTCGGGTATTAATCTCAAGTCGAATTTGTCCATTGCCGAGATAGCTAGTAGTAATAACGAAGGTCGCAAATCACTGTTAACCTCCAAAGCAGCTCTCACTGCTCGAAACGTGCACTCGCTTCACACACTCTGAGACGGTACGAGACTCGCTTTTTATAATATCGAGTCACACCTAATTTCCATACGTGCAACGAGACTTTGCGAGATTTTGCGTGAACTGTATGTAATAAACATTCAGGGACGCCATGTTGGATTTCATTCTTTCTTTCACTCGCAGCGCACAGGACAAGCTAACCCGAGGACGTTTCGCAAGTAATTCATGTTCATGTTCATGTTCCCTACAATTTCAAGTACGTTTGATCATAAATGATAAAATAAACTTTTTTAACGGAAAATTAAGAATTGTATTTTGGCAAAGTTCAAGTACGAGTAACTCTAAGCAAAGTTGTTACCAACCAGAAACGGTGTCCGTTCGAAATTGGTCGAATAATAAAAACTTCCTGTTTTGGTTAGTCGAATAGGTATTATGTTTTCTACGAAAATATAATGTAAGTTTTGTACTGAATTTTATTTTTAAAAATTTATTTGACAAAAATAAATAATAACCGTTAAACTTTTATTTTAAATAATTTATTTTACAAAAATAAATAATCACAGTTATTGAAAATAAATAATCAAAGATTAATTTTTTTTACACAGATTGATTTTCTTTCGAAAAATAAAATGCAATGTTTTTGCTAATGAAATAATTTTGATTTGGGGGAGGGAAAATAAATTAAAAATTTCAGAAATCATAGTACTGTCGGATCGCATATATCATGTGGCTGAAGAAATGTATTTTTACTTGGCGACGCCAGAGAAACTCCTGCAGGTAGCTGTTGAAACACTTCCAAGGAGGTAGTGTGCACCCGACATTCATCTGCGGTCAGTACGTCTTGTACGATATAATTCATTATCATATATAGAGAGTAAATACAGAAGAGTAAATAAAGAAGAAATAAAACCAGAAAATTAAACTAAAGAATACCGGAAGTTGTTAGGAACGAAGTTTATTATCGGTTACGGATTGTGGCCTGCTCTTAGAGTTACTGGTACTTGAACGTTGTCTGTATTTTTAGTAATAAATTAAGTTGTTAGCAAAACAAATTATCAAATGTATGTTTGTTTATATTTTTATGAAAATATAACAAATCTTTAATAAAAAAAATCTGTCTTTTTATTGAAATAAATAAAGTTTTTGAAATGTCTTCGCATAATAACAGACGGATGGCGAGCATATAATGGCCTCGCGAATCATTTTGTTGTGAATCACTTATGTACACCTCACAGCCGTGCAGATCGTCGTTTGAATAATAATTTAAAAAATAGCCCCAAGTTCCTCTAGGCCGGGATGGGGACGAAGATTATGAGACGTGGCTGATCTGGTCGTCTCGCCCCAGCTACAAAAATACTCCCACTTTTAAACTGTTCATAGCAGTGAGCGATCACTGTACAGACAGCAACCGGTTGGCTCTGTAGGAGCAAAGGATCATTTAACGCAGTACAAAAGGAAAAGAACAGTGTTCAACAACTCGGTCTGTTTTTTTGTATAGAAGAGTAATTATTAATAAAATAAAAGACGTGATTTTACATAGGTCAAAGGTAGTATTAATGTCTACCGTGCTCGTAAATGTCTGCAGCAAGGGTTTTTTTTTTGTCGCTAAGTTATTTTGCTAATTCTCTGTGTGTGCGAATTCTTTACACAAGTGGTTGTCTAAGTCACAAACTTAACGGGCGATGGATAGAATTCCGTACGGTTTGGTTCTTCGGCCCACGCCACTTTAGTCTCTTGCGGGCGTCAGTTCAACTCTGGGTCGTACGTGAAAAAACAACATTCTTTTATTGAAGCCGCAGCATTTTTGTTATCTCTCTTTATCGTGCGTCTATAGTCGTACACACTCCTTCTACGCCATCTTACTTCCTGCATGTCTTCCTCTCTCAAGAGGGATCAGGGGTGTTTAATTCATTTTTTTCCTAAAATAAATAGGATTTCCCCGTAACCCACCATCATCGTAAACAAACGATGACAGGCTTACATAAATCTGTCATGAGTGCTTTGCGTCATCCTAGTTTGGTACATCTTCAAAACACCAGTATAGACTTGTAGTTCTGAAAAACACGCCACTCACCCAAAAATAATGTTGTGTTATTGATATTTCAGTATTATAAATGTGATATGGAATTCTGTAATCTCCACCTTCCAGCTGGCAACTGTTTCCTCACCTCTGGTGGTAATAGATTTTGAATATCTTACACGATTCCGTGAGACTAGTTGGCGTCTCATCCTGTTATCCGTGTAAGTTCATGTCTGCGTCAAATATATACTAGTTTTATATCTCTATTTCGTCTGGTCGCAAGGCCTTCATTCGGCGTAGCATCCCCATCAAGATGCATAATAGCGCGTCACCAGGGTACCCGATCACCATGGTATCCCGGATACTTTGTCACACAAATAAAACTTTGTGGATCAAAGAAATAATTTAAAATAAAAATTAGTACAAAAATTTTCCTGTTTCTGATTTTTTAAAATTAATGTTGTAGTTCTAAATAATGACCGAAGCAGAGCACGTGTTCCAGGTTTTGAATCCAAGATGGCTGACTCGCATTTATTCACATCTCGTTCAGGTTACAGAGCGAACGTGTACAGAAAGAGGACATCGCCCCTCTCTTAGGTTTCAGACACAAAATGAATTAAAAACACCTCTTTATAACAACAACGAAAAGGAGTTACGGTTTATTCACAAAGGTTACTTATACCGTTTAGAAAGAAACTTGGGCAGTGTCCGAGAAAAGGAAATTAAGAGTTCCTAGAGCTGTCTGAGGAAGATAGTATTTGCTGTGAGGGGAAGATAGTATATGCTGTGAGCATCCAGTGGACAGGAGCAGGAGAGAGAGTGAAAGAAATGTTTCCTCGTGGCTTGCCGGGATCTCTGTAGTGACCGCCTAGCATTCCCAAAATGGCTGAAGTAGTTCTTTAGCCAACAGAAAGAATCAATGCACCCGGCAGGCTGATTGGTCAGTGTGTGACTAGCTCACAAAATGGGGTCATTTTCGGAGAGAGAAATTAGGTATGTTTATGACTGCTACATCACCCCCTGCTTAGGTTGACAACCGAAAGAGCACAAAGCAGTCATTTGCTAAAAGTAGCAATTATAAAAGATAGAAATACAAAATATATCAATTCCGTTACAGTATTTAAAAAAAAATGTATTTACTTGTCAGTGAAAACAAGCGTTCAATGTTCATGCCTTTTCTGCAAAAAAGTTTTTCTTTTCGAAAAATGTTTATGTATTTTTTGTTGAAATTTATTTTTTGTGGAAAAAAATGATGTCTTTTCTCGGAAAAGCAGCAATTGTTCAATAGAGTATGAGGTAAAAAAAACTCATTCTATATATAGAGAGAGCCTTATACAGGTTTGGGGCCAATGTACTCGCTGACCACTGCGTGTAGTAGTGACGTAATTATATTTAGAGGTGTATGGAGTTTTACTAGTGTAAGAGTGGGTCGATGCAATATGTATGTAGGAGGAATATGTGGCTGTAGTGTTTTTGTGTATAGCGCTGATAATGTGACCAAGGAAAACTATTTACGAAGCAGAGAAAACACATTTACCAGGGATAATCCTAACCTAGTATTGCTGAAACCGTTCGAAGGCGGAGATGTGTGACATGTTCCTCACATGAGGCACTTGCCACACGAATGTCAAACGGTCGCACTACTTCGTTCATGAAGCGTTGGAAGGTACTAGCCACGTTTCGCAAACCGAAAGGCATAGTCAAGAATTCAAACGCTCCAAATGGAGTTGTTACCGCCGTTTAGGGTATGTCTGCAGGATTCGGTTGAATCTAATGGCAAGCCTTAACAAAGTCCAGTTTGGAGAAGCTCTCACAACCGTGCAGAGACGTAGCAAATTCGATGACGGCGTGAGAACACAGGATATCCTGTTGTCTGAATGTACTGTTTTGTTGAGTGAGTTGGTTTTCTCACAACAAAATTCAAATTAGTTCGCTCCCGGTAGGAGTGTAGTAGGGTCTGATATGAGTAATCGGTAGCGGCAATAAAACATACCTGCTTATAGATAGGGTGTTTCATTTCAAACCAGAAACGGAAAGTTCCGTATTAGCATCTATCAGCCGATGTTTGTGCATGCCCACTAGAAAGTTAAAGTGGTGCAGAAAGTCTTAGCCCACAATGGGATCAGGTAGATCTACTACAGTAAATACGCACGTAAAGTGTCTGCGCAAATACAAAGATCGAGAAATTTGACCGAACCTGGGAATAGAGGATTAGTTTACAGCTTGCAGTGAAATAAGCGACACAGGTGGCTTCACGGTGAAGAGTTTCTGTGGTTAAATACCGCAGGCGGCTCCCGTGTCAACCAAAAGACGTGTTTGGCAGACGGAGTGCGTGTGAAAAAGTGCACAATTATATAGCTTCCATGAAGACTGGGTCGTGCTCAGGTCTCCAGATATTAGTTTCTCTGGTTCATAAATGAACACGGGGTTTTGCACAACCGTGCACTCATGCATGTATTAGCGCATGTATTAGTGACGTATCTGCACCACCGTACACGAGTGCAAAATCGTATTTAGTAGTAACAAAAATCTCGCTTGTTTGAGTGGCGGCAGCAACGGCGACGAGGGGAGCGTGGGGATTAGGAGGGGGTCTGGAGTCGCCGCCCGTGAGACTGCGGCTCTGACCTGCTCATTTTTCTCACCTCATTGGTGAGGCTTTCCATGACGTTCACTATAGCCGTATGAATTAGCGGCTGTGTAGCCTCCATCATAATAGACAGGTGGATGTCAGCTTGTAACATAGTAGTTACCGTAATTGCATCAATTTATATACATATGGACAACAAACCAAAATAAAATCTACAGTTTGTGTTATAAATTGTGAAAACATGGAATTACCTGGAAAACGGTCTCGATGCGCGCTCTGCAGGGCTGGACCGCCCAAAGAGCGGCAAGATGGCATCCTAGGCTTAATATCGCCAGGTAATCCCGTGAAATCTCGTGTTCTCTCGCGGAGACGAGAGTCCAGTTTGATATAAAAACGGGTCGCTGGAGGCAAGACGGGAGAAGGCTGAGAGCGTAGTCTACGAGGGACGACGTGGAAAGAAGAAGAGAAAGAAGAAGAGAAAGAAGAAGAGAAAGAGGAAGAAGAGAAAGAAGAGGTGGAAGATTAATTTTTTCTGCTACAAGCTATTTTCGGCATTGTTATGGAAAAATTCGACATCAGATTGATTCCGGAATTCGACGGCTCTCCTGCTGGTCCATCGGTGGTCGAATGGCTGGAGAAGGCCGAGCGTGTTTGCCGGTTGTGCAAAATTAAAGACCCAGCTATGGTCATCCCATTGAGACTCACTAAGGGGGCTTACGCCGTGTACCAGCAGCTCAGTAATGATGCGACCATGGAGCAGATTGCACAGGCGCTGCACGGGGCATTTGGTGCAGATCCTTTTGTTGCCTGGAGGCAATTTTCCGAACGCCGGCTTGGGCCGGGGGAGACAGTGGACGTCTACATGGCCGACTTGAAAAAGCTTGCTGCTCCCTTCGGCGGTGCGAGTGACCGCATATTGGCATGCGCCTTTTTGTCTGGACTTCCGGACGATGCAAGCCGACTGCTGCGAGCATCATTGAGACTCACAGAGATTGAATTGGTGGAGTTGTTGGCGAGAGCACGAAACATCTTGAAGGACGATCGAGAACTGGTCTCTGCAGCGGTTGACACCTTGGACTCGCCAGCAGAGGGCCTACGATGCTATACATGTGGTGGCCCCAACCACTTCTCCAGAGACTGCAGAGGCGGCACAAGGCGCACCCCAAATTATGGAGCACGAAAAGTAATACGGTGTTACCAATGCAATAAGCCAGGCCACATAGCACGGAATTGTCCGGGAAACGGGCAAGGGGAGGACGCCGCAGCGCTAGCACCCTCCCCAAAGCGGCATTGAACAAAGCGCTTCCTGCAGTGACAGTTCAAGTTGATGGGTGTAAACGTTCAGCGCTGGTTGACACCGGCTGTACCCAAACCCTCCTTCGAAAGGAATGTTGCATCACATGGAAGAAACGACAGATCCCCGTCCTGACTGTCGGCAAAGGCTCATTAGTGTGTTGTGGATCCAGTGTTGTTCATATCAGCATTGACAATGGCCCCCCGGTGGCTGTGACGGTGTTGGTGGTCGATGGGGAGCTGCTCGGATATGACCTTCTCCTTGGAATGGACACTATTACACAGCTAGGCGGAATTACTGTAAACAGCGTCGGTGATGTGAGATTCCCTCGACCAGACAAACAAATGTGTGCAGCAATCACTCTTGACGAACCCGATTTCCACGCAGAATATGACAAGGGCACAAACACATGGACAGCGTCCTGGAAGTGGGCAGGCGACCAGCCACCAGTGTCTTTGCGGAATCGGCTGACAGAGTATCCCCCTCCTGCATGGCTTAGGGGGCAGTACGAGGCAGAACTTCAAGTGTGGCTGGATAACGGCTGGTTAATTCCATACCCAGAGGATGAGCTCGGGCCCCCGCGGGGGCTAATTCCCCTGATGGCTATCAGACAAGAGAACAAGCAGAAAGTTCGACCTGTTCTTGATTACCGGGAACTCAATGAACACGTTGACCCGTACACTTCGGGGGCTGACGTTTGTGCTCATAAACTGCGAGAGTGGCGACGGCAGGGTGCGGAAGCGGCCATACTGGACTTGCGAAGAGCTTACCTACAAATACATGTTGAGAAATCGCTGTGGCCATTCCAGACGGTGGTAGTCAAAGGAACTCGCTATTGCTTGACCAGGCTGGGGTTCGGCTTGAATGTAGCCCCGGGCATCATGACGGCGATCATGCGGGCGATCCGGCGTCAGGATAAAGCTGTGCAACAGGCGACATCGTCTTATATAGACGACATTTTTGTCAATGAGAGCCTGCTGTCTGCCCAGGCGGTCAAAGAACACTTTGAGCACTTCGGGTTGTCGTGCAAGGAACCGGAGCGGCTGCAGGATGGGGCGAAAGTGCTCGGGCTGCGGGTGAGCGGAAGTGCAGATGGCCTCCAATGGGGAAGGGGCGGTGAAATCCCGGAAATCCCATCTACCATCACACGTCGGAGCACGTTTTCCGTGTGTGGAAAACTGGTGGGTCACTTCCCTGTGTGTGGGTGGCTCCGAGTGGCTGTGGCGGCTATAAAGCGACGGGCAACTTCTTTGTCAACAGGATGGGACGATGAGGTGCGTGATCCTTCCCTGCGAAGCATGCTGGTGGAAGCTGTGGCCAGAGTGACCAATGATGACCCTGTACGAGGGAGCTGGTGCGTCGATGGGAGTGAGTTTACAGTTTGGGTGGACGCCAGCTCACTTGCCCTTGGCGTTGCTCTGGCAGTCAACGGAAGTATAGTAGAAGATGCCTGCTGGCTCCGGCCAGAGAATGACGCTAAGCACATAAACCTAGCTGAACTCGATGCTACACTGAAAGGAGTCAATCTAGCACTTCAGTGGCAGGCTAGCGTCCTCCACGTTATCACGGATTCCACGTGTGTGCATCGGTGGATGACCGATGCCTTGAACGGAAAAGCACGGCTGACAACGAAGGCATCGGCCGAAATGTTAATCCGGAGGCGGCTTGCTACCCTAACCGAAACCATCAATGAATACAACTTGGTCATAGATGTGACACTGGTGCAGTCCTGTTTGAATCGAGCGGATCGATTGACCAGAGTGCCTCGCCGTTGGCTGGACCTGCAGAAAGAAGTGAACAAACCAGCACCTGTAAATTGTGCTGCGGTGGGACGTAGACTCAGCCCAGAGCGTATCGCTGATGTCCATTGCCAAAGCGGGCACCCTGGTGTAAACCGAACCTTTTACTTCGCCAGGTTGGTTGACCCCTCTGTGTCACGGAGGGCTGTGAAATCTGTTGTGAGAGGTTGCAACACCTGCCAATCGATCGACCCAGCACCTGTCCGGTGGAAGAAGGGCACACTCGGTGTGAAGTATAACTGGGATAGGATTGCGATGGACATAACTCACTACAACGGGGGGAATTTCTTGACCCTTATTGACTGTGGACCGTCCCGATTTGCATTGTGGCGGTCCCTTCGCCGGCAGGATACGGCTGCCATTGTCCATGAGTTGGAAAGTGTGTTCCTTGAGCGTGGCCCTCCTTCTGAGATATTGACCGACAATGGCCCCGCTTTTGTTAGTGCACCGTTCAAACAGTTTGTAGATGGCTGGGGTGTCCGTCTGCGTTTTCGGTGTGCCCATGTGCCCAGTGGGAACGGAATTATTGAGCGCAACCATAGGACTATCAAGACCATCGCAGCGCGGAAGGGGTGTACGGTGGCTGAAGCAGTCTATTGGTATAACGTCACCCCTAAGGACGATACTTCACCCTCCACCGCGCCAGCTAATGCGCTACATACATACCATGTCAGGGCAAGAGGTTTGGAGAGCAGCTTACTGCCCGAACCAGAACCTCCACAGGAGAAAATGAAAAAAGGAGATGTCGTTTGGGTTAAAAAACCCCGAGGCCAGTGCACGACTCGTTACGGAACCGGTCGTGTCACTGAAGTGATCAGCCCGCAGGCGGTGCGAGTTGATGGAGTACCCCGTCACATTAAAGACTTAAGATCGGTATTCCAAACGCAGCTGCCATTTAACGAGGATAATGACATTGAATCCGTGACCAGCGAACCATCATTCTGGTTCATGACGGCTTCATCGCGCAGCGACACTGAGAGTGATAGCCTTGAATGTACTGACCCTCCTACTGCTGATGAAAGCCCGGACAGTGATGCTGCGATGCGCAGCCTCAGGTTCGCTGACCTTCCTGCCACGGAAGACAGCACGGATGACGATGAGGCCCCGAATCCCCCTCCCCGAAGAAGCACTCGAAGAAAAAGGACACGGCCTCCCTGCTCTTTCTGTGATAATGAGATCAGGGGGGAGTGTGTTATAAATTGTGAAAACATGGAATTACCTGGAAAACGGTCTCGATGCGCGCTCTGCAGGGCTGGACCGCCCAAAGAGTGGCAAGATGGCATCCTAGGCTTAATATCGCCAGGTAATCCCGTGAAATCTCGTGTTCTCTCGCGGAGACGAGAGTCCAGTTTGATATAAAAACGGGTCGCTGGAGGCAAGACGGGAGAAGGCTGAGAGCGTAGTCTACGAGGGACGACGTGGAAAGAAGAAGAGAAAGAAGAAGAGAAAGAAGAAGAGAAAGAAGAAGAGAAAGAAGAAGAAGAGAAAGAAGAAGAAGAGAAAGAGGAAGAAGAGAAAGAAGAGGTGGAAGATTAATTTTTTCTGCTACACAGTTAAAAAAGTATGTGAAAACACGTTGTAAACGGCAGTCTTTGGTCGTCGTTCGATGTTGTGTTGAGTTATTTTATTCTTTTTTTGGTCGCCGTTTTACAAGACTTACGAACCCTTTCGCTGCTGAAATAACTTTACGAAGGCTTTTTTTAGTTCCGTGCTGTTGTTTTCTTGTCGGGAGTCATTGGTTAAACCCTACTATAACAACTCCCTGTTTAGGTAATTATTTTAATTTTAATGATTTATTTAAGTCTGGTAGGTGGTATTGACAATCTTCCAGACCTAGTTGGGACTGTGGTCCCTTTATACACCATTTCTGCACTTTCATTTATTGAAGTTTAAATATTTTGTAGATATTCTACTTCCTCTGTCTCCCTGTTGTGAGGTGGTCGTCTGTTTCCACAATGTACGATCGTGGGGTGTGGGGCGTTTCCAACTAGAGGGTCTTTCTGGCTAGAGGTTTTTGGGCTTCTAACCCACACGCAGGTTCCCGTCTCAAGAGGTTTTATATTTCTTGCTATGTGTCTCTGGGTGCGTGTTTGTTGTTGTTGAACCTTCCTGTACTCATTCATCTCCCGAATAGGCTTGAATTCCGGTCATTTATGTGTCAGTAGCTTTGGGTGTATTTATGATTCTAATATTGGTTCTTAATTTTCTTCCCTTTAGAAGTTCGTTGGGGGAATATCCAAAGTAACTTGGGGTCGCTACATGATCTAGCAGGGACATATATGGGTCTCTTACTTTTCTAAGCATTGTTTTAATTTTTTACTGCTGCTACCGCTGCTCCATAGCTTTGGGAAAATCTGGGGGTATTTGTGATGTGTCGAAATCCTCAGATTCTCGCGAAATCAGCAAGTTCTCTTAGCATATATTAGCTTCATGAGTTTGCTATCATGATCACTGGTACTCCATGCCTGGCAAATATGCATTTCAAACTTTCTATCACTCTTCTGGAGATAATTAAAATTAGTTAAGTGAACTCGACGTATTTTGAATAATATTCGACAACCATGTCTGGCTGTTTAGCTCGAATAAGTCAGAAGCTAGGGTGTGGCAGGGTCTTGTTGGGAGTTTGGTTGTCAATAGTGTTTCGGCCGGTTTGTTTCTAAGCCTGGCACATATTTCACATTTCTCCACTGTGTTCACGTCAGGGGTTACTGAGAATTAAGGTGTAGGTTTTGGAGGTCATCCTAATTTGGGAGCAGTGCAGTGTGATATTTGTTTACATTAGTTTTAAACCTGTGCATGTCGGTACATTCGAAGAAACAGAGAGCAGAGAGAGAGTAACAGAAATTGGCAGCATGAGAAAAAAAGCTATTGGAGTAAAAGGCTCTCTGGCATCTGGGGACCTCCACGGTAAATGGATGAGACTTAGCTGATTATTGGGTTCGTCTAGTGTATTTACGTCGAGTGGCTACTTAAACAGCAGGTTCATCAGAGCACAATCCATTGAAGTACTTATAAAACAGGCACAAGGTTGCAACATTGCCTTGAAAGGGACATGGACTAGAGCTTGGTGGATAGTAAGTGGCCTATTAAGTTTGCGACTCTTTTTAGACCTAGTTTAAAAGAGAGAGACTAGTGGATGATGCATCAGTCCAGATGTGACAATACTCCATGCATGGGCGAATGTAGTTTTGTAGAGATATAGGATAATGTCACATGTAAGAAGTTTACTATCACGGTAGAGGAACCCACATTCTTAGCAGCAGATTTGGCAATGTCTTCAATGTGTTTGTTTCAATTCATGTTACCTGTTAACGCGCCTCTATCGTATCAAAATAATACCGAGTGATAGAATTACGCGGAATTTTTCCCTCGTTCCTTGAAAATACTTTTTTTCTTTACTTTCCTTTCTTCTCTATTGACACGCATATGAACAACGCAATGTTCACTACCAAACTAACGCCGTCGATCAAAGAAAACACCTTTTATTTACTCTTCTTCGCCGCTCACCGCACCTAATTTGCATAATGCGGTTAGTGGCGAAGAAGGGTAGATAAAAAGGAGACTTTTTATGATCGACGGCGTCAGTTTTGTGATGAACATTGCGCTGTTCACATGTGTGTCAATAGAGAGGAAAGGTAAGAAAAGAACGGTATTTTCAAGGAACTTGTTGCAGAAATAAATACGACATCAATAATAAAAAGGAAATTGAAACGATCCTACCTTGTGGTGTTGAAGCAAGCAGCTTTTCCTTTAAGAACAAGTCATAACTCAGGTGTTTACTTAAAAATCAGGGACTGATTTTTTTTATTAACCTCGTCAAATGAAGGCAAGATACTATGTATCTTGTAAACATTGTTCTCGTTTTAGTGTGTAATCTATTCATGTCCTTTTCTGGCCAATCAATGATTCCAAATCTGTATGTTATCACTGTCATAGCTAAGTGGTTAATTGCAGTTTATTTGTTGTTGTTTGTGAACTGTATTTTGTAAATTTTTCTAACAAGGTGTATATATTCTCTGTCAACTTTTTCTCTCATCTTGACATGTTTAATTGAATCGTTTACTTTTAACTAACGATATTACTGCGCCCTTTGATTGGATTGGACAATTCAGCTCACAGGGACAGTGATTACGCATTCAAAAGTAGTCCCTATTAGTGACTGCTATACGTCCAGTTCGGCTAAATTAAAATGCTGGGCATTGTTCTTAGGTCGCAGCCAACAAGCGTGCTACAAACAGTGCTCCATGTCTTTCCAATGCCACCCAGTTGAATCGTTTTCTTCTATGCCAAGGCATTTGCATTGTTCCTGTTCTTCAAGGTCTTTGATGTCAGTATATTCATCAAGCTGTATGTTTTTCGTTTTGATCTTCTTCCCAACTCTGATGTAGCACTTAACACATTTGTCCAGGCCAAACTTAATTCCAATATCTTTAAAGAATGTATGTACAACCTGCAAGAGTCGGCTTAAGTCAGCATCTTAACTAGAATACAGCTTGAGGTCATATATGAAGAGCAGGTAGTTGACTCTTTTGCTTACATCTTGTTTTCGACCCTGGCTCAGATTGTAGGCACTCTGGCTTTTGTTTAATAATTTGCTTAGCGGATCAATTGCCAAGCAAAAGAGTAGAGGAGATAAAGTATCTCTTTGGAAGATTCCTCTTCGGATCTTGACGTCAGGGATTTTTATTGTTCCATTAGTCTGTCTTAATGCCATGGTTGTTTTCCACATATTTATTTGTACTGCCATAGTTTTATTGATGACCGGATAGATATTATATAGATTAAGGCCACACAGGAGACATGTGTGGGGTACATTATCGTATGCCTTTTGGTAATCGATCCACGTCATGCTTAAATTTCTCTGCCTCTTCTTATAGTCCTCAAACATGGTCTTATTGATAAACAATTGGTCCTTGGTGCTTAAACACTTCCTCCTGCACCCTGTTTGTTCTTTTTCCAGGTATGCTCCAGAAGAGAAGTGTTCGTAGATGCTGTCTGCAACCAAACCAGTGAAGAGTTGTAGGTTGTAGTTAGGCAGCAGATAGGTCTATATTTTATAGGGTTTTGTGTCCTACTCATTTTGGGTATGAGGGTCGTATCATCTTTTACTAGCAATGCTAGTGTAGCCTACTCACCCTTCAACAGTCTGGTGAAGCAGCTACTATAATGGCTATGAAGTGCCGGTTGTTTCTTCAGCCAGAAATTGGGTGTATTGTCTATTAGGTATATTGTCTAGATTTTTATGATTCTAAAATTGATCTAGCTTTCGTTTAATCATTCCATACGTTATCTTTGGCTCTGGCATTTTCTAATTTCTTCGATACATTTACCCTCTTGGTTGCATGCTCTCTCATTCTAAAACATAAACCTCTATTTGTTTTCTAGCTGTTTCTCTTCCGGTGGATTTTCCACTGTTACATTCCCTCCCATCAAATTTCGGTAGAATAGTCTTGTATTCTCGTCAGAGGAGGAATCAAATTAGGATGAGACGTTAATGGTCGTTGAGGGGTGGCCCCAGAAAAGCCCAAGGAGAATAAAGCCAAGAAAATTAAAGAGGCAAAGGAAGCAGCAGAGGAAGAGATGGTGGAAGAAGAGGAGTCAAAGGATGAATCCAAAGAAAGCTGAACTTGCTCAAACCCCCCAAAACCCAGTCCCCTTCAACTGAGGTTGCACAAAACACCCCTCTCCAGTTTGATACCCTCTCAAATAGCCCCAGAGATAAATCCCCGACTACTAGGACAGAGGGAGCAGAAAGAGCCCCTGTCGAGCAAGCTAAACTTCCGCCTCCACCGGTGGTAAGACATGAAAAGAATAAGAAGTATCCTTTTTCCCCAGATGAAAGGATTTGCGAGGCCAATGCTACACAGGTACAGGCAGACTTGAATGGCCGACAGAAAAAATACCTCAAACAGCTGGAAGCCTTCACCCAGGTCCAGAATCCGCAGAACTTTAAGGCTGTCCTTTGAATTCTTTTGGATCTGGCATGTTTGGCTTGCTTTTATTTCTTCGAGCTATATCTAAGATGCATTTGGCCTCTTAGTTGCATGGTCCCTCATTCTAAAACATAAGCCTCCAGTAGTTTTCTAGCTCTTTCTCTTCCGGTGGATTTTCCACTGTTATATTCCCTCCCACCAAATTTCGGTAGAATAGTCTTGTATTCTTTTTTAACTGTCTATTCTAAATTTTCGCCCTGTGTTTGCTGTCCTTTGAATTCTTTTGGCAAGTATTTGAATGCTGCCTTCAAGTTCCCTCGCAACGTTTTTAATTTCTTCTACATCTTTTTTGTATTTAAAACTGAGTCCGCAGATGGTGTCCCTCAGTCGTCCCTGCACTGTAGGAGCAGCAAGGAACTGTTTGATTAGAGATACTTCCTTTCTGCAATGGTTAAGTTGTTTCTGGAGCTTCAGTTTCCATCGTGTTGTTGTGGCTCGTTCTCTGGACTCCCTTTTTTTTAATTGAGGGAGTGTTTTCCTAACAATGTAAAGCTCTGCAGCATATGTTCCTTCATTCAGCTTCGTGAGGGTTATGTTGGATGGAACAATTCTTTGAAGAGCGATTTTACCTTTTGTATTACTGCCTTGGTAGCTCTTGAAGCTTCGGTTTTGGGAAGTTGAGGTCTTTCCTCCAGCCTCATCATATGGACTTCCTCAATTGTATTCCCAAGTTCTTCGTAGGCAAATTGCTCATCATCGGGTTTCAGTAATTTCTGAAGTAATGATGGGGATTTAGGTGTTATTAGAGGTATCGGTGATAGTGGTGGTGAAGAACTTATGTTTAATGAGGGGCTATCTTCTGATTGTAAATAAACAGCTGATGGTGGTGGTATACTTGCCGGGGAGCCCCTTGATAAAGGTGCTAATGGTGGGTTGTCATGGACCCAGACTGTTTGACAGCTTGATCCATGAGTGAATGGTAATATGGTTTCGGCTGTACCTTTAGTGTGGTGTTTTGAACGATAATGAGAATTGTAGGAATTTTTGTGGGGCTTTCAAGTGGACACATTTTGGTTCTCATGAAGGGTGCTATCTCTGATGCAATATAGTCCAGTTCAGCTTCATTGAACAGGCCCATGCTAATTTTACTTCAGTCGAAGTTCTCAGAAATCAAGGGGCTAACACTTGATCTCTATATGAGATACATAGATACCCGAATATTCTATTAAAATTCTCTTTTATTTCTCAAACATTGAGGTAATAAAAACCAGTGTGGGTCTGCATGTCGAATGCGAAATTATATTTTCTTGAAAATGCTGAGCCACACACTTAGCAGGAGGAAAGTTTCTTACTTGTTTTCATTTTACTTCAGTAAGTTCTTAAAAATCATGGGGCTAAAACTTGATTTCACTATGAGATACAGATTTTCGAGTGTTCAATTAAGATTCTCCGCGTTGAGTTAGTAAGGAAGTGCAGAACATTATTTTTTCTCCCCAAATGACCAGTCTACTATGTTATGATATATCTCTCTTACACTCTCTTATAGTCTTATCAGATTCCAGTACAAGGATTGATTTGGTTTGGTGGAGTATTCAGTAACGTGCTGTTACTTAAAGTAACATTACTTGGAGAAAGTTGCATCAGTGTATATGCATGTCGAAAGGATCTTATTTGGGCTTCGAAAACTATGTTATTTTGAATATTTGGTCAGGGTTTACTTTTATCCTCATGCCAGGTTGTCTTGATTAACACTTGTACAAAAAGAACGAAAATACTCGAAGATCGTGTCTAGTAAGTTATGCAACTCCCACCTGTATAAATCTGCATGTTTTTTGAATGAATGTTTTTGAAAAACCTGAGCCACATACTTCACAAGCAAAAGGTTTTTGACATTTTTTATCATTTTTGTTCAGTTAATTTGAAGAGATCAAAGGGCCAACTCTTGGGGCTAACACTTGATTTCCCTATGAGTTAAACTTATATCTGAGGGCTCTCTTTAGGATATGTTTTGTCAATTTTAGGGCTGCTATCTGTACTTTCCTACAGTTTGGTCTTCCAGGGATTGTATCTAAGTACTTAATTAGATTTATTTTTATTAATCCAGTTGCCTCTACTACAACCGATATGACGATACTTTGTGTCAGAAACCATGTTCTTTTTAAATATTCTCAAGGTCCTGATATTAGTTTTGTTTCTAGCGTTCGGCTGTATTAAGCCCATAGTCAATCTGGACGGTTACGTCAATTATGAGAGCAGTCCTTTCTAGCTTGTTCCAGATGACAATATCTTATTTGATGACATTGTCTTTCATGTATCTGCCAGCCTGTAGGTCTTCATCATAGAACACTGTAAACTTTCCATTTCATGATATGGGTGAGGGTTCATTTTTCTAAGATATCTAGCAATATTTCAATTTCAATCCCTGAAATTCATATCAGGAATCTTCTAAGGGGACAGCCTATCTCCACTTCTATTCAGCATGGTGATAGACCCATTCAGTAAACTGCTTCTATAAACAGCCGAGGTGCTTACAATCTTAGTCAGAGAATGCCCTTTTTAGAAACGTGCAGATGGCAATTCGAAATCCAGGACCGCAGATTTAGTGCGTCTGAACCAAAACTTGTTGACATATTCTGCACAGAATTGCTTAATAGTTTTGTCTAGCACGTCTCATTCCGAGATGTAGGCTATCAAAAATGGTTCTATGGAGATTCTTTGGAATGAATGGTCTGGGGTACATGGTCGAAGTGTCGCATAGGACTGAGCCTAATTCGTTCGAAATTAGGAAGGTAAGAAGTGGACTTTACTATCGTCAGTCTCGTAACTCTCTCTTCCCTTTGTTTGTCCTTAAATTATACTATTACTTCTATTAATTGTGCTATTGTAATATTTTTTTAAAGTCAATTCAGTTTACTATACTATTTCAGGCTAATGTACTATCTTTCAGTGCTCAATGTCTGTTCTATTTTCATGGCATTACCTACTCCATTGGGTGTGTGGGGGGGGGGGAGGGTATCTGTTCTGTTGTCATAAGACTATCCTTCCAGAAATTACTATCTCCTTTTGGAAAGAGAAGGGGGAGGGGTTAGTATATGTTCTTTTGTCATAAGACCATCATCCAAGGCATTACCACCTCCATTGGAGAAGGGGGTAGTGTAGTATTTGCTGTGAAAAGATAAATCAAAGAGAATTAACCATCTACTCCTTATGGATGATCTAAAACTTTATGCGAGCTCAGAAAATGAGTTCAATTAGCTAGTGAATGTTGCACACACTTTCTACAGGGACATCGGGATTAAATTTGGCATTACTTTTGCTTTGCAAAGGACTTTTCTCCACATAAAAAGAAAGTGAAATGGCACCATATTTAACAGTTAAGTTCAGTCCAGCAGCACAGGCGAGCAGTACAACCACATCTAGGGAACTCGAAGATAGACGAGTGAGAAAAAAAAACATGAAAGAAAATTTTCACTAAACATGAACTGAAATATTCCAATTATTTTTAAAATAAACTAATCAATCCCAACAACTCATATCTCTTCCCTTTCACCAAATAAAATTCTCCCACATCCGACCGTGTAATTACGTTTTCTTTTAAAAGATTTTAGTTTTAGTTTGTTTGACATATTTCCCAAATATGGAATCGATTTTTTTAATAAAAAGTCAAAATATTATTGATTTAATTTTTTTAATGCATAAAATGCACATTTATTTTCTATGTTACAAAAGTGGCTTTATACAAAAAGAATGTCAACACCTGAGAAATTATGTGCTTTTTAGATGAAAGCTAATTTTGGAAAAACTGTAAAAATAGAAACATTTTTTTGCCTGTCATTGATGTAATTTTTCTAAGAAATAATGACAACTCATATTTCATTGAAGCAATTAGGGACCAGCTGCAGATGAAGTATCCTAATTGTACTAGGATGAATGGGTTTAACATGACAGTCTCTTCAAATGAATTTCGTCTCAGAATAAGATTTTCTTCAATTAAAGACAAACAACTATTTCTCATACAAATCAAACAAAAGGAAATAAAAATATTCGTTTTTAATATGAATAATGTATCTTGGTTATAAAATAAAAGGTTTCTTTAATACATTTATTTACATGTGTTAGACTTAAGCCACATACCTGACAATAATATGGTGTTTCTCAGGTAGGTTCTTTTATTGCAAAAGAGAAACATATTACACAAGACCTTTGTGTGAGTTACAACATATTAGACCTCTGTGTAAATAAATAGCCAGATACTTCACAAGAATTAGTTCTCTAGTCTAGAATATATTGTGACATATTCAATTTTATTGAAAAAGACAAGCCACATATTTCACAGGAATATGTTTGTATGTGATGCAACTTAATTTCTGTGTAAAAAAGAGCCACCCACTTCACAGGAATATGGTTTCCCTCCAGTATGTGTTTGCATATGCCACCCTACATGTTGTTTTTGTGTGAAAGAACCACACACTGAAAAACAATATAGTTTCGCTCATGTATGTTTGCTTGAGTTGCGACATATTGTTATATAATAAATGAACAAAATACTTTCATAGAATATGGATTCTCTTTAGGATCAACATCATAGATTTGTTTGAAAATGAAGAGACACATACTTTACAGAAGTGAATGTTATCTTTTTGCTTCAGTTAAATGTGAAAAAATAAATTGGATCCTTCTTGCACATCAAATAATATATTAGTTTGAATATTTGGTCAGAGTTTACTTGAAGGGTAATATCATGTTGTACTTACAGAGAGGCTGAAGACACTCGACGATAGTTCTTACTAGGTTATTAAAAGTCTTCAAATGCGATATGTGTTCATGTGTGCTTCAACATAGTGTATGCCTAAAAAGCCAAGTGTGATCTACTTCACAAGAATATGGTTTTGTTTACAGTATGTGTTCAAATGCAACATGTTTGATTTATTTTAAAAAGAAGACACATATACTCAACATTAATGTAGTTATTCTCCAGTATGCATTCTCATATGCATAAAAACCCATGTGTTTATTAGTGAATTAAGAGCCATATACTTCAGCAGTATGTGTTTTCTCCCCTATATGAATTCGCATATGTCGCAATATATTGTGTTTTATTTTAAAAGAAGAGACATACTTCACAAGTATATGTTTTCTCTCTTTTAAAAAAAATCTTATCTTTCTGTTTTTGTCTTGGGATGGGGTATCTTGCAGCATGCTAGACATTCACCTGCTTTTTCAGCCGATAGATCTTTTTAAGATTCAAACAGTCTCTTTGAGTGTAATTGCTTCTATCACTCTTGCACTTGATTCACAGGGTATATTCGCAAGGCAGTTTTAAAAATCCTTTTTCATTAGTCCGGTTGCTCCTATAATTACTGGGATGAAGAGGATCTTTCTAAGATTCCTGTTTCTTTACATGCTGTTTTCATGTTTCTCTCGTTTTTACATTTCTTATCTTTTTCTTTTTGCTGGGTATGGAGCATCCTATCGGATGGGTGACATTCACTGGCTATATAGTTTATCTACGGTATGTGTTTTCAAATGTTGCAACATATGTTCTTTCTGTGTAAAAGTGCCACATACTTCACAAGAATATGAGTTCTCTCAATTAGGCATTTGCATATGTCGCAACATATGTTTCTATGTATAGGAAGAGCCACACATGCATTTCCATATGTCGCAACTTATTGTGTTTTATTGTAAAAAAAGTGACACATATTTCACAAGTATATAGTTTCTTTCATATATACGTTCTCATATGTTGCAACATGTTTTTTCTGTGTATACGATATGCAACATACTTAACAAGAATAAAAATTATCTTCAGTATGCGTTCGCATATGCCTCGTTTTCGATTTCGGCAGGTCTTGGACGCTTCCGTTAGCTGTCGGCTTGCTACTGCCGGGCAGTCACGGAAATTAGGGTCAATATCTGAATAAGTACCTAATTATAAAATGATGAAACATATCATTTTTCCGTTTAAATGAAGAGCAAAATACTTCATAAGTATATGGAGTCTCTCCAGTATGCGTCCGCGTATATATCGCAACATATCATGTTTTTGTGTAAAAGCAGAGTCAGATATTTCACAAATATATGGTTTTTCTCCAGTATGCATTCGCATATGTAGAAGCATATTGTATTTTATTGTAAATAAAAAGACACAAACTTCACAAGAATATGGTTTCTGTCTTTTTTTAATTTTCTTATCTCTTGTTTCGTTAGCATAGGGACAGGACATTCTTCGAAATGCCAGACTATCACCTGCTATTAAGAAGCTCCAACCGAGTGCTCTGTTAAGGATTTTGGCCGTTCCCTTAAGTGTAATTATTTGGTTTTCTTTTGCACTTGGTTTTCCGGGATTACTTTCCAGATACTTTTTGAAATATTCGTCATGAGGTTTTTAGCTCCTATTACAACTGGGACAATTTTGATGTTTTTGAGGTCCCAGTTTGGTTTCATATCATAACTTAGGCCTTGGTATTTTGTCACAGTCTCCCTCTCTGTGTTTAACCACTGTCATTTAGAACACTCACCTCAATCAGTGTTGCCTCTCTTTCTGCCTTATTTAATATGACTATGTCCGGTTTTTCTCTCTAATATGCGTTCGCATATGTACAACGAGGTTGTTTCTGTGTAAAAGAAGAGCCACACACTTCACAACCATATGGTTTCTCCCCAGTATGCATTCGCATATGTAGCAACATGTTATGTTTGTGTGTAAAAGAAGAGCCACATACTTCACAAGAATATGGGTTCTCTCCAGTATGCGTTCGCATATGTAGCAGCATGTTCTGTTTCCATGGAAAAGAAGAGCCACATACTTTACCAGAATATGGTTTTTCTCCAGTATGCAGTCGCATATGTAGAAACATATTGTATTTTATTGTAAATGAAGAGCCACATACTTCACAAGAATAGAGTTTCTCTCTTTTAAAAATTTTTTCTTTTCATTCATTTGCTGGGGACGGAGAATTCTTCCAAATGCCATATGATCACCCGCTATTTACAGACTCCAACCGAGAGCTCTTTTCAGGATTCTGGCTGTTCCCTTGAGTGCAGTTGTTTGAATTTCTCTTGCACTTGGTTCACCAGGTATACTTGCTAAATACTTTTTCAAGTTCTTCTTCATGAGTCCAGTGGCTCCTATGATAACTGGAATGATAGAGATCTCTTTGAGGTTCGAGTTTCTTTTCATATCATACATTAGACCCTGATATTTTGTTATTTTCTCCCTTTCAGCTCTATTTAGGCCCCCATCACTAGGGACACTGACCTCAACTAAAGTTGCCACTCTCTCTCTCTTGTTCCATATGACAATGTCAGGTTTGACAGCTGCATTTTCCAGATAGGTAGCTGTGGGGATTTCATGGTCATAATGGATGGTGTATGTCTCATTCCCCACAGTTCTCTCAGGTAGATGTTCCCAGTGCCTGCTGCTACATCTGATATTCAGTTTTTTACAGATGGTCCAGTGGAGGTATCTGCACACTCCATTATGTCGTGCTGTATAGGAGCCATCTGCCAACATGATTTTGCAACTCGATATCAGGTGGCTCACACTCTCCACTTCAGTGTTGCAAAACCTGCACTTGTTGTCCTGACTGAGACCAGCCATCTTTTTAAACGTATTTGTCATCAGGCCCTGGTCTTGTGCGGCCATTATAAGCCTCTCCTGGTCATAGTGGAGGGCTCCTCTTCTTAGCCAGTCCAAGGACCCTTTCTTTATCAATATAGTCATTGGATAGTTCATCGAGGAAGTATGTGGCACATTTCTGTCCTGATCACTCATCAATGCACCTGTTCTTAAAAGTCTGGGTGCATCTCTTGTGGCTCCTCTGTGCTATCTCTGTGGCAGGATTGTTTGGTGTTTCTGCCTCATCTATATGACAGCCTTGTCCAAAATGCTTGGCCAACTTTGTGATGGAATTTGTTTTGCTGGCTCTTGACTCTTAATGTTCACGTACCATTGCTAGGCTGGGGTTTAAGGAGCTTGTTAGGTACTGGCCAATGCTGACAATAGTGGCTCTATGCTGGTGGTTTATCTCTTATAGACCCAATCCTCCCTCTCTTCTGGGCAAGTACAGTTTGGCAGACACTGATTTCTATAGATGACCCTATGGAGGGTTAACATTTTTCGAGTCTTTACATCTAGCCTGTTGATGGTTTGTTGAGGCCAATCAATGATGCCAAAGCTGTACGTAATTACTGGCATAGCAAGTTGGTTAATGGCAGTTATTTTATATTTGTTTGTAAGCTGTGTTTTGCTAATCATTCTGACACGGCATACATACTCTCTGCCAATTTTCTCTCTCATCCTGGCATGTTGGATGATGTAATTTTCCTCAATGCCAAGGTATTTATAAGCCTCCTGCTCTTCGAGATCTCGTATCTCATTTTCCTCATCTAGCTGTAGATTGTCTGTCTGAATCTTTTTCCCAGCCCTGAGGGAGCACTTGGCGCATTTATCCAAGCCAAATTTCATTCCAATGGAAAAGGTGTGTACAACCTGCAGGAGCTGCTGAAATTCAGTGTCAGAGCTTGCATACAGCTTAAGGTCATCCACAAAAAGAAGGTGGTTGATTTTCTTGGATGGATCTCTCTGGCGTCCCTGACCAAGGTTGTAGGCCTCTCCCCTGTTGTTGAGACGCTTACTAAGTGGGTCTATTGCCATGCAGAAGAGCAACGGGGATAGGCTGTCACCTTGGAAGATTCCCCTTCTGATATTGATGTTAGGGATGGTAATCTTTCCATGGCTGTGACTTAGTAAGATGTTGGTTTGCCACATTTTTATGTGGGCTGTCATTGTTTTTTAATTATTGGGTTAATATACAGGTCAAGGCACTGTAGTAGCCATGAGTGGGGCACGCTGTCATAGGCCTTCTGATAATCAATCCATGCCATGCTCAGGTTTGTATGCCGCTTCCTACAATCCTCTAAAATTGTTTTGTCAATCAATAACTGGTCCTTGGTACCAAAGCATCTTCTCCTACAGCCAGCTTGTTGATCTTCTAGGTTGTTCTCAGAGGAGAGATGGTCGTAGATGCTATCGGCTACCAGGCCAGTTAAGAGCTAGTAGGTGGTACTGAGACAGCATATGGGTCTGTATTTATTTGGGTATTGTGTCTCTTTTGTTTTGGGTATGAGGCTTGTGTCGCCCTTAGTGAGCCATGGTGGTGTTGCCTCTTCACCCCTCAGTAGTCTGTTGAAGCATTTACTGTAGTGGCCATGGAGTGCAGTCAACCGCTTTAACCAAAAATTAGAGACATTGTCAATGCCAGGTTTCTTGTGGTAAGCAAACAGAGCTAGTTTTTTTAGTCGCTTCTGTTGTAATCACTGGCTCTGGCATTGTGGGCTTGGTCTCATTTATCCTCTGTATGTCTCGAATCCACTGGGCCTCCTGGTTGTATATTCCCTCACACTCAAACAGGGGTCGCCAGTAGTTCTCCAGGTCTTGTTCTTCAGGTGGTTTTTCTACAGTAATGGTATCCATTATTAGAGTTCTATAGAACACTCTAGGGTTTGCTTCAAACTGTTTGTTCTGGGACTGGCCTTCTTATTTTTCACGGTTTTTATTCTTTTAGCAAGTGCTGGTATCTTGCCTTCCAGCTCCCTGACAACGTTGCTTAGTTCCTAACTGCTGGTTGTGTGGTACTTTTCATGGAGTCTGCTGATGGTGTTTTTCAGTCTCCCTTCTGTTGTGGGAGCTGCGAGGAACTGTTTTATTTGGCTAATTTCTTTCCGATGGAGGTTTAATTCTTTTTGCAGCTTGAGCTTCCATGCAGGTGTAGTTTTGGAAGCTCTGGGATTAAATCGTTTTTTAACATTCTTTTGAAGGAATGTTATCCTATCAATATAAAGCCCAGCTGCATATGTGATCTGGTTGAGTTCCGTGAGCGACACTGCATCTGGTACCAGTCTATGCAGTGCAGTGTTGACTTTTGCGATGAAGGCTTTGGTGGTTCTGTAGGGTTTTATTTTTGACAGTGTGCGTTCGCATATGTAGCACTATGTTCTTTTTTTGAGTTAAAGAAGTGCCACATAATTAACAAGAATATGGTTTCTCTCCAGTATGCGTTCGCATATGTACCATCATGCTGTGCTTCCATGTAAAAGAAGAGCCACATACTTCACAAGAATATGGTTTCTCTCCAGTATGCGTTCGCATATGTACCACTAGGTTCTGTTTCCGTGTAAAAGAAGAGTCACATATTTCACAAGAATATAGTTTCTTTCCAGTATGTGTTAGCACATGTTCCAGCATACTCTGTTTATTCGTAAAGATAGACCTACAAACTTCACAAGAATATGGCCCCTCTCCGATATCAGATTGATAGTTCATTTTCGAAGTCAAACTATTTGACTTTTTTTTAGAACAATTTGTTTTGCTGTATTTTTTATATTGTGCTCTCATTCGATATACGGAATTAATAAGGAAATATTCACACTTTTTTCAATTTTTTCTAGATTTTCAATGCAGCAGATCGTTGAATGATATTTTTTCTCATGTTTCAGTGAAAATATAACTTGTGTTTAACTGTAATTTATCATATTAATAGAAACGTGTGTTCCCGTGTGCACAAGCTCACTATTCGATCTAATGATTTGAAATTGAGTCGGACTTATTTTTTATTTATGCAGATTAGTTAAACGGAACATAAATTATATATTCAGTGAGTTTTTATACATCTTATCTAAATGATATTAAACCTTATGTAAATAACATAATGTATAGAGATCATCAGAATTGGAACCAATATTATTCTGAAATAAGTTAACAGATAATTCTAAAAAAACTGATCATTTTGTAACCCATAATTTAGCTATTATTTCAGTTCTCACCATTATCAGTATGTGGTTCTTTTAAAGTATTGTTGTGCCTGAAAATCTGCATTCATTAAAATGAGCATGTGTGCATTAGTTATATGCACACATGAGTGCATTAATCATATCAATTTGCAACAAGTATTCCAGCAATAACACTAAGAAAGGAAGAAATACATATACAGTCGACAAGAAAATGTTTCTCCCATTGTATTATCATAAAATGCAGTAGATGAAAGAAAACAATTCTTACAGTTCACAAGTGTATGATTTCTGTCCTTTCAGGATTTTAACTGTAGGCGATTTATATTTGTTGTACTTTTGTATTGATTCCTGTATATTCTGTAAAATGAAAAACAATTACAACATAAATTTCAAGAAAAGATATTAACTTTATACAAGTTCTATGCAAACTACATTTGTTAAAGGTCATTTTAAAATAGATGAATCAGACATATGTTTAAGTAGTGTGGGCTTAAAGGCAAAAGTTATTATGTACAATTATATTAAGATCCACAAATTCATTATTGATTAAAACTACTTTTTATTAATTAATTTTGTAATACCAATTCATTCAATTCAAAATATAATGAAGATATTTGTTGCAATACTGAATAATTAATAAAATGGATGAATTCCTTTTTTTTTAGATAATTTTGGATTGAATTTCCACAAAACTCTTATTAATGAGATCCGAAATGTAATATATTTTTTATAATTTACACAATTTTTATAGTTTACAAAATAAATGAATTCTTTCGAATGATATTTAAGAAGCACCAATTCTTTATTAGTGATCTTCAAAAAAGTTATAATAATCCCATTTTCTTTGCAACATTTTTCGACAAATGTTTTGCAACACCTGTAATAAATTTGACAATTCTTTTCTATTGCTTTCGTGTCAACAAATTAATCAATACACATTTGAAGATACTAAGAAATTAGAGAATATATTAAAATCACCAAAAATTACCGGTAAAGGATGGATATGCACTAAAAGATAACCAAAGGAAAAATTCATCTTTTTCACATTTGTAATTAAATATATCATCATTTTATATTTTAAATTGTACCAAATGCAGTTATATCTCAAAATATAATTTAGAATAAACAAAAGAAATGAAACGTTATTTAAATAAACAATCAAAACATTCCAAATTTTACAGACAGAAGATGAAAAAGTTATAAGTTTGTTCACAAATTTACATTTGGGTTTATAAAATGTAAGTATACTTAAATATTGTCAGAAGAAAATGGAAATATACAAGGATTTAAAACATTGTTTCCGCATTTAAAATGATGGTTGAAGGAAGACTTGAAAACGATGACGATTGAAAGAAGACTTGAAAACGATGATGATTGAAAGAAGATTGGAAAACGATGATGATTGAAAAAAGACTTGAAAACGATGACGATAGAAAATAGATTTAAAAGCAATGACAGTTGAAATAAGACTTGAAAGCAATGACAGATGAAGGCAGACATAAAACGACCAAAGTTGAATGAGTTGTACTTGCGAATATTACAAGCTTTCTCAGTGGCATAATGACAAACAACGTTGATTTAAAACTGATATTATTGATTATTAGCCAACTATTATTGAATTAACCGAGAAAGCTAAGTTCATATGTAATGCGGTGCTTGATGAAGAAGATTGAGTGGCTGATCCCCATTCATATAGCCGATGGTGCATTCCTGGTCTGCTAGTTGTAAATGGAGGAAAAAGGGAGTTTGTGACTCTATAATAGAAGCCTCATACACAACATTTATGTGTGTCTTTAACCAAAATGACGAAGGGACATCTTGCTGCCGTATTTCTCTCCAAAAAGAAAACATGTGCGAAAAGGTGAAACACACTAGTTGATTCTGAGTGCTCCTGAACTATACTGAACAAAGGAATATGCTGGACTCAGCTTAAACAAACTGTTCAGGTGATTACTTTGGCAGTCCAATGCAGACATATGAAGTTAGTAAGTTAAAGATCGGTTGTAATTCTGGTGAAAGGCTTGAGTGCAATGACGGTGGAAAGAAGACTTGAGTGCAATGATGGTTAAAAGAAGACGTAAAAGCAATGACAGTAGAAGGAAAATTGGATCACAGTGAAAAACCTGCTTGAGTTTGAGTCCCTGATTAAAATAGATCCAATAAAAGCTCCTAGTAGACTATCTATCTCTAAGTCAGGGGAGGTGCAATATGTTTATAGGGCAATTAATGTATGTGTTGCTGTATGAGCACTTTTTATTGAAGAGCATGATTTTCATGCAGAGTTCATCTAGTTACGAAATAATAGAAGTGAGCGGAACACAAAGCGCTCAGCAAGCAAAAGATTATGTATGAATGACAAAAGACAATTAAACAAAGAGTTAAAGCAATTGATAAATAATTGTTGATCTGGTCTCTATAGCAAACAAACCCTTGAGCTCCCGAAATGGCTACTCTCAATGATGGCTGTCATTAAACAGAACTAAGCAAATATTTGCTGCATTATGAAATACTACAGAATCAACATACACGTTGATGCATAACAGGTTAGAAGTTTGTCCGACTCGAGAACATAGGCTAGAATCAGATAGGCAAGATTACATGTGCTTTAGATTGTCCTAACAACACAACGTTAGCTACTTATATTTCTTATACCATTTTCCTTCGACAAATGACAATACTCTGCTTAATAATCTCTCCAATTGTTGATGCATAACGTGCTGGCACACAAAGAGAAAATAGACGATGATAATCAAATATTTTGCTGCTAGATCTACAATCTGCCGACCTTTGAATGACTGTCAAAGAGCCACTTTGGATCTATTAGACCATCAGTTGTTGACGCCAGTAGGTACTGCTGATCAAAGGCAGGATTTGGTTTGAATATAACTCTGTAAACAGTGAGTTCTATTATGGATGTAACCTTATAAGCAGACAACCAAATGAAGAAGGCATTCTCAGCAAATGTTAACAATATTTCTGAACAATTTTTACACTTTCGATTAATTTCTCAATCAAGGGTCTAAAGATTGGATGGTTTCCTACTTGAGAAACAAGCTTCTAGATGTCTTTAATAGTTTTACAAGGAGAAATTTGTTTTCCTTCCGTCAAAATCCAGTGTACATCTCCCTCCAACTATCCATCAGAAGATTATGCAAAAGACAAGTTCATTGTCAGTCATTGGAAAACTGGATGTATGATAACCCCGATATATCTGCTAATGAAGACCATGAACAAAGTATGTCAAGCCGATCTATGGAAAAGAGAATAGTGAATAGCCTATTGCAGAGGTTGCTGGAAGCAATTAGTAGGGAGGCAGAACCTGCGTGGATGTGTCACTGCTAAGTGAAATGCTATGAATCCATTGGAACAGTGGCCACTCTGGAATAAAATATACAAGAAACTTGAAGATTGATGCTACATTATGTTGATAATGTATGTCTACTTATCTGGTGGAGATTTGACGGTTAGGAGAGAAAACTAGAATCCTTTAATTCAGGAGTTTTCAACCTGGGGTTCGCAACAAGATTTCTAGGGGTACTTAGATGGCTGATGAAAGAGGAATTTTAAATAGTAATAGTTGCAGATTATGAAATTCAGTGCCTGTGTCTTCATGAAGTTGCTTTCATTATTGGTTTAGTAAAAACACATCAATATATGAGTTATAATTCAAAAAGAAAAAAAGAAATATATAAATAATAAAAAAATCAATAGTAATATTTGCAGATTATGAAAGAGGAATTTTAAATAGTAATAGATTATGAAATTCAGTGGCTGTGCCTTCATAAAGTTGCTTTCATTATTGGTTTAGTAAAAACACATCAATATATAAGTAACAATTCAAAACGAAAAAAAGAAATATTATATGAATAATAAAAAATAAATATAATCGTTAGTGATTCAGACAAGCACTCGTAAGTGTGTTACCGAGCACTCAAACCTATATGTAATGGAGCACTGAAATGTGTTCGAAGATATATATTCAATTAATACATACTATATGTAACAAAGGCTAAACATTGTAAATATAATTGTATAGTTGTATTCATTGTGTTGCATTCTTGTGATTTATCCGAGAAAAAAAGTTGAAATATGATAAAAAGAGGCTTAATAAATTCTTTTGTTTAACAATCAGAAAAAAAAGTTGACTATCAAGACAATCAAAATATAATGGAATTTTGTTAATGAATATCTTAGAAGATCATTGGTGGAATTATCTTTATATTATAATTAATCATATACTTTTGTATTCAATGTAATGCTTAGTTTACATCTAAATAAATGATTACATTGGATACATAAATATGTAAGAAGGGGTAAAAATTGTAAATATAATTGTGAAGTTGTAACCAATGAGGGAAAAAATAAACCAACAATAAGTGTAAGGTGAATAGATTCCAAGCCAGAAAACAGCAATTTATCCCCCTTTGTCAAAAACATCGCTCATGGAATGTGAGGAATAAAGGAGAAAATAAGGGAAGCTAGATTTTGTCTATTTTTGTCAAATTTAATTTTAGTTTTTGAATTATTTATAAAGTATAGTTTCTAGTTTAAAAAATTAAAGACATGCTATTTGAAGTACAAATATATTTGATCATACTTTTTGTATAATTTAAAAGAGAATATAGTTTTAAATAAAAAAATCAATGAAAGAAAACCTCTAAAGATATTCAAGCCTACTTTTAATTTTCCCATTTTTGTTAATACTTATCTCAAAGACCTTCAAAACTACTTTCGTAGTTTCACCTTTTTATTTTAACAATACCACAAAAATTATTCATTTCTAAGCAAAACGTTTGTAAAAGTTGTGTTCAAATTGAACTTACAGAAATCTGCAATTTAAAAAGAAGTTAACTCATACAATCACCATAAAAGAAATAAAAACACTAAATATTTTTACAAATTCGAATAATTACCTGTTATTCCAGACAATATTTGAACATCAAATCTGTCGCTTTTCTTTTGAGGTTTCGCAGCTACGGTTGAGTTTTTTTGCTACAGATTTATGTAGTTCAGCTTTTCTGCAATAAGTCTATAAATATAATAAATTAATTAATTTTGTTATACATAATAAGAAGTGAAAACTGTATTCATAAAATTCTAATATTTTTTATATATTTTTAACACTAAACAATAAAATCTCATGTCTTTTTACTATAATTTAAATATAAAACTAGATGTAAAATAATCTAATTGAAAAAATAATTTAAATTCAAGATTAAATTACTTAATCTACATTGAAGTGAAAAATTACTGAATTATGACAAAAGAAAAACTGGTTTTCAAAAATATAAAAAATAAGCAGGTAATCAAAAGTATAAGTTGGAGATTATACTTACATTTTTTATGTATTCTTGTGATTTATGTGGGAAAAGAAACAAAGTTGATATATAATAAAAAAGTTTTTACAACAAAATGTTTTCAAGGCTTCATAACTTCTTTTGTTTAACAATCAGAAAAGAAAGTCAACAAAGACACTCTATCAAAATATAATGGAATATTGTTAATGAAGAAGTTAGAAAAGCCCTTCTGGAATTATCTTGATATTATAATTAATCATATATTTTTGTAGTAAATGTAATGCTTAATTTACATCTAACCAAACGAATAAATTGGAGAAAAATGGCATTCTTAAAATTCAAAAGATAAATTGTACATTAGACATCAGATCAAAAGTTATTTGATGTTTCCACCGGAATGACTCAGTCAATGTGGTATCAACAATTTTAAATCTAGATCAATGCAGAACAAATAGTAGAAATTTATTTCAAGTAACTTTACAAAATAACTGTAAGCACATCATTATTGTATCTTTTCATGCCAATACTGGATCCATTGTTGGGCATCAACTCTTGGTCAGTGCAAGTTGGTCAATCACTGCAGTCACTGGGGATATTTTCTATTGTCTGTCTGGTATTTTCACAAGGGCAGTTACTTGTTGTGTCTCCACCTGAGGAGGTTGATTGCTGTCCTTCCACCCTTCGTTCGATTGCTTCAAGGTAAACTATCAATTTCTATGGAGATCTGTTCATTGTGGATCTTGTTCTTTGAGTTCTTGATTAGCTTTTTTCAAGTAGTAATTCCAGTCATTTGATCTTCACTAAAATAGTTCTGTGAACGTGCAAGTTCAACGCTCACTGGTGTCACGAACGGCTTCATGATTTCAACCTGCCTTTCATCATTAGAGGGGGTGTCTTCTGTCGGTTTTCTTTTTGTTTTGACATTCTCACATGCGACTATCTTAAGATATGGGGGAGGTTTTATATAAAACAATCTGGACACCTCTGGTAGTAAGGTTGTTTTTAGTTTTCCAGTGATTCCTCAGCATGCATTATTTAGTACTGGGTCGATCAATTTTGCCTCGCACGACCCAGACCAAACTGCAGAGGAGTATTTAGTAGCAGGTGTAACAAAGTGCTAATTCTGTTGTGCACAAAGTTGTCGGGTCAGCTCCACATTTAAATTTGTGCCTTTTGTAAGCAAGTCGTTCCTTGTTGCAACGTTTTCCTTTATCTTCCTACAGTGCTCCTTGAAGGATAGTGTTCTGTCCAGTTAAACAGCCACGTAAACAAGAAAACTGGTCTTTTGTAGGTCATTGCCATCCCAAGTGATTATGATCTTCTTAGTTACCTCAGAGTTGTTCTTTCCTGGATTAGTGTTGAGTGCATTGTATTTATAGTACTCTGTCAGGGCATCAAGAGTATCTGAAAGTCATTGCAAAATATTTTTGAAGTCCATTTCTTGCATCGCCAAAGTATACATGAATCTGTGGATTTCATCAAATTCAGGTTTTTCATTGTTTTCTTTTAAAAGGGAGGCCAAAAGACTAATCCTTGAGGTAGGAGGTTTTTCTGAGATCTCCACCAGCTCTACCTTCCATCCATTTCAATGAGAAATCCTCAGTTAGTTAATAATCATGACAACTACTGGTACATATGCAGCTGTTAGATTAACAAACACTGTTGATCGAAACACGAAATGGTCACCCATTTCTGGGCAACTCTTGCTTTATGATTCTAAACGTCTCCATAAATCATGTTCACTTTAAATTCTGAATGTTAGCTGATGTTCAAGGGCCTTAAATAGCAATACACTCCGACCATAAGATGGTTTATATTATCACAGATTTCAGTTTGACAAAAATAGGCATCCTCAAAATACCAGCACTTTTTTAGAAATAAATATCATATTACATACATGATTACAAGATAATCTCTGATATATATCATGTGTTTTCAACATATAAAGCTAAAATATGGATATAAAATAAATAATTACTCTAGTACTAACTGTAGGTTCCAGTAACAAACCCTAAAAATGCTTTCTGTTGAAGGTGTTGTACCATTAACCTTAAATATCAGTGACAAGCAATCCCTAAAAAAATCCCTGAACTCTAACACTAAGTAAGAATGGCAACCTCCATCAAAAACAAAACCCCTTCCTCAACCTTAGCACTAACACTGAGTACAAGTGGCAAATCCCCATCATACAAAAAGCTATTAAAACCACACATAATCGTCTTGAAAAGAAAAAAAAAGAACCTCATAAAAAAACGTACAGGATTTATTTCCCAGAGAACAAATTAATCAACTTCCCTAAAATGCGAGAATGGTCTGGAAATAGTGAATTTTTTACATTAAATAATTGTTTGTTTTTCTAATAAGTTTTAAGAGGTTTAACAAATTGCCCTTAGCCCTACCACAAACACGAAATCCGAGTGGCAAACACCCTCAAACAAAGACCCTCTTAAAACTACACATAATCGTCTGAAAAAGCAAAGAAAAAAAAGAGAGCACAGCTCCCCCAAATGAAAATATACGAAAAACGCACATGATTTATTTCCTAAATAAAAAAAGGTTACTGCCCTAAAGTGCTAGAATGGCCCTGAAATAGGGGGATAATTTTACATTAAATCAATATGTGAAACTGATCCCTACTCTACATTCTAAAATAATTGTTTTTGTTTTTTCTTTCTGCCAAGTTTTTCAAGGTGTTCGCATGAGAAATAGTTATATCTCAAATTTTGGGGAGGAAAGGGAGCGATAGCGGTACATGTTAATCTGCAATAACATTAAAGAAATCTTGCAATATATTTATCTTTAAAAAGTCCTAGTATTAAATTTCAGTTTCTTGTACATAAAATATATTACAATTGAATATGTAGTCCTCCAACTTCTTTTTAATGGATACATGGTATTTTTAAAGTATTGCAACATATTTATGTGCATTTACTGCAGATTACTTGGAAACCATTTATTTATGCAAATTTTCAGTATAATATTCTGATTCCTTGTACGAAAATACACTTATATGGCCAATTTAATTGCTTTGTTTTATTTTAACAAAGATATAACATTCTGACTGAATAATTAGTGTAAAAAATGTGACGAAATGCATATGAAGAGGGAAAAATATCCAATCATGCGAGGAACAAAAAAGTCATCACTTCATTATTTTTCGTCAGATCAAAAAAAATTAATAGATTCTTTCTTAGATTATCAAGCACTTTCTATATATGCCATTATTGAGATATTTTTAGAAATTTAATTTTTTTCATTTGTATTGCTATTAGTTTACAATTACAATTTACTGGCATTCACAAATATCCGGGGACTTAGAATCAACATAAACGATGTAGAAACCTTTCTCCTACCAAACTCCCCGGATTTTCCAAGCACTAATGAAACAAACCTTCAATCCTCAATCTCATCTCACCACTTTGACATGACTGATTACATCCAACTCTTCCGTAAAGACTCTGACAAACATATGCACAGGTTAGAAGTTTATGTCCGACTAGAGAACATAGGCTAGAATCAGATAGGCAAGATTACATGTGCTTTAGATTGTCCTTAACACACAACGTTAGCTACTTATATATATATAGAGTAAAGAAATAATTGTAAAGTAGTGATATGTGAAGCAAAGACAAGGTATACAGAGATAACCCAAAAACGCATTCAGTGACAGAATCTAGGAACTCACGATTTCTGGAAAGTCTACAATATTGTGTTTAACAATGGATAATGAACAATTCCCCACTATCAAATCACAATGATGTCGTTTGCACAGCAACTGCTAAGGGTGAACTACTTACCTAGCATTTCGCCATGACATTTAGACTCAGCAAACAACCCCTTCCCTAGACTCCCACTGCAGTTTGACATCACACTTGAAACCCTATCTCAGGGCAGGGACATCATAAAAAACCTAGACACCCCCAAAGTGTGGGGGCCTGATTTTATACTACTACTACTAATAATGATAAAGAAATGCTCTGCTGAACTGGTCCCTGTCCTCTCCAACAAATGCCTAGCTCAATCTTTCTTCCTTCCTTGATAGCTAGAAAAATTGCCCCTGTGGCACTTGTTTTCAACAAGTCTGGAGATAGAACTAATCCTAAGAGTTATCCTCCCCTCTCTCTACTCCTGATCTTTGCTAAAATCTTTGAATCCCTAATCTATCTAGCAATAGTCTGGCAGCTAGTTTATGTCAAACTTCTTTCTGACCATCAGTATGATGTTTGGCAAGCATGATCTACTACAGATATCCTAAATAGCATCTCTGAATGCATATTTTATACACTGGACAAGGCTGGTGTAGCTAGGGTGGAAGCTCTTGATACATCCAAACACTTTACAAGGTCTGGAATAAAGGACTTATCATGAAAATTCACTCATATTAGTATTACTGTACAAATATATCATATAAGATCTTTCCTAACCAAAAGAAAGATCCAGGTTGTCTTCGATGGCAGTTTATCAAAGCAACATAACATATATTCTTATGTACACCAGAGATCCATCTTTGGTCCTCTACTGTTCCTTATTTTCATAAACAACCTCCCTGATGACATTGAGTCTGAAATGGGTATATTTGCTGACAACACCACGCTCTCTTCTCGTGGTGTGGGCAAAACGGATGCACACATATCTGAGGCAATGGTTGAATCCTTAGACAGTGACCTCCAGTCTGTAGTGGATTAAGGTCATTAATAGATGGTAACTTTTAATGCTGCTAAGACAAAGCTCCTTTCCTACAATAACTACAAGAAAACTCTTCAACCACCGACTGCCATGAGAAATACCACCCTACCTTAGAGTTCAACATTCAAACTCTTCAGCCTAACATTCACAGGTAACATGAATTGCAACAAATACATTGAAAACATTGCCAAGGCTGATGCAAAAAAGTGGGGTCTCTCTACCGTGCTAGTAAACATCTCACACTTGACATTATTCTATATCTCTACAAAGCCACAATCCACCCATGCATGGAGTATTGTTGCGACATCTGGGCTGGTGCATCATCCACTAGTTTATCCCCCTTAGATGAGGTCAAAACAAGAGTCACTATCTAAATAGGTCCCACACTGTCAACCAAGCTTCAGCCCTTGTCCCAGCGCCGTAATGTTGCATGCTTGTGTCTGTTTTACAAGTACTTCAATGGATTGCGCTCCGATGAACTTGCTGCTCTAGTGCCCTTTCGACGTAAATACACTAGACCAACCCTACAATCAGCTACGGTCCATCCATTCACTGTTGAGGTCCCCAGATGCCAGAGAGTCTTCTACTCTTTCTTTCTTGTGCTACCAGCTACTGGAACTTCTTTCCCCGATTGTACCAACATGCAGAAATTCAAAACTAATAAAAAGACATCTCACTGCACAACTTCCTACTTAAGTAGCCCCTTCGTCTACAGTGGCGGCCTGCCTTGTTGTGGATGAATTATGATAAAAAAATGCTAATCTTACATTAAAAATGGAGAATAAATTGAAGTATTCATAATAAAAGTGAATATAGTTCATCTTTCGAACATAGTGAAGAAACAATTAGATTGCTTACTTTCAGTAAAATAAGTAATTACAGATGTGGCCAAAAGTTGAACTCAGTGAAAAGTGTTCACACATGTTTTTTAACAAGCAGGTGCGAAATAAACTTTTACAGTGAATTATCAAAATGAAATGAAAGTTCCTGGCGACACAAAGGACTAGCCTAGGCTCTCATGAAGACAGCCCCCCCCCTCACCCCGACTTGAGTGCAAAGCCCAAAACCATCCTTTAAGCATAGCTGCTGCATTTTCCTCAATAACAGCTTAACACAATAATGTAAACAAACATACACGCACACACACTGCACTTTAAAACTCGTGTCGTTTTTATATACAAAAACTTTTCCAACCTTTAACAAACTTTATTTGTTATATTTTAATCTTTGTAAAATATTTCCTACATAAAAGTTTTACGTTTACTTTACAATTTCTCCTTTTTATTAACAATATTCTATTGTTAAAAGTTAGCACTCGTGATCCTTGCAAAACATATATGTTTTTTTATCGAGTCGGTCTAGTCCAAATTTAGCAACACAAATATTAATTGTTTAGTGTGGGGCTTGGCAATCCCTAAAGACGCGACCGTCGTCTAAAATACCCGATCCAAAACCGGGAACCAAGACATCCCACAAATTCATCTTCCAAAAAATAATATTAAGTTATTTTCCCGCCAACAAAGTTTTAAAACCAAATTAAATAACAGATAGAAAAAAAATCAATAATTTGCTGTTTTTCTCTAATTTCTTTTTACCAAACGCAAACAACAAAAAAGGTAAATTAAAATTGTATTTAAAAAATCCAGGTTTACTAATGACACGTTTATTTTTTTTTAAATTCTATAAATACTGAAATTTTCCTTAAAATTCCGTAATACGTTCATTTTTTAGATGTTTTAAGTGGCGGGAATCACTCCCATCTCCAAACAGATTTTTTTAATGTACTTTTAACTGTTAGAGTTAAAGTTAGGGTAGGTAATTACTAAACTACGTATTTGCGACGGTGTTCAATGTTAATATCGTCCCTAGGTAACTAAAAAAATATGAAAACACAAAAGAAACGCCCAAAAAAAGCGATTGAAGACGATTCTATGAAATGGCCGTTCTTCGTTTACATGCGAGTTGGAAGGTTGGATCATTTCTATAACCAAAGGGAATCATGATGGTTCGGATGCGCCCCTGTAGTAAAAAAGAACCTTGAAAACTAAGTAAATGCAAGTAATACTTACTTTTTGTTTGACAATCTGCTTTCAAGAGAGAAACGATTATAAGATATGTTAATTACAACGAGACGAGTTTGATGAGTGGAGGTCAACATTTAAGATGGCGACCGAAAAATCAGGTTCGCAGAAAATGTAATCTCTTTGGTGAATATTACGGGTAAAAATATAATTATTTTATTTAATAGCAAAATTGATTAGGCAGACGGGAAGGACATGGAGGAACGCTGGCTTCCGGTGGAAAAAGCTTGAAGAAAGTGTGTACGGATGCCTGAAAGTGATACAACAATTTTTTTAATTTTTGTATTCATATTAATTTCAGACTTTTTTTAAAAAAATTAATTTCAGACTTTTCTTTCATCATATTCTAATAATTAAAATAATACAGACTATTTGAAAAATAATATATTTGATTGTTTTAAAAACTTAAAAAAAAAGTTCATTGCAGAAAATAAACAAAATAGAATAATCTTTTTTTTTCAACAAATAATGTTTTTGAGCAACGGAATGTTTTTTTTTTAATGTTTTTTGGAAATATTTATTGAAAATAATGTTTTTTGGGAGGATTAGGGGTAGGGTTAGGGTTAGGGTTATGATTGAGGGTTAGGGTTTAGGGTTAGGGTTTAGGGTTAGGGCATTTCCATTTCTAAGAAAAATCTTTTATTCCGGAAGTTACTCCATTTCCAAGAAAAAAGGTTTTCACTATTATTTTTAAAAAATGCTTTGAAAACAATCAAATAAAAACAAATAAATTATTTTTCAAATAGTCTGTATTATGTTAATTATTAGATTATGATGAAAGAAAAGTCTGAAATTAATATGAAAAAAAGGAAAGTCTGAAATTAATATGAATAAAAAAAATTGTTGTATCACTTTCAGGCATCCGTAGACACTTTTTTCAAGCTTTTTCCACCGGAAGCCAGCGTTCCTTTATGTCCTTCCGTCTGCCAATGATTAATACTTATGAAAAATAGAAACGACAAACCAGAATATTAACCGACTTTTAAACAGTAAGTCAGCAGCAAACGGTGTTAGCTCAGATATACTCCCAGTTATTAAACTTTCTCTCGTAGGTACGTGCAAATCAATGGCCGATTCCCAAAAATGAAAAAACATTTTGACCCCCCCCCCTTCACTTAAAAATACACTTAAATTCAGGAAATCAACCAATTTTACTGAAATTTTCCATATTTATTAATCAACAATCACGGAATATAATGAAACCATTATTTTTTTTTAAAGCTTAGTGAAAATGTATTATTTTTAAAAAGAAAATACACCTTTACTAAAGTTATATTTTTATATATTAATAAAAAAAATGCATGATTTTTTAACCGTTACTTATGTAAATAAAGGATCGTAGATGTTAACAATTAAATTTTTTTTCAAAATATTTCGTATATATTACGAAAAAGGCCAGTAAATACCGTGTTAATAAAATCACTATAACTCGAAGAAAAATTAATTTTTTGAATTAGCGATATAATTATTGAATAAAGCATTGTTTAATCAATATTTTCACCAAAAAAATAATATAATTGCAAAAAATTTTTCATGTGATTTTAATGATTAGAGTTTTTGGAAAAATAAAAAATGCGACATAATTATATTTCTCTTTCATAAAGGAACGTGGCATCATCAGCGCAAGAAATTTTTTTTATAATCTTAAAAATAAACCAAAAATTGACAAATTTGAGATCCAGGAACTTAACGAAAAAACGAATTTAAAAAATTGAATAATTTCTACTAACGATGAACTTTCATTAGTATGGTAGCCCCGTTCTGTAATAACCAGGTGGGATTAGCAATCACTCACTTTTACAGCGCAAAATATTTTTTTTTTTAGAGATTCAACAATTTCGTTCATTTCACAATTCATCGTCAATTATTTGGAAAGATTCGTATTTGTTTTGTCTTTTTTTTTCATTAATAAATATTTAAGTTAAAAACAATTATTTATTAATAAATAAAGAGGATTCAAACATGACATTTTCTTTCAAAATTGAATTCTGTTTATCAATAAATAACTGTTTTAACTTTTTTTTCAATGAATAAATTGTCAGTGTAGTCATTGACTTTAATTTACTTTTTCACACTTAAAATAAAACATAAAAACACTTTATTTTTAAAAGAATCAATGTAATTTATCCTTACGACACGTTAAGAATAAATCGAGTAACTAAAGTTTTAAATCATGTAAAAAAATTGATAAAATTGACGCAGTTCGTAACGTAAAATATTTTTAACATTTAAAAAATAATTTTATTTCAAATTCTAAGGAAAAACATTGGTAAACAGACGTCATCAATAATTTCAGAGTATTACGAAATTAAAAACTGAACCTTTCCAGTTAAAAATAATTGCGTACACTCACAAATAATTAAATAAGCATTTCCTTTTTTATTATAACAAAATAAAGGTACTTAAATTTGTTTATAACCATAAAAAGAATAAAGAAATTAATGGATAAAAATTTTTAAACTTCTATAAACTATTATTACATTTTTATATATAAAGTTAAAAATGATAAATTATGACATTTTTGTCTTCCATATATTTTGCATAGCAATAGTCAATTTGTAAACAACGTCCTTTTCCGATTAACTTATGGTGGATTTTACTTATTTATCACATTTAAAGGGCTAATTTTGATAATTTTTAGTCAAACGTGGGATTTTTTTTTTAATTCAGTGTCTTATGACTTTAATTTAATAATTATCTTTGAAATAGTTCCCAAAAACTTATATTTATCTTTTAAGGGATTTTTACAATTAATTTTTTCAACGTTCAAAATTCATTGAATTTTTGGGGGTTTTGACCGTCGTAATTACATATTTTAATATAATTTAGTTTTCACATGTAAATGTGCAGTTTTTTTCGTTTAGAGATTAAGTTAAGGCTTTTATCTTTCAAACACAATCAAAGTTTACACGGAAACTAATTAAATAATTAATGATAAGCGCTTTTTAATAAGCATAGTCCGTACAAGAAGGCGCCATTTTTGCACGTACCTATAAAATAATACTATTATTTTATTTATTTATTAAATTGTTAGGTGAAAGTACAGAATAGTTAACAAAACCCCCTATTCCTATGTTAAGAATGACTTTCTAAATAATAACGTTATTATTTTAGCGCGGTCCGTAAACTGCAAGAGTACTAAACAAATTAAACCTTCTATTTGATTGTTTGGCTCTTCAGATAAACTTTTTTTAATGGAACTTCCTCTATAATGTAACTTCCGGCAAGATTTTCGGATTGCCAAATGTATTATTTTATTATTTTATTAATTTATTTATTAAATTGTTAGGTAAAAGTACAGAATAGTTAACAAAAGCCCTATTCCTATGTTAAGACTTTCTAAATAATAACGTTATTATTTTAGCGCGGTCCGTAAACTGTAAGAGTACCAAATAAATTAAAGCTTCTATTTGATTATTTGGCTCTCCAGAAAGGGTTCGCGACTGCGCTCACTTCTGGGTTATCCTGCAGTAAATTTCAAGTACGTTTGATCATAAATGATAAAATAAACTTTTTTTAACGGAAAATTTAGAATTGTATTTTTAGTATAATAAAATACTTATTTTATTATACTAAAAATACAATTCTATGTTAGCAAAACAAATTATCAAATATTTAATAATAGGGTGTTGTCCTTGGTTAGAAAGCATTGTTTATATGGGAATATTAATTATACAAAATAATAATAATTAGAACACCATACAATGAATTTTGTTTGTTCACATTTTTATGAAAATATAACAAATCATTAATAAAACAAAAATCTGTGTTTTGATTGATATAAATAAAGTTTTTTTTAAATGTCTTCGCATAATAACAGACGGATGGCGAGCATATAATGGCATTACGAATCATTTTGTTGTGAGTCACTTATGTAAAACGTCCCAGCCGTGCAGATCGTTGTTTCAATAATAAAAAAAATAGATCCAAGTTCCTCGAAGTCGGGATGGCGACGAAGATGATGATGAAAATGTCGCCTATCTGGTCGTCTCGCCCCAGCTACAAACACACTCCCACTTTGAAACTGTTTATAGCAGTGAGCGATCACTGGGCAAACAGCAACCGGTTGGCTCTGTAGGAACAAAGGATCATGCAACGCAGAATGCAGAACTAAGTTATTTCGCTAATTCTCTGTGTGTTCGAATTCTTTACACAAGTGGTTGTCTAAGTCATAAACTTAACGGGCGAAGGCGGTTGATACAATTCCGTACAGTTTTGTTCTTCAGCGCACGTCACTTCAGTCTCTCCTGGGCGTCAGTTCAACTATGGGTTGTGTGTGAAAAAAACACATTCTTTTATTGAAGCGGCAGCATTTTTGTTATTTCTCTTTATCGTGTGTCTATAGTCGTACACACTCCTTCTACGCCATCTTACTTCCTGCCTGTCTTCCTCTCTCTAGGATGGTGGGGACGGGCGTCTCACTTCTTTTTTCTAAAAAAATGGATTTCCCCGTAACCCACCATTATTCTAAACAAACGATGACAGGCTCACATAAATCTGTCATGAGTGTTTTGCGTCATCCTAGTTTTCAAAACACCCGTATAGACTTGTGGTTCTGAAAAATGCGCCACGAACCCAAAAATAATATTGCGTTTTTTATATTTAAGAATTAAAAATGAGATATGGAATTCTCTAATCTCCACCTTCCAGCTAGTAACTGTCTCCTCGCCTCTGGTGGTAATAGATTTTGAATATCTTACACGATTCCGCGAGACTAGTTGGCATCTCATTCTGTCACCGAATAAGTTCATGTCTACATCAAATATATACTAGTTTTATATCTCCACTTCCTCTGGTCGCAAGGCCTTCATTCGGCGTAGCATAACAACCAGGATGCATACTAGTGCGTCACCAGGGAATCCGATCACCATGGGATCCCGGATACTTTATCACACCTATAAAACTTTGTGGATCAAACGATTTGATTATTTTTGTAAAAGAAATTATTTAAAATAAAAAACCAATTGCTGTAGTTCTAAATAATGACCGAAGCAGAGCACGTGTTCCAGGTTTCAGATCCAAGATGGCTGACTCGCATTTATTCACATCTCGTTCAGGTTACAGAGCGAACGTGTAATGAAAGAGGACGTTGTCCCTCTCTTAGGTTTCAGACACAAAATGAATTAAAAACACCTCTTTATAACAACAACGAAAAGGGGTTCCGGTTTATTCACAAAGGTTACCTATACCATTTGGTATAGGTAGAAAGAAACTTGGACAGTGTCCGAAAAAAGGAAATGAAGTGTTCAGGCGAAGATAGTATTTGCTGTGAGCGTCCAGTTGACAGGAACAGGAGAGAGAGTGAAAGAAGTGTTTCCTCGTTGCTTGCCGGAATCTCTGTAGTGACCGCCTAGGATTCACAAAACGGCTGAAGTAGTTCTTTAGCCGACAGAAAGAATCAATGCACCCTGCAGGCTGAGTGGTCAGTGTGTGACTAGCTCACAAAATGGGGTCATTTTTCGGAGGGAGAAATAAGGTATGTTTATGACTGCTACATCAGTCCCTGCTTAGGTGGAAAAGCGAAAGAGAAAAAAGTAGTAATTTGCAAAAAGTAGCAATTATAAAAGATAACAATACAAAATATGTCAATTCAGTTTACAGTATTTGGAGAAAAAAATGTCTTTACTTTTCAGTGAAAAAGTTTTCTTTGGTTAAAACAAGCGTTCAATGTTCATGCGTTTTCTGCAAAAAAGTTTTTCTTTTTTTTCTTTGAAAAATGTTTATGTATTTTTTGTTAAAATTCATTTTTTTGCGGAAAATGTTTGTCTTTTCTGTGAAAAGCAGCAATTGTTCAATAGAGTACAGGGTGACTAAAAAAAAAACGGGCCCCGTGTACACTTTATGTGATATCTCCTTTATTTATTCACAAATTGCCCTTATCTTACAGGACATGGCAGAATCAACGACCGTGAGCACACCAAGACCTCAGTGGAAGCTGGGACAAAGAATACACTGTGTTAAATTTTACTACAAGACAGGCTCGTTTAAGAAAACCCAGGACAGTTTCATGCATCAGTTCGGATGTGAAAAGGCCCCACCCAAAAGTAGAATTCAGAACTGGGTGGACCACTTCGAGAAGTATGGGACCGTTGAGAACTTCAACGCTGCCAGTGAGAATCGTCCAAGCCACTCGGCACGTCCCAAGAAGCGGACAGCTGAGCTGTGAGGGAGTTTTTCCAGGAGAGTCCGAAACGCTCTGTGCGTAAGCGAAGTCAGTCCCTCGGTATCTCCCGTGAGACTTGTAGGAGAGTGTTGGTGAACAATATCAGGGTTTACCCATACAGAATACAGACGCTGCAGACCCTTACAGTCTCAGACAAGAAGCAGGGGAGCGCTGTGGCAGTCAAGATGCTCGATAAGATCGAGGAGACACCATGTTTCCTTAACCTCCTTTGGACCTCAGATGAAGCCCACTTCCATCTTGACGGAAAGGCGAACTTCAAGACACATGTCTTCTGGGGGTCCTCCAGACCCAATGAAGTAGCCCCTGCACTCTCCTAATTGCACGGTGTGGGCTGCAATCTTGGTCAGAGGCATCATCGGACCAATCTTCATCGAAGAATCTGGCGCAGCAGTGACAGTTACCAATGAGCGGTATGTGGAGGTCCTCAAAACCTTCAAGAGTTAGCTCCAGACCCTCTACCCGTCGCTCATGAGCAAGTTCTGGTTCCAGCAAGACAGAGCATGTTGTCACACCTCAAATCTGTCCTGAGATTGGCTGAAAGAGAACTTCGGAGGCCGAGTGATCAGTATCAAGACAAATTTTGAGTGGCCACCCCATAGCCCGGACCTAAGCCCCCCGGATTATTTCGTTTGGGGCTATCTTTAAGACAGAATGTACGCAAGGAAACCCATAACCATCACGGAACTCAAGGAAGCAATCAGGGAGGAGATGAGAGCCATTCCCAATTCAGTCTGTAAGAACGTCATGGACAACTTCGTTCTGCGCCTCAAAAAATGCACGGAGCTAAAAGGAGTCCATGTAGAACACACTGTATAACAGAGAAAAAAACCCCAAATACCCTAGTGTTTTGATAGGATGTTGTGAATATAATAAACTAGCTATGCCCCAAAATTCATTTCATTCAGACGAAACACTAAGAAACGTGGCCTAATTACATTTGGGGCCCGTTTTTTGGGGGGTCACCCTGTATAAGGACTAAAAAAAGCTCATTCTATATATATAGAGCCTCACAAAGTTTTGGGGCCAATGTACTCGCCGACCACTGCGTGTAGTAGTGACATATTTAGAGGTGTATGAACTTTTACTAGTGTAAGAGTTGGTTGATGCAATATGTATGTAGAAGGAATATTTGACTCCTGTATTTTTTTCTGTCTAGAAAATCTTTTTTACCTTGTCAATAGATACAGTTTCTTTTTTAACACCAATGTCTAGTGTGAATAATTTTCATTGCGTGAAAGCACACAGTAAGGACCAGTATAAGGTGAAGTAAGAAGGGCTTTCACAGAATATTTTCTAAGGGAAACGTAAGTCCATATAAAAATGTCTTTAGGGACCGAAGATTTTGTAGTCGGTTTCCCAAGGTTCATCGGTGGGAGCTTATTAAAATAAGCTTGCAGTCTATCTGTGTACAGAGCTGTGTATGTTGCCGTTAAATCTATTTGGGTCAGCATCTGACCCGGCAACAATAGAAGTACTCCGTAAATAAGTTTGGCTGGCGAGTATCAGAGGTCTTCTTTTATCGCAGTGGGGCAGGTCAAAAGGACACCAGGTACATACTGACTCCATAGCTGTTGGTCAGGATAAGCACGCAACACAGCTTTCAATTGACGATGGAAGCGTTCTATCATCGAAGTAAGTCAAAGACAGAGAATTGATAGGAAAGCGGGACAAGGTGTCTGCGGCAGCATTCTGTTCACTAAAGATATGCTAGATATCATTAGTAAATTTCGAAACAAAATCTGAATAGCGCGTTTCGCGAGGAGAATTGTTGTCTGGCTTAACACGCAGTGGATATGTAAGTAGACGGTGATTATTGTAGGTCACGAATTGACGGCCCTCCAGTGAATGCTGAAGGTGTTTCACTGTGAGATACATTCCCAGGAGTTCGAAGCCAAACGTGCTGTAACGTTGTTCTGTTGGTTTCAGTTGTCTCGAAAAGTATTCGAGAGGGTGAATATTTTGCCGTGGTACTGCTGTTGCTAAACTGCAACAATAGCTGTGCTTGATGCATCAACGACCAGTGAAAACTAAGCATTGAACACTAGATGTCTTAGCAAGGATGTCATCAATAGTTGTTCCATCACTTCATTGAAAGTTTTCAGCTGAACAGGTCGGAAAAAGGTGACAGGATATCCGAACAGTGTGGGGTCAATCGTCTGTAGTAGTTTAACAGACAGAGGAAGTGCCTTAGTTGGCGAAGTGAAGGGGGTTGTTGAAGGTCTTTTAGAGCCTTAACCTTTTCAGGCAAGGGAGATATGCCTTCGGGGCTGATTATATGACCAGGAAAAACTAGGGACGAAGCACTGAAAACATATTTACCAGGGATAATTCTAACCTGGTATTTATGAAACTGTTCGAAGTGTAGGCAGAGATGGGTGACATGTTCCTCACGTGAGGCACTTGCCACAAGTATGTCAAAATGTTGCACTACTTCGTTCATGAAGCGTTGGAAGGTACTAGCCACGTTTCGCAAACCGAAAGGCATAGTCAAGAATTCAAACGCTCCAAATGGAGTTGTTACCGCCGTTTAGGGTATGTCTGCAGGATTCGGTGGAATCTGATGGTAAGCCTTAACTAAGTCCAGTTTGGAGAAGGTCTGACAACCGTGCAGGGACGTAGCAAATTCTTCTACATGTGGGACTGGGTAACGATCAGGTACTGTCATGGCATTGAGTCGTCGATAGTCCCCAGCCGTACGAAGCCCTTCGGGACCATATGTAAAGGGGAAGCCCATGGACTGGACGAGGGGCGTATAAGTCCCAGTTGCAGCATATAGATAAATTCCGCCTTCGTCGCTTTTAGATTCTCTGCAGGTAAGCGACGACGACGTGAGAACAGGATATCCTGTTGTCTCAATGTAGTGTTTTGTTGAGTGAGTTGGTTTTCTCACAACAAAATTCAAATTAGTTAACTCCGGGTAGGAGTGTAGTAGGGTCTGATGTGAGTAATCTGTAGCGGCAATAAAACATACCTGCTGATAGATGAGGTGTGTGATTTCAAACCAGTAATGGAAAGTTCCGTATTAGCATCTATCAGCCGATGTCTGCACATGTCAACTAGAAGGTTAAAGTGGTGCAGAAAGTCCGAGCCCAGAATGGGATAAGGTAGATCTGCTACAGTAAATACGCACGTAAAATATCTGCGCAAGTACAAAGAACGAGAAATTTGACCGTACCTGGGAATAGGGGATTAGTTTACAGTTTGCAGTGAAATAAGCGACACAGGTGGCTTCACAGTGAAGAGTTTCTGTGGTTAAATACTGCAGGCGGCTCCCGTGTCAACCAAAAGATGTGTTTGGCAGACGGAGTCCATATGAAAAAGTGCACAATTATATAGCTTCCGTGAAGACTGGGTCGTGCTCAGGTCTCCAGATATTAGTTTCTCTGGTTCATAAATGAACACTGGGTTTTGCACCACCGTGCACTCATGCATGTATTAGCACATGTATTAGTAACAAAAATCTGGCTTGTTGGAGTGACGGCAGCAACGGCGACGAGGGGATGAGGAGAGGATCTGGAGTCAGCGGCTGTGCGACTGCGGCTCTAACCCGCTCATTTTTCTCACCTCATTCGTTAGGCTTACTGACATTCACTATGTCCGTATCAATTAGCGGCTGTGTAGCCTCCATCATAATGGACAGGTGGGTTTCAGCCTGTAACATAGTAGTTACCGTACTTGCGCCCATTTATATACATATGGACAACAGACCAAAATAAAATCTATAGTTAAAAAAGTGTAAAAAATATTGTTGTGAAAACACATTCTAAAGAGAAAAAACGAAATGGAAAATATTTACGTGTGTGTTGAGAGCCAAAAAAGAAATAGATATATATATATATATATATATATATATATATATATATATATTCGGTATTTAAAAGAAATGTCCGTTTATATTTTGTTATATTTAGCTTTTAAAGATAAACATAAAGTATTTCGGAAGTTTCCGAGTTCAAAACATTCTTTACTGTTGTAAACGGCAGAGTCTTTGGTCTTCGTTCGATGTTGTGTTGAGTGATTTTTCTTCTTTTGGTCTCCGCTTTTACAAGAGTTACGAACCATTTCACTGCAAAAATAATTTTACGAAGGCTTTTTTTAATTTAGTTCCGTACTGTTTTTTTCTTGTCGAGAGTCATTGATTAAACCCTACTATAACAACTCCTTTTTTAGGTAATTATTTTAATTTTATTGATTTATTTAAGTCTGGTAGGTGGTATTTACAATCTTCCGGACCTAGTTGGGAATGTGGTCCGTTGATACACCATTTCTTCACTTTCATTTATTGAGGTTTGGATATTTTGAAGACATACTTCCTCTGTCTCCCTGTTGTGAGGTGGTCGTCTGTTTCCGCAATATACGATCGTGAGTGTGGGGCGGTTCCAACTAGAGGGTATTTCTGGCTAGGAGTATTTGGGCTTCTAACCCACACGCGGGTTCCTGTCTCTAGAGGTTTTAGCTCTTTTGCTATGTGTCTGGTGGCTGTGCGTGTGTTGTTGTTGAGCGGTCCTGTACTAATTCCTCTAACGAATAGGCTGGAATTCCGGTCACTTATGTGTCAGTAGTTTTGGGTGGATTCGAATATTGGTTCTTAATTTTCTTTCCATTAGAAGTTCGTTGCTGGGAATATCCAAAGTAACTTGGGGTCGCTACATGATCTAACAGGGACATATATGTGTCACTTACTCTTCTAAGCATTGTTTTAATTTGTTTACTGCTGCTACCCTGCTCCATTGTTTTGGGAAAATCTGGGGGTATTTGTGATGTGTAGAAATCTCCAGATTCTCGCGAAATCAGCAAATTCCCTTGACATATACTGGCTTCATGAGTTTGCTATCAAGATCACTGGTACTCCATGCCTGGCAAATATGAATTTCAAACTTTCTATCACTGTTCTGGAGATAATAAAATTAGTTAACTGAACTCGACGTATTTCAAATAATAGTCGACAACCATGATGTAGGTCTGGCTGTTTAGCTCAAATAAGTCAGCAGCTACGGTGTGCCAGGGCTTTGCTGTGGGTTTGCTTGAAAATAGGGGGTGTAAGGGTCTCCCTGAGAGTTTGGGTGTCAACAGTCTTCCGGCCGGTTTGTTTCTAAGTCTGGTATATGTTTCACAGTTCTCCACTGTGTTGATTTTTAAACATTGTGACCCCCGCTAAAAAGCAGGCCGCCACTGTACACATCAGGGGTTACTGAGAATTAAGGTGTAGGTTTTGGGGGTCATCCTAAGTTGGGAGCAGTGCAGTGTGATGTTTGTTTACATTAGTTTTAAACCTGTGCATGTCGGTACATTCGAAGAAACAGGGAGCAAGGAGAGAGTTACAGAGGTCGGCAGCATGAAAAAAGAAGCTATTGGAATAGAAGGCTCTCTGGCATCTGGGGACCTCCACGGTGAATGGATGAGACTTAGCTGATTATTGGGTTCGTCTAGTGTAATTACGTCGAGGGGCTACTCGAACAGCAGGTCCATCAGAGCACAATCAATGGAAGTACTTATAAAACAGGCACAAGGATGCAACATTGCGTTGAAGGGACACGGACTTGTGGTTAGCAACGTTACACCAGCCAGGAATTGATCCAGAAAGTGTGGTTTGAGTTGTCCCCCTTTGCAAATTGGTTGTTTGGAGAATTTGAAAGCTAGATGGCTCTGGTTGACAGTCAATTTGCATAGGTTGGGCAAAAAGTAGTATATAAACTGTACTCTTTTCATTGAGCTTTTGAAGAGCAGTAGGGAGAGCAGAGTGAGGTTGAAAGAGGAGACTGAAGTACAAAGAATTGTTCTTGAACTGTTGCTTACCGATTGGACGTTGTGAAAGATTAACCACTGTGGTTTGACACCAGATTTTTTTTACATTTGTCTTCACGGATTGACCACAAGCTATTTCCGGCAGTAACTATGGCAGGAAAGAAGATCAGCAGTGAAATGCTGAAGACGTTCTCTGGAGAGGGGGATGTTGTAGCCTGGCTGAGCAAGGTTAAACTTGTCGCTAAGTTGCAGGACATCACGGATGTAGCCAGCTTGATATCGTTGTATCTTGATGGTGATGCTCTGGCACTATATCTGGAGATGCGGGAGGATGATCGGCTGTCTGCAGACACAATTGAAGAGAAGTTGAAGGAAGCCTTTACTGAAGGATCATTTGTGGCATATGGCAAACTAAGCCGTATGGTGTGGACCGGAGAGCCTGTCGATGTTTTCGCCAACAACATTCGGAGGTTGGCATGACTAGCAGGATTCAATGGAGGAGGCCGTCGACAGATGGTTAAGATGGCCTTCATAAATGGCTTCCAAGACCATATTTCCATAGCTCTGCAGCAACTGCCTGGTGTAAATACCATGGACGTGGCGGAGTTGATTACACAGGCTAGGGTGCTGGCCAGGCAAAAAGAGCGTGAGCAAGGAAGCAAACTGCAGCGGGAGATTTTGAAGGACGAAGAGCCGAGAGGGCTGTGGCAGAGACCCAGGTTCGCTGGCAGATGCTACCGATGCCAAGGCCCGCATATGGCTAGGGAGTGCAGGGAGCCGAACCCAGAAGTCATGTGTTACCGCTGTGGGACAGTCGGCCACATCAGCAGATTCTGTCCCCAGGGAAATGGACAGGGGGAAGCCACTGCGCCGGTAGCTACCCCACTTAATCGATGAAGACGCTTCAGGGTACGTTGCCACAAGTAGAGGTTACCTTGAATGGACGAAGTGCAAAGGCCCTTGCGGACACGGGCTGTACTTCAACACTTGTCACCAAAGACATGGTTGACACATGCAGTGGGACCAGCAGCATTACGGCAGAGAGGTGAAGTGCAATGGCACAAGTGTCGTTCGGTTGATGGTATGTGGGATGTCGCTAACAATCCAGGCGATTGTTATTAACCAAATTGTCACGGGCGTCGATGTGGTGCTAGGGATGGACGCAATTGCTCGACTAGGGGGCGTCACAGTACATAGGAACACCGTGAGATTTGGAGGACATCAAGGGGCTGCAGGTGTGCGATCCGAAAAAGGTGGCAGAGGAACGGCCGGGTCAGACAAAAGTTGCATGATAGAGGACCAAGATTTCTCTGCAAACTTTGATGGTGAGAAATGGACAGTTAAGTGGGTATGGAAGGGAGAACCTCCCGTACTGAACAACATAGTGGAATGCTACGAGCATACGTTGCGAGAAGGCGTAAGAATTGAATTTGAGAAGGAGGTGGACCGTTGGATCTCAGAAGGGATTTTAAGACCATGGAAGGAGAAGGTGGAAGGCGTGCTGCCGTTAATAGCGGTTGTTCAGCCCACAAAGCAAAAGGTTGGGCCAGTACTGGACTTCAGGGAACTGAACGTATACGTTGCGTGTCACACAGGAGGCGATGTGATGGACGTGTGTGGAGAGACCATGCTAGAGTGGAGGCAGATGCAGAAGACTGCGGCGATTGGGGATTTAAAATCTGCATACCTACAGATCCACATTTCGCAGGAATTTTGGAAGTACCAGCTGGTCGGATACAAAGGCCAAACATACTGCCTCACTAGGTTAGGGTTTGGCCTGAATTCTGCACCAAAGATCATGGCGGCGATCCTCAAAACAGTGTTAAGCAAGGAGGATGCAGTCAGAAGAGCCACCAGTTCCTACATTGATGACATCATTGTGGATGAGACGGTAGCAACTGCAAAGGACGTAGTAGAGCACCTCAACGGCTTTGGGCTGATCACAAAATGCCCGGAATCGTTGGAGGGGGGGGAGCGGCGTTAGGGCTCCAACTAAGGAAGGACCAAATAGGAAGGTTAGTGTTCCAGAGGGGAAATGAAATCCCGGAGGTGTCTGAAAAAATGAGCAGACGGGAACTCTTCTCGATATGCGGAAGACTGGTGGGTCATTACCCGATTGCAGGATGGCTACGGACTGCATGTAGTTACATCAAAAAGGCGAGCTAGTGGAGCGAAGTGGGAGGATGGAGTTGATAAAGAGACCGTGGACATTATGAGAGAGATTATTGAAGAGGTGAAGAGGGAGGATCCAGTGAGAGGTGTTTGGCACGTACCCAATAGTGCAGAAGGTGTTGTGTGGTGTGATGCAAGCAGTATAGCAGTGGGGGTCACCTTGGAGATAGGTGGTGTCATTGCAGAAGATGCTGCTTGGTTGCGGAAGAAGGACGACGTGGCTCACATAAATGTGGCGGAACTGGATGCGGTTATGAAGGGCATCAACTTAGCCTTGAAATGGGGCCTACGGAATGTTGAGGTGAGGACCGACTCGGCCACTGTGTTTTCTTGGGTCCAGTCCGAAGCTACAGGAGAAAGGAGGGTGAAGACGAAAGGCGCCGCCGAGATGCTCGTGAAGCGTCGATTGATGACGTTAAGGGAGCTGATATGGGAATTTGATGTCCAACTCAGGATCAGTATCGTTCCCTCAGTGAAGAACAGAGCAGATGTGATGACAAGGGTGAGGAAGACCTGGCTAAAGGCACCGGATGAGGCGGCTGCTGCAATATGTGGCTTGGCTGAAGACACTCCGAAGGATTTGCATGACATGCACCATTTCGGAGTGGATAGAACCTTGTTCTTGGCCAGGAAGGTGGACCCCAGAATCACAAAGGAGGCCGTCAGGACAGTGGTTGAGAGATGCAACCAGTGTCAATGAGTCGACCCTGCACCAAGTAGACACGAAGGTGGTAAGGTTCAGGTGGCAGAGAACTTGAGCAGGTTGGCGATAGACGTGACGCACTATCGACAGAGGCCGTACCTGTCAATGGTCGACTGTGTACCTGGAAGAGTGGCCATTTGGAGGGAGATCAAGGCGGAAAACGCAGCTGAGATTGCAAAGGTCCTGGAAGAGGTGTTTTTGGAGAGGGGTTCAGTGACGGAAGTGCTAATGGACAATGAAACTGCCTTTCGCTCAGCAGCCCTGAAGAATGTTTTGAATAAGTGGGGAGTGCATCGCTATTTCAGGGCTGCATATAGACCAGACGGAAACGGAATTGTGGAACGGCATCACAGTACCATCAAGGCTGTAGCTGAAAGGGGCCAGATTTCACCACCAGAAGCTGTTTTCTGGTATAATATGGCTCCAAAGTCAGTGCAAAAAGTGGAGTCAGTGCCGCAGAGGGCAGTCTTCAAGTACGAGTGGCGGCATCCCCGAACTGCACCCGTAGCCACGGAGGAAGGGGAGAAGCACGCGTCTGTGCGAGTGGGAGAGGAAGTGTGGATCAAACCGCCTGACGCTCGCTGTACCACACGCTGGGGGAGGGGCATTGTGACAAGTGTCCAGTCCCTGAACAATGTATCCATCAACGGAATCCCTCGACACATCCTTGATGTGCGGCCGGCAGTGGTGTCATCAGAGGAAGAAGACAGCGACGTGGAGCCAAGTCGCGACGTTCACGAAGAGGCACTGTGGAGATCGCAGCGAGAGAGACGCCCGCCATGTTGGTCGAGCGACTACGTGATGGGCTGACTAGTGATGATCGTGTAGATCAAGGGGGCGTGTGGTTAGCAAAGTTACCCCAGCCAGGAATGGATCCAGAAAGTGTGGTTTGAGTTGTTCTCCTTTGCAAATTGGCTGTTTGGAGAATTTGAAAGGAAGATGGCTCTGGTTGACAGTCAATTTGCATAGGTGGGGCAAAAAGTAGTACAAAAACTGTACTCTTTTCATTGAGCTGGTGAAGAGCGGTAGGGAGAGCAGAGTGAGGTTTAAAGAGGAGACTGAATTACAAAGAATTGTTCTTGAACTGTTGCTAACCGATTGGACGTTGAGAAAGATTAACCACTGTGGTTTGCCACCAGATTTTTTTTACATTTGTCTTCACGGATTGACCACAGAACTATAACTTGGTGGATAGTAAGGGCCTATTAAGTTGGCGACTCTCTTTTGGACCTTGTTTAAAAGAGAGAGACTAGTGGATGATGCACCAGTCCAGATGTGACAATACTCCATGCATGGGCGGATGGTGGTTTTGTAGAGATATAGGATAATTCAAGTGTAAGAAGTTTACTAGCACGGTAAGGGGAGCCAACATTCTTAGCAGCAGCCTTGGCAATGTGTTCAATGTGTTTGTTTCAATTCATGTTACCTGTGAACGCGCCTCCATCGTATCTAAATAATGCCGAGTGATAGAATTACACGGAATTATTTCTTCGTTCCTTGAAAATACCGTTCTTTTTTTCTTTACTTTCCTTTCTTCTCTATTGACACGCATATGAACAACACAATGTTCACCAATAAACTAACGCCGTCGATCAAGAAAAACACCTTTTATTTACCCTTTTTCGCCGCTAATCGCACCTAAGTTGCATAAGCAACCATCTTGTGATGCGGATATCGCTTCCCGTAATTCAATGGGCGTGGGTTCGCGCTTGCGTGTAACAACTGTTTCCTTCCGCGCCGTGATTACAATCCTCCATGATCTCATGATCACAGTGATGATATCCCGACGGTCGTCTTTGCCGGGTGCTCCTCCGTAAAAGTGTAGCTACTTCAGAGGCTATGGTTTCGTCGGGTGCACGGGCTTCTATTTTCGTCTCGGGTCAATCATCCGTATAGCAGATGTAACGGTTGTTTTCGCCGTTGGAGCTCAAACTCCTCTGACGAAATAAGTAGTACATCGTACTCCAGGGTGTCCACTGCGTTTGTGAATAGCCATAATTCGGGCCACGTCTTGTTCATGTACGTGTACACCACTGATAGGGGTTCGGGCCTCCTTTTGCTTTTCATTGCATCAAACTACCGCTGTGGCATGCGCCTCATTTGGTCGGTCACGTGTTGAATCTATGCAATCAACGTTACGTCCACCGAGAGCTTGTACTCCATCAACAGTTCCTTGAATGTGCTCAACCGTCTCCTAATTAACAAGTCACTGGCTGCCTTGGTGCGCACTCGTGCTTGTTTGTTCGACACCCAGTGGCACACACACGCAGAGTCGGTCTTTACGTGCAACACCTTGCTCTGCCACTGCAGAGCCAAGTTGATGCCCTTCAACACAGCATCCAGTTCGGCTAAATTAAAATGCTGGGCATTGTTCTTAGGTCGCAGCCAACAAGCGATCTCCAAACACTGTCCCATGTCTTTCCAATGCCACCCAGTTGCTAGCGAGCTGGCATCGACCAACAAATTCACTTCCCGGCCATTCACGCAGCAGTCTCCACAAACTTGATCACTGCCTTACTACATCAATAGCCTTGCACATAATATTCCGGAAAAGAGAGTCAGTCACATTGTCATCCCAGCTTTTTGTGATCGCACTGGCTCTTTTCTAAATCACTCCGCAAGCCACACGAAGCCATGCACACACTGGGAGGTGTCCAACAAGCCATCCACACGAGGAGAACATATTTCGTTGTGTTATGATATCGGGAACTTCTTGAACCGTGTTTCCTCGTTCCAGCGCAAAACGCCGCGCTCCCTCCAGACCATTAATCCCAGCACACATGTGCCGTCCCCCAATCGCCCGGGTTACATTCCAGTCCAAACCGAGCCAACTGTTCCCTGACTCGAGATACAATATGGCATCTTCGTCGACCAGGATATGATCGATGTAAGCTGATGTTGCGCGGTCCATGGATTTCTCCTGCGATAGCACCGTGCGGACGATTCCCTTTATGACTAGTGGAGCCACATTCAATCCAAATCCTAGACATGTCAGACAGTACCTCTTTTTGTCAGTCTTCACAGTCTGGTACGGCCACAGCGTCTCGTGGATTCGTACTTTGAGGTACGGTCTCTTGAAGTCCAGCAGAGATGCATTAGCTCCTTTCTGGCGCCATTCTCGCATCTTAGCACCGCAAACATCTGCGTTTGCCGTGAATGGTTCCAGAAATGAGCTAAAGCGTATCTGCCGGAATTTGGGAGATCGTACCTCCAAGTACAAATCCACAAGACAGCGCGGAAGAAAACAGTCGTCACATGCAGGCGCGACCCCACACCCGTGAAATTACGGGAAGCGATATTCGTATCACGAGACGGTTGCATTATGCAAATTAGGTGCGGGTAGTTGCGAAGAAGGGTAGATAAAAAGAAAGGGTTTTATGATTGATGCCGTCAGTTTTGTGATGAACATCGCGCTGTTCACATGCATGTCAATAGAGAGGAAAGGAAAGAAAAGAACGGTATTTTCAAGGAACTTGTTGCAGAAATAAATACAACATCAATACATCAATAATAAAAACGGAATTTAAACGGTCCTACCTCGTGGTGTTGAAGCAAGCAGTTTTCTTTGAGAACAAGTCATAACTCAGGTGTTTACTTAAAAATCAGGGACTGATTTTTTTTATTCACCTCGTAAAACGAAGGCAAGATACTCTGTATCTTGTAAACATTTTTCTCGTTTTAGTGTGTAATCTATTCATGTCCTTTTGTGGCCAATCAATGATTCCAAAGCTGTATGTTATCACTGGCATAGCTAAGTGGTTAATTGCAGTTTCTTTGTTTTTGTTTGTAAACTGTATTTTGCAAATTTTTTTAACATGATATATATAATCTCTGTCACGTTTTTTTCTCATCTTGGCATGTTGAATTGAATCGTTTACTTTTATGCCAAGGTATTTGTATTGTTCCTGTTCTTCAAGGTCTTTGATGTCAGTATTTTCATCAAGCTGTATCTTTTCCGTTTTTTTCTTCTTCCCAACTCTGATGGAGTACTTAACACATTTGTCCATGCCAAACTTAATTCCAATATCTTTAAAGAGTCGGTTGAAGTCAGCATCTTAACTACGATATATATTGAGGTCATATATGAAGAGCAGGTGGTTGACTCTTTTGCTTACATCTTGTTTGCGGCCCTGGCTCAGATTGTAGGCACTCTGGCTTTTGTTTAGTAATTTGCTTAGCGGATCAATTGCCAGGTAAAAGAGTAAAGGAGATAAGCTATCCATTGGAAGATTCCTTTTCGGATCTTGACATCATGGATTTTTATTGTTCCATTAGTCTGTCTTATTCCATGGTTGTTTCCACATATTTATTTGTACTGCCATGGTTTTCTTGATGACTGGATGGATATTATATAGATCAAGGCAGCACAGGAGCCATGCGTGCGGTACATTATCGTATGCCTTTTTGTAATCGATCCACGCCATGCTTAGATTTCTCTGCTCTTCCTATAGTCCTCAAGTATGGTCTTATTGATAAACAATTGGTCCTTGGTGCTTAAACACTTCCTCCTACACCCTACTTGTTCTTTTTCCAGGCATGCTCCAGGAGAGAGGTGTTCGTAGATGCTGTCTGTAACCAGGCCAGTGAAGAGTTTGTAGGTTGTAGTGAGGCAGCAGATCGGTCTATATTTTATAGGGGTTTGTGTCCTACTCGTTTTGGGTATGAGGGTTGTATGACCTTTTACTAGCCATACTGGTGTAGCCTACTCACTCTTCAACAGTCCGGTGAAGCAGCTACTATTATGGCTATGGAGTGCCGTTTGTTTCTTCAGCCAGAAATTGGGTATATTGTACATTTTTGATTTGCTTTTATTTCTTTGAGCTATATCTAAGATACATTTACACTCTTGGTGGCATGGTCTCTCATTCTAAAACATAAGCCTCTATTTGTTTTCTAGCTGTTTCTCTTCCGGTGGATTTTCCACTGTTATATTCCCTCCCACCAAATTTCTGTAGAAGACTTGTATTGAATTGTTTGATCAGAGATTTCCTTTCTGCAAAGGTTAAGTTGTTTCATGAGATTCAGTTACCATGGTGTACTTGTGGCTCGTTCTCTGGACTCCTATTGTTTTTTGAATTGAGTGAGAGTTTTCCTAACAATGTAAATCCCTGCAGCATATGTTACTTTATTCAGCTCTGTTAGGGTTATGTTGGATGGAATAAGTCTTTAGAGAGCAATTTTTACGTTTTGTATTACTGCCTTAGTAGCTCTTGAGGCTTGGATTTTGGGAAGTTGAGGTCTTTCCTCCAGCCTCCTCATCTGGACTTCCTCAATTGTATTCCCAAGTTCTTCGTAGGCCAATTGCTCATCATCGGGTTCCAGTAATTTCTGAAGTAATCATGGGGATTTAGGTGCTATATGTTGTTCTCAGAAATCAGAAGGGCCCCGATTATGAGGCTGAAACTTGAGTTCAATTAAGATTCTCCACGTTGAGTTAGTAACCAAGTGCAGAACATGATTTTTTTCTCCCCAAATGACCAGTCTACTATGTTATGATATATCTCTCTCACACTCTCTTATAGTTTTATCAGATTCCAGTACAAGGATTGATTTGGTCTGGTGGAGTATTCAGTTAAGTGCTGTTACTTAAAGTAACATTACTTGGAGAAGGTGCATCAGTGCATGTCGAAAGGCTCTTATTTGGGCTTCAAAAACTATGTTATTTTGAATATTTGGTCAGGGTTTACTTGTATCCTCATGCTAGGTTGTCTTGATAAACACTTGTACAAAGAGACCAAAAATACTCGAGGATCGTGTCTAGTTAGTTATTAAACTCTCACCAGTATAAATCTGCATGTTATTTAAATGAATGTTTTTGAAAAACCTGAGCCACATACTTCACAAGCATAAGGTTTTTGACATTTTTTATCATTTTCGTTGAGTTAATTTGAAGAGATCAAAGGGCCCACTCTTGGGGCTTACACTTGATTTCCCTATGAGTTAAACTTATATCTGAGGGCTCTCTTTAGGATAAATGTTGTCCATGTTAGGGCTGCTATCTGTACTTGGGTCTTCCAAGGATTGTACCTAAGTACTTAATTAGATTTTTTTTCATTAAAGCAGTTGCCACTATCACAACCGATATGCCGATTCTTTCTTTCAGGAACCATGTTTTTTTTAATCATTCTAAAGGTCATGATATTTGTTTATTTTCTAGCGTTTGGCTCTATTGAGCCCATAGTCAATCTGGACGGTTACGTCAATTATGAGAGCAGTCCTTTCTGGCTTGTTCCAGATGACAATGTCTGATTTGATGACCTTGTCTTTTATGTATCTGCCAGCCTGTAGGTCTTGATCATAGAACACTGTAAACTTTCCATTTCATGATATGGGTGAGGGTTAATTTTTCTAACATGTCTAGCAATTTTTCAATTTCAATCCCTGACATTCATATCAGAAGAGGAATCTTCTAAGGGGACAGCCTATCTCTATTTCTATTCAGCATGGTGATAGACCCACTCAGTAAACTGCTTCTATAAACAGCCGAGGTGCTTACAATCTTAGTCAGGGCCACCGGAAAGATAAATCAAAGAGAATCACCCGTCTACTCTTTATGGATGATCGAAAACTTTATGCAAGCTCAGACAATGAGGTCAATGAGCTACTGAACATGTGGATTAAATTTGGCATTACTTTTGCTTTGCAAAGGAAATTTTTCCACAAAAAAGAAAGTGAAATGGCACCAAATTTAACTATTAAGTTCAGTCCATCTTGGTTTTGTTTGGTTCTGGCATATTTTTGAAAATGTTTGTTTTTACACAAAAAACGTAGCCGCATATGTCACATGATTGAGTTCTGTGAGGGATATGGTGGCCGGAACTATCCTCTTAAGTGCAGTGTTGACTGTATTCATTAGAGCCTTGGTTATTTTGTAGGCTTGGATTTTTGATAGTTGTCCTCTAGCCTCATATCCCTCACTTCCTCAATAGTATTACTGAGGCCTTCCTCTATTTTTAATTATTCATCATCCTGTTCCTCTGATGGTGGGGGAGGTGGTGGCAGTCTAGGTGACCATGGTACCGGTGAATATAATGTTTCTGGTGATGTTGCTGGTGAGAGCTGTGGTGTCATTGCTGCTTTCTGTGTCAATTGAGTTTTGTGTGTCTTTGCTGATTCTCGTGACAAAAGACAATTGGAAAGTGTGTTTCCAAGTGGAGATTGTAGCATAGAGTATATTGGTGTAGAGTACTGTGGTTGTGCATGTATTGTTGCTGTGGATGTATTGCTATTGTTGTTAACATATTCGTGTGTTTGAGGATGCATTGTTATTTCTTTTGGGTGTATTGTTGATATGATGGGTTTGAAAATAGGGTTATTGTTGTTTATTATTAAATCTGCGACTTGTGTTCTCACTGAGTCAAGCTCTGCTGAACTAAAGTCTCGTCGTAGGCAATAGTATTTTTGTGAGTTAAGTGTTTTTGCGGGGAGTTTTTGTTTTGCTGGATGGAAATAAATGCATTAGCATATGTACCACTAGCTTCTGTTTCCGTGTAAAAGAAGTGCCACATACTTCACAAGAATATGGTTTCTCCCCAGTATGCGTTCGCATATGTAGCAACATGCTATGTTTGTGTTTAAAAGAAGAGCCACATACTTCACAAGAATATGGTTTCTCTCCAGTGTGCGTTCGCATATGTAGCACTATGTTCTTTTTTTGTGTAAAAGAAGAGCCACATAGTTCACAAGAATATGGTTTCTCTCCAGTATGCGTTCGCATATGTAGCAACATGCTATGTTTGTGTTTAAAAGAAGACCCACATACTTCACAAGAATATGGTTTCTCTCCAGTATGCGTTCGCATATGTAGCACCATGTTTTGTTTCCGTGGATATGAAGTGCCACATACTTCACAGGAATATGGTTTCTCTCCAGTATGCGTTCGCATATGTCGCACCATGTCATGTTTCTGTGTAAAAGAAAAGCCACATACTTCACAAGAATAGGGTTTCTTTCCAGTATGTATTCGCATATGTAGCAACATATTTTCATTAGTTGTAAAAAAAGAGCCACATACTTCACAAGAATATGGTTTCTCTCCAGTATGTGTTCGCATATGTCGCAACATATGTCCTTTCTGTGTAAAAGAAGTGCCACATACTTCACAAGAATATGGTTTCTCTCCAGTATGCGTTCGCATATGTACCACTAGGTTCTGTTTCCGTGTAAATGAAGAGTCACATACTTCACAAGAATATAGTTTCTTTCCAGTATGTGTTAGCACATGTTCCAGCATACTCTGTTTATTCGTAAAAGAAGACCTACAAACTTTACAAGAATATGGCCCTTCTCCGATATCCGATTGATAGTTCATTTTCGAAATCAAACTATTTGAGTTTTTTTCAGAACAATTTGTTTCGCTGTATCTTTTATATTGTGCTCTCATTCGAGAAACGGAATTAATAAGGAAATATTCACACTTTTTTCAATTTTTTTTAGATTTTCCATTCAGCAGATCGTTCAATGATATATTTTTCATGTTTTAGTGAAAATATAAATTGTGTTTAACTGTAATTTATCATATTAATAGAAACGTGTGTTCCCCTGAGCACAAGCTCACTATTCGATCTAATGATTTGAAATTGAGTCAGTCTTGTTTTTAATTGATGCAGATTAGTTAAACAGAAAATAAATTATATATTCAGTGAGTTTTTATACATCTTATCTAAATGATATTAAACCCTATGTAAATAACATAATGTATAGAGATCATCAGAATTGGAACCAATATAATTCTGAAATAAGTTAACAGATTATTCTAAAAAAACTGACCATTTTTGCAACCCATAATTTAGCTGTTATTTCAGTTCTCACCATTATCAGAATGTGGTTCTTTTGTATTGTTACGCCTGTAAATCTGCATTTATTTAAGTGTGCATGTGTGCATTAGTCATACGCATGCATTAGTGCATTAGTCATATGAATTTGTAACAAGTATTCCAGCAATAATACTAAGAAGAGAAGAAATACATATACAGTCGACAAGAAAATGTTTCTTCCATTGCATTATCATTAAATGCAGTAGATGGTAGTAAACAATTCTTACAGTTCACAAGTGTATGATTTCTGTCCTTTCAGGATTTTAACTGTAGGCAATTTACATTTGTTTTTCTTTTGTATTGATTCCTGTATATTCTGTAAAATGAAAAACAATTACAACATAAATTTCAAGAAAAGATGTTAACTTTATACAAGTTCTTTTCCACCTACATTTTTTTAAGGTCATTTTTAAATAGATGAATCAGACATATGTTTAAGTATTGTGGGCTTAAAGGCAAAAGTTATTATGTACAATTATATTAAGATCCACTAATTTATTATTGATTAAAACCACTTTTTATTAATTAATTTTGTAATACAAATTCATGAAATTCAGAATATAATGACGATATTTGTTGCAATACTGAATAATTAATAAAATGGATGAATTCCTTTTTTTTTTAGATAATTTTGGATTGAATTTCCACAAAACTCTTATTAATGAGATCCGAAATGTAATATATTTTTTACAATTTACACAATTTTTATAGTTTACAAAATAAATGAATTCTTTCGAATGATATTTAAGAAGCACCAACATTTTATTAGTGATCTTCAAAAGAGTTATAATAATCCCATTTTCTTTGCAACATTTTTCGACAAATGTTTTGCAAAACCTGTAATAAATTAGACAATTCTTTTCCATTGCTTTTGTATCAACAAATTAATCAATACACATTTTAAGATACTAAGAAATTGGAGAATATATTAAAATCACACAAAATTACCGGTAAAGGATGGATATGCCATAAAAGATAACCAAAGGAAACAATTCATCTTTTTCACATATGTAATTAAATATTTTATCATTTTATATATTAAATTGTACCGAATGCAGTTATATCTCAAAATATAATTTAGAATAAACAAAAAAAATGAAACGTTATTTGAAGAAAAAATCAAAACATTCCAAATTTTACAGACAGAAGATGAAACAGTTATAAGTTTGTTCACAAATTAACATTCGGGTTTATAAAATGTTAGTATACTTAAATATTGTCAGAAGAAAATGGAAATATACAAGGAGTTAAAACATTGTTTTGGCATTTAAAATGATGGGTGAAGGAAGACTTGAAAAGAATGACAATTGAAAGACTTGAAAACGACGATGATTGAAAAACTTGAAAGCAATGACAGTTGAAATAAGACTTGAAAGCAATGACAGATGAAGGCAGACATAAAACGACCAAAGTTGAATGAGTTGTACTTGCGAATATTACAAGCTTTCTCAGTGGCATGATGACAAACAACTTTGATTTAAAACTGATATTATTGATTAGTAGCCAACTATTATTGAATTAACCGAGAAAGCTGAGTTCATATGTCAGCTGTGCTTGATGAAGAAGGTTGAGCGCCTGATCCCAATTTATATAGCCGATGGTACGTTCCTGGTCTGCTAGCAGTAAATGGGGGAAAAGGGAGTTTGTGACTCTATAATAGAAGCCTCATACACAACATTTACATGTGTCTTTCACCAAAATGACAGAGGGAAGACTTGCTGCCCCATTTCTCTCCAAAAATAAAACACATGTGCGAAAAGGTGAAACACACTAGTTGATTCTGAGTGCACCTGAACAATACTGAGCAAGAGAATCTGCTGGACTCAGCTTAATCAAACTGTTTAGGTGATTACTTTGGCAGTCCAATGCAGACATATAAAGTTAGTAAGTGAAAGAGCTGTTGTAATTCTGGTGAAAGGCTTGAGAGCAATGACGGTGGAAAGAAGACTTGAGTGCAATGATGGTTAAAAGAAAACGTAAAAGCAATGACAGTAGAAGGAAGATTGGATCACGGTGAAAAACCTGCTTGAGTTTGAGTCCCTGATTAAAATAGATCCGATAAAAGCTCCTAGAAGACTATCTATCTCTAAGTCAGGGGAGGTGCAATATGTTTATAGGGCAATTAATGTATGTGTTGCTGTATGAGCACTTTTTATTGAAGAGCATTATTTTCATTCAGAGTTCATCTAGTTATGAAATAATGGAAGTGAGCGGAACACAAAGCGCTCAGCAAGCAAAAGATTATGTATGAATGCCGAGAGACAATTCAACGAAGAGTCTAAGCAATAATAATTGTTGATTTGCTCTCTATAGCAAACAAACTCTTGAGCTCTCGAAATCGCTACTCTCAATGATGGCTGTCATTAAAGAGAACAAAGCACATATCTGCTCATTATGAAATACTACAGAATCAACATACATGTTGAGGCATACCATGCTTGCACACAAAGAGAAAATAGACGATTATAATCAAATATTGTGCTGCTAGATCTACAATCTGCCTAAACATTTTTACAAGGACAAATTTGTTTTCCTTCCGTCAAAATCCAGTGTACATTCCCCTTCAACTATCCGTCAGAAGATTATGCAAAAGACAAGGTCATTGTCAGTCATTGGAGGACTGGATGACCGCCGGATGGGGAGAAGAGAGCAGAGAAGTTCTCTCCTCCTCCTACGGCTTTCTTTCTTTCTTTCTTTCTTCTTCTTTTCTTTCCTCTCGCTTTCGGCAGGAGAAATCGCTGACACTGAGCACGTGGTTCTGAGCAAGACTGCACGCTGTCACTCCGTCGGACGGGGGTCGTCGCGGTAAATGCATCGTGGGTAAGCGGCGGCGGCGGCAGCAGCGGCGACACGAGGAAAACTCAAAAGGGTGAAGAGCGGGAGTAAGCGTGACTCACTTAAGGTGAAGAGCGCATTGGCGACGAAGACGGACGGATAAACAAGACAGTGAAAGCGAGATATCGAAACGGAAAGGTCAGAGACATGAAGCCTGCCCGCCGCATCATTCCACCAGATTTAGATAGCCGGGTCGAGAAAAGCAAGATTCGGACGGACGGGTAAACGGCGAGAGTAACTTTGACTCGCGTGGGTAAACGGCGGGAGTAACTTTGACTCGCTTAATATGCCTCGTCATCAAATTGTTGGCACTTGTAATTAATTGGAAGAGGCCAGATGGAAGGAGAGCAGAAGAAGAGAATCCACAAAGTAAGAAGTGCTAGCTGGCAGAGCAGAGTGCTGACTGGTGGTCGCGGTGGCGGGCGGCGGCGAGCGACACCAGGTGGCACGGCGGGTAAACAGCGGGAGTAACTTTGACTCGGCGGGTAAACGGCGGGAGTAACTTTGACTCGCTTAATGTGGCTGGGCGCCATCCGATTGTTGGCACTTGTAATTAATTGTGAGGAGAGGAGAAGAGAATAGAAGAGACGAGAAGAGCAAGAAGGAGCGAATCGACAAAGTAAGAAGTTCTAGAGAGCAGAGAGCAGAGAGCAGAGTGCTGGCTGGCTGGCTGGTGGTCGCGGTGGTGGGCGACACCAGGCGGCTGGCGACGGAGCGAAAATCGACAAAGTGCTGGCCGCGCCCGACCGGCCGGCTACCGCCTCGCCTGCGCGCGCCGACCGGCACCAAATGATGCCGATCCGGCGGCGGCGAGACGACCTTAACCGTAAAGGTCGTAACGAATCGTGCCAGGGTTCTTTCGTGGGTCCCGTGCCGGCGTCGGACGGGGGTATAGCCGGTGAGCGACACCACTTCTGGGGATTGTAACACCAAATGCTTTAGAAAACATGTTCGGAAGGAAACAGGCCAAGCCGTCGCGCTGCTGGTGCCAGTGCCGCTTGCTTGGTGCTCGCCGGTGGTCGCGGTGGCGGGCGTCGGCGGCGCGGCACACCGAGCGGCGACGCACGCCCGGCCGGGTCGTGCTGCCGGTAGGGCGGCGAGCGACATCAGGCGGCAGGCGGCGGAGCGAAAATCGACAAAGTGCTGGCCGCCCCGACCGGCTTCCGCCTCGCCTGCGCGCGCCGACCGGCACCAGAGGATCGCGATCCGGCGCCGGCGAGACGACGTCGACCAGAAAGGTCATAACGAATCGTGCCAGTTTTTTTTCGTGGCCCCCGTTCCGGCATCGGAGGGGGGTCTCGCCGGGTAGCGACACCACTTCTGGGGGTTGTAACACCAAATGCTTTATAAAACATGTTCGGTAGGAAACACACTTTGGTGTGTGAGAGCTTGGCGAACAGCGACATTTTACCTCGACCTGGTCCAGATTGCTCTTATGGACTTGTCTTGTGGTTCGCACAGCATCAGAAAGACAGGTCGACTGGCCAAGGGCTGCCACCGCCATTTCTGTTGCCTCCGCCGCCGCCTTCTGTTGTACCGCATGTGCACTCGTTTGTAACCCCTGCATCGATAGTTAGTTGTGTCGTCGTGGTCCTCTCAGTGGTCGTGGTCCGACGTGGTTGATTTACTGCACCTTTCTTCTTCTTCCTCGTCATCATCGCCGCCATAGCCGCCGTGGTCCTCGTCTTAGCGCCGCCGCCGCCGTTCGCTGCTGCTGCTGCACGTGCTCTCGATCTGGCTTGACCTGCGGGCGCACAACAAAATCGCTGCGCGACCGATATATATCCTCCGGAGGGAGACACGCCGCCGCCTCTGTTGCCTCTGTCGCTGCCGCCGTCGAACGAAGCCTTACAGGAAGAGCCGTGTCGCCCGCCGGGTTAGCGTTGGTCCGACTGACTCGTCCTCGTCGCACCCTCGTAGACTCGCCTACCTGTACGTTCGACCGTCTTTCCTCCAGGAAACCGCCGACTCCGTGTCGTCGTTGTCGCCGCCTGAGTCCTCCTCCACCACCACCGTAGTGAATGGACTCTGCCCTCTCGCACCTTGCGTCTGGCAAAACTTTGGACATCCCGCTCGCGGTACTCGTGCTGCAGCGACCCCTTGTCCAATAACGCGTAGCCACGACGTCTGCATCTTCTGTCGACCGACGCGTAGACAGCGCCGCCGCCGCCATCTAACGCAAAGGAAACAGAAGCCGCAGCAGGCGTCGTCGTAGTCGCCTAATCGTTTTCGTCCGCAGTTCCCGCCGTACTCCCCTACCGTCGATTCGAACGGCTGCCGGATGGGTAACATAATCACCGTCCGGCGAAGCGCTCCCGTCAGTGATCGATACTTGTGCCAATAATCCGTGCTCGAATCGGTTGTGAAAAGGGGATCTGTCGATGTCGATGTCGTCGTCCGATCTGCCACATGCTTTAGGTTGCCGTTGACGTGTGCAGCAGCAGCAGCAGAGGTGAAGGCCGCCTTCGTTCCTTCGCAGCCTCTGCCGCCGCCGCTGCAGCCAGACACGCATCGGCGCCACGCTCAAACGAATCGGACCGAGGAGTCGCTTACGAGAACGCGCCATGTGCACGTTATCTCTCCTCGGTTACCCGAGATGCTGACTGTCCGCTCGCTCGCTCGCTTGCCTGCCTATGCGCCCGCCCGCCTGACATCGTCACCACCACCTCTAGCCTTGACCGCCGTCACCACCGCGTTGCTGGCACCCGCGTCGGCCGTTCCGGGTCGCGGCGCTATATATTAGACTGAGACCGATGCGCGTCATTCCGTCCTCCCGTCGTCGTCGTCGGCGTCAGCTGTCGTCGTCGGCGGCGGGGCTCATAGGGCGGCGCGCTCTGCTTTGGTGACTCTGGATAACTCACTGGTCGATTGCACGGGCTTTACGCCCGGCGACGGGTCTCTCGAGGGTCCGCCCTATCAACTGTCGACGGTCGGTTAAGTGCCTACCGTGGTTACTACGGGTAACGGGGAATCGGGGTTCGATTCCGGAGATGGAGCATGCGAAACGGCTACCACATCCAAGGAAGGCAGCAGGCGCGCAAATTACCCACTCCCGGCACGGGGAGGTAGTGACGAACAATAACGACGCAGGACTCTGTCGAGGCCCCGCGATCGGAATGAGTACACTTCAAATCCGTTAACGAGGACCAACCTGAGGGCAAGTCTGGTGCCAGCAGCCGCGGTAATTCCAGCTCCGGTAGCGTATATTAAAGTTGTTGCGGTTAAAAAGCTCGTAGTCGGAACTCGGGTTCATGGTCGCGCAAGCGGCCCCGGGGCGGCGGCGCCATCGTCCGTCATTGACTTTGGTCGTCCGTTCGCATTCCTGGCCCTTTCCGCCGGTGTCAACCGCTAGCATATCCGTCACGCGGTCCTGCCGGCGAGGTGGACGAGGATGTCGAGTCGGGATCCGGGAGCGGTAATGGGCTGGGAACGAAATCACGGGGTCTGGGGGGTTAGCGGCGGTGGTCTCTGTCCGTGTCGGGTGTCCGTCGTCGTCGTGCTCCCCTTCCTCGCTTCCTCCCTCCTCGCCCTCCCCCCGACCCACTCCGAGTCCCTGCTTCGTGTCTGTCTGCGCGCGTGTGCGGTCGGCAGTACTCCTCCAAGGGTGCTCTTAACCGAGCGTCCGCTGCGGTCGGTACGTTCACTTTGAAGAAATTAGAGTGCTCAGAGCGGGCTGTTCAAGCTTGCATACGATAAGCATGGAATGATGGAAGAGGGCCTCGTCTACGTCTGTCGGTCTCCGTCTACGGCGAGGCAATGATCGAAGGGAGCGGTCGGGGCCACTCGTATTGCGACGTTAGAGGTGAAATTCTTGGATCGTCGCAAGACGAACTGCAGCGATGGCGTGTGGCAAGCACGTTTTCCTCGATCAAGAGCGAAAGTCGGAGGTTCGAAGACGATCAGATACCGTCGTAGTTCCGACCGTAAACGATGCCGACCGGCGATCCGCCGGCGTTCGCTTCCATGACCCGGCGGGTAGCCTGCGGGAAACCAGAGTTCGGTTCCGGGGGGAGTATGGTTGCAAAGCTGAAACTTAAAGGAATTGACGGAAGGGCACCACCAGGAGTGGAGCCTGCGGCTTAATTTGACTCAACACGGGAAAACTCACCCGGTCCGGACACCGGTAGGATTGACAGATCGATAGCTCTTTCTCGATTCGGTGGGTGGTGGTGCATGGCCGTTCTTAGTTGGTGGAGCGATCCGTCTGGTTGATTCCGATAACGAACGAGACTCCGGCCTGCTAACTAGTGCGCTGATGTGAGTGATTTTTACGGCAGGCTCGGCGTCCTTCGTGGCGCTCGGGTCCGGGTTGGTTTTCTCACGCACTTCTTAGAGGGACGGGTGGCAGAAAGCCCTTGAGCAGCGTGTGCCGAACACAGCCTTTCGAAGGCGGCCACGTCGACAGAAAAAACAGAAAGTGGTGTGTCGTCACAGCGTACGCCGACACGCGAGCCATCGGCGGCACCTCTGTTGCCGATGCGAGATCCCTACCCAGCTACGACACAAACAACACACAAATCCGCCGCCCTCGGCTTGGACGAGCCGACCTGCTGAACTTAAGCATATCGCTAAGTGGAAGAAAGGAAACCAACCGGGATTCCCTTAGTAACAGCGAGTGAACCGGGAGAAGCCCAACGCCGAATCCCGTCGCAAGTAAAAGGCTTCGGCACGTGTGGCGCATGGGTCGAAGACAGCCGTTCGTTTTCGTCTCGCGTAGTTCGGAGTTCCCTCGATCGGGGCCGCCCACGGCGGGTGCCAGGCCCATTCGGTGCGGACGGCGAGCGATGGTCTTCGATCCGAGAGTCGGGTTGCTTGGGAACGCAGCCCAAATCGGGTGGTAAGCTCCATCCAAGGCTAAATACCGGGACGAGTCCGATAGTCGACAAGTACCGTGAGGGAAAGTTGAAAAGAACTTTGGAGAGAGAGTTCAAGAGAACGTGAAACCGCCCAGGGGTAAACGGGTGGGACCGCTCACCGCGATCGCGGGGGGACTCAGTCCGGTGCTGCCTAGGCTCAAGCCCAAACTCGATGTGTACCTCTAACAGGTTGTCGCGGACGTTGTCGTCGTGTCCGCGGGGACTAGTTCTCCGCGGGCCAGCTTTTGTGCCCGCGTCGCCGACGAAAGAGACGGGCCGCGTAGACAGCGGGAAGGGAAACGTGGTGACGACCGCGGCGACGGCGGCTGCGATGGAGGGGACCGCGGGGTTCGCGCCCCTCGCCCTCTCTACTCGCTGCCGCGACTTCCGCACGGCCGGCACCGGACGCACTTCCCCTCCGGTCCGTCGTCGCGACCCGTTCCCGGCGTGCAGGTCGACACGCGGGTTTTTCCGTAGGCGGCAGGCGCTTTTGAAAACCCCCGTGGTCACTCGTGGATGGCGGGGGCCACCGGCCGTCGGGCCCGCGAACGTAACTGCCCCCTTCTGCCGGGGACAGAGGAAATCTGACGCGATCCGTTATACGTGGCGAGCCGGTTCGTCTTTAATCCCGTCGGACGTCTCGCCCCACCGTCTCGGGCGTGCGCGAGAGAAGAGTCGGGAGAGAACTGGCGCGGCCTCGCCGTCACGCACCTCACCTGTGTTCGGGTTCTTTCGGGGTTGCTTGCCCCGACCGCGCCCGTTCCGTCCGGCGTCGGTCGCTCGGCGACGCCCTTTTTCGGCCGCCCGCCACCTCGGGTCAGCGACGTGCATCGGCAACCCACCCGACCCGTCTTGAAACACGGACCGAGGAGTCCTGGCCGTTCGCGAGTCGTAGGGATCCCCTCTGACTAACCCTGAAGGCGTAGCGAAAGCGAGAGAGCGTGTCGGAGGGCGCCGACCGGGAGAGGTGTCGTGGCGAAGTCGTCGGGGGGAGGGATGGCGTGCGGTTTCGGCCGTCTCCTCGTTCCCCCCCTCCGCCTCCGAGCCGTGCCCGATCCCGCCGGCGCGGTGTCTCGCCTTCCGTCGCCGTTCGCCGCAGGTTCCGCACTTCTCCTCCTCGCAAGGCGAGGGAGGGAGGGCCTGCGGCTGGCGCGCGGTCGTAAATTCTCGTTCCCTCTTCCCCTAGACGGGGACCACACGTCAGGGAATTGCGGGGCATCAGCTTCCATCCTCCTTCTGCCCATCGGTGAGATCCCGCGGCTGTAACTAGTCCTATTTTGTCGTCGAGTTTAGGCACTGCGTGCGGGCGCATCACCCCCGGGTCGGTTCCCTTCTCCGAGAACGACTCGGCCGACTCTGGCGTAGCGAGCGACCAGGGACCCGAAAGATGGCGATCCACGCCCGGTCGGGATGAAGCCAGAGGAAACTCTGGTGGAAGTCCGAAGCGGCTCTGACGTGCAAATCGATCGTCGGAACCGGGTGTAGGGGCGAAAGACCAATCGAGCCGTCTAGTAGCTGGTTCCCTCCGAAGTTTCCCTCAGGATAGCTGGCGCTCGATCGTCGCAATTCCATCCGGTAAAGCCAACGATTGGAGGCCCCGGGGCCGTTCACGGCCTCGACCTACTCTCGAACTCGGAACGGGTAGAACGGGCCAACTCTCCCGAACAACAGAGCCGACCCCAGATTTTCGCGTCGGCGTTGAAAACGAATGCGAGTGCCAAGTGGGCCACTTTTGGTAAGCAGAACTGGTGCTGTGGGATGAACCAAACGTCCGGCTAAGGTGCCTAACGCGACGCCCATGAGATTCCCGAAAGGGTGTCGGTCGATATAGACAGCAGGACGGTGGCCACGGAAGTCGGAATCCGCTAAGGAGTGTGTAACAACTCACCTGCCGAATCGACCGGCCCCGAAAATGGATGGCGCTGGAGCGACGGACCGATGCCGGACCGTCGCGGCGAGGAGCGATGATTCTTTCGCGCCGAAACGATGCCGCGACGAGTAGGAGGGCGCCGTGGCGAGCACGGAAGCCTAGGGCACGAGCCCGGGTGGAGACGACCGCGGGTGCAGATCTCGGTGGTAGTAGCAAATATTCGAACGAGACTTTCGAAGACCGAAGTGGAGAAGGGTTCCGTGCCAACTGCGGTCGAGCACGGGTCAGTCGGTCCTAAGACGCGGGCGAAAGTCTTCCTGAAAGGCGCCGGATCCGTAGTGCAGAAGTGAAAACGGTCGGACGTCCGCGTCGTCGACAGGCGACAAAAGACGGACGACCGAAAAAACACACAACGACAGCGGCCGGCCTCCCGTCGAAAGGGAATCGGGTTAATATTCCCGAACCCGGACTCGGAGAGGGCCTGGGGATGGCGACGTCGTCGGCAGCAATGTCGGCGGTGCCCGTCGCTTCCCGGGCGAAACCACGGTGACGCAAGCGAGCCCGGAGACGTCGCCGGGAGCCCCGGGAAGAGTTCTCTCTTCTTCGTAAAGGACCATGTCCGTGGAATCGGCTCGTCCGGAGATACGGAAAAGGTACCTGTAGAGCGCCACGGCTCGGGCGGCGTCCAGTGCGCTTTCGGCGGTCCTGGAAAATCCGGGTCCGGTTTTCGCAGCTCTCGAGTCGGTCCGTACCCACCATCCGCAGCAGGTCTCCAAGGTGTACAGCCTCTCGTCGATGGCATCAATGTAGGTAAGGGAAGTCAGCAGAATGGATCCGTACCTTCGGAAGAAGGATTGGCTCCGAGGACCGGGTCGGTCGGGCCGTGCCCGCGCGAAGCGAGGAACTGGTACGGGGCTGTAGTGTTCGCTCCGTTCGCGCTAAGCGGCGAAGGCAGAGATATCTGCTAATGAAGACCATCAACAAAGTATGTCAAGCCGATCTATGCAAAAGAGAACAGTGAGTAGCCTCTTGCAGAAATTGCTGGAAGCAATTAGTAGGGAGGCAGAACCCACGTTGATGATATGTGTCACTGCTCAGTGAAATACTAAGAATCCACTGCAATAAAATGTACAAGAAACTTGAAGATCGATGCTTCATTATGTTGATAATGTATGTCTACTTATCTGGTGTAGATTTTACGGTTAGAAGAGAAAACTAGAATCATTTAATTCAGGAGTTTTCAACCTGGGGTTCACAACAAGATTTCTATGGTACTTAGATGGCTAATGAAAAAGGAATTTTAAATAGTAATAGTTGCAGATTATGAAATTCAGTGGCTGTGCCTTCATGAAGTTGCTTTCATTATTGGTTTAGTAAAAACATATCAATATATAAGTAATAATTCAAAACGAAAAAAAGAAATATTATATGAATAATAAAAAATAAATATAAATGTTAGTGATTCAGACAAGCACTCTTAAGTGTGTTACCGAGCACTCAAACCTATATGTAATGGAGCACTGAAATGTGTTCGAAGATATATATTCAATTAATACATACTATATGTAACAAAGGCTAAAAATTGTAAATATAATTGTGTAGTTGTATTCATTGTGTTGCATTCTTGTGATTTATCCGAGAAAAAAAGTTGAAATATGATAAAAAAAGGCTTAATAAATTCTTTTGTTTAACAATCAGAAAAGAAAGTTGACTATCAAGACAATCAAAATATAATGGAATGTTTTTTAATGAATATCTTAGAAGAGAATTAGTGTAATTATCTTTATATTATAATTAATCATGTATTTTTATATTCAATGTAATGCTTAGTTTTCATCTAAATAAATGAATACATTGGAAACATAAATAATTAAGAAGGGCTAAAAATTGTAAATATAATTGTTAAGTTGTAATGAATGAGGACAAAAATAAACCAACAATAAGTGTAAGGTGGATAGATTCCAAGCCAGAAAACAGCAATTAATCCCCATTTCTCAGCAGAACGTTTGTAAAAGCTGTGTTAAAATTGAACTTACAGAAATCTGCAATTTAAAAAAATCAATTAACTAATACAATCACCATAAAATAAATAAAAACACTAAATATTTTTACAAATTCGAATAATTACCTGTTATTCCAGACAATATTTGAACATCAAAGCTGTTTCTTTTTCTTTTAAGGTTTTGCAGCTACGGTTGAGTTTTTTTGCTACAGATTTATGTAGTTCAGCTTTTCTGCAATAAGTCTATGAATATAATAAATTAATTAATTTTGTTATACATAAGAAGTAAAAACTGTATTTATAAAATTCTAATATTTTTTATATATTTTTAACACTAAACAATCAAATCTCATGTCTTTTTACTATAATTTAAATATAAAACTGAATGTAAAATAATCTAATTGAAAAAATAATTTAAATACAAGATTAAATTACTTATTCTACATTGAAGTGAAAAATTACTGAATTATGACAAAAGAAAAACTGGTTTTCAAAAATATAAAAAATAAGCAGGTAATGGAAAGAATAAGTTGGAGATCATACTTACATTTTTTATGTATTCTCGTTATTTATGTGGGGAAAAGAAACAAAGTTGATATATAATAAAAACAAGTTTTTACAACAAAATGTTTTTAAGGCTTCAAAACTTCTTTTGTTTAACAATCAGAAAAGAAAGTCAACAAAGACAATCTATCAAAATATAATGGAATATTGTTAATGAAGAAGTTAGAAAAGCCCTTTTGGAATTATCTCGATATTATAATTAATCATATATTTTTGTAGTAAATGTAATGCTTAATTTACATGTAACCAAACCAATAAATTGGAGAAAAATGGCATTCTTAAAATTCAAAAGATAAATTGTACATTAGACATCAGATCAAAAGTTATTTGATGTTTCCACCGGAATGACTCAGTCAATGTGGTGTCAACAATTTTAAATGTAGATCAATACAGAACAAATAGTAGAAATTTATTTCAAGTAACTTTACAAAATAACTGTAAGCACATCATTATTGTATCTTTTCATGCCAATACTGGATCCATTGTTGGGCATCAACTTTTGCTCAGTACAAGTTGGTCAATCACTGCAGTCACTGAGGATATTTTCTATTGTCTGTCTGGTATTTTCACAAGGGCAGTTACTTGTTGTGTCTCCACCTGTGGGGGTTGATTGCTGTCCTTCCACCCTTCGCTCTTGCTTGCTTCAAGGTAAACTATCAATTTCTATGGATATTTGTTCATTGTGGATCTTGTTCTTTGAGTTCTTGATTAGCTTTTTTCAAGTAGTAATTCCAGTCATTTGATCTTCACTAAAATAGTTCTGTGAACGTGCAAGTTCAACGCTCACTGGTGTCATGAACGGCTTCATGATTTCAACCTGCCTTTCATCATTAGAGGGGGTGTCTTCTGTCTGTTTTCTTTTTGTTTTGACATTCTCACATGCGACTATCTTAAGATATGGGGGAGGTTTTATATAAAACAATCTGTACACCTCTGGTAGTAAGGTTGTTTTTAGTTTTCCAGTGATTCCTCAGCATGCATTATTTAGTACTGGGTCGATCAATTTTGCCTCGCACGACCCAGACCAAACTGCAGAGGAGTATTTAGTAGCAGGTGTAACAAAGTGCTAATTCTGTTGTGCACAAAGTTGTCGGGTCAGCTCCACATTTAAATTCATACGTTTTGTAAGCAAGTCGTTCCTTGTTGCAACCTTTTCCTTTATCTTCCTACAGTGCTCCTTGTTCTGTCCAGTTAAACAGCAACATAGACAAGTAAACTGGCCTTTTGTAGGTCATTGCCATTCCACGTGATTATGATCTTCCTAGTTACCTCAGAGTTGTTCTTTCCTGGATTAGTGTTGAGTGCATTGTTTTCATAGTATTCTGTCAGGGCATCAAGAGTATCTGAAAGTCATTGCAAACTATTTTTGAAGTCCCTTTCTTGCATCGCCAATTTCATCCATCAATTTCAATGAGAAATCCTCAGTTAGTAAATAATAATCATGACAACTGTTAGATATAATCATATGCATATAATCATATAAACGTCTCCATAAATCATGTTCACTTTAAATTCTGAATGTTAGCTGATGTTCAAGGGCCTTAAATAGCAATACACTCCGACCATAAAATGGTTTATATTATCACAGATTTCAGTTTGACAAAAATAGGCATCCTCAAAAATACCAGCACTTTTTTAGAAATAAATATCATTTACATACATGATTACAAGATAATCTCTGATATATATCATGTGTTTTCAACATATAAAGCTAAAATATGGATATAAAATAAATAATTACTTTAGTACTAACTCTAGGTTCCAGTAACAAACCCTAAAAATGCATTTTGTTGAATGTTGTACCATTAACCTAAAATATCAGTGACAAGAAACCCCTAAAAAAATCCCTGAACTCTAACACTAAGTAAGAATGGCAACCTCCATCAAAAACAAAACCCCTTCCTCAACCTTAGCACTAACACTGAGTACAAGTGGAAAATCCCCATCATACAAAAAGCTATTAAAACCACACATAATCGTCTTGAAAAGAAAAAAAAAGAACCTCATAAAAAAACGTACAAAATTTATTTCCCAGAGAACAAATTAATCAACTTCCCTAAAACGCTAGAATTGTCTGGAAATAGTGAATTTTTTACATTAAATAATTGTTTGTTTTTCTAATAAGTTTTAAGAGGTTTAACAAATTGCCCTTAGCCCTACCACAAACACGAAATCCGAGAGGCAAACTCCCTCAAACAAAAACCCTCTTAAAACTACACATAATCGTCTGAAAAAGCAAAAAAAAGAGAGCCTCGCTCCCCCAAAAGAAAATATACAAAAAACGCACATGATTTATTTCCTAAATAAAAAAAAGGTTACTGCCCTAAAGTGCTAGAATGGCCCTGAAATGGGGGGTAATTTTACATTAAATTAATATGTGAAACTGATCCCTACTCTACATTCTAAAATAATTGTTTTTGTTTTTTCTTTCTGCCAAGTTTTTCAAGGTGTTCGCATGAGAAAAAGTTATATCTCAAATTTTGGGGAGGAAAGGGAGCGATAGCGGTACATGTTACAATAACAATAAGTTACAATAACATTAAAGAAATCTTGTAATATATTTATTTTTAAACAGTCCTAGTATTAAATTTCAGTTTCTTGTACATAAAATATATTACAATTGAATTTGTAGTCCTCCAACTTCTTTTTTAATGGATACATGGTATTTTTAAAGTATTGCAACATATTTATGTGCATTTACTGCAGATTACTTGGAAACCATTTATTTATGCAAATTTCCAGTAGAATATTTTGATTCCTTGTACGAAAATACACTTATATGGCCAATTTAATTGCTTTGTTTTGTATTAACAAAGATATAACATTTTGACTGAATAATTAGTGTAAAAAATGTGACGAAAGGCATATGAAGAGCGAAAAATATCCAATCATGCAAGGAACAAAAAAGTCATCACTTCATTATTTTTTGTCAGATCAAAAAAAAAAAAATTCTTTCTTAGATCATCAAGCACTTTCTATATATTACATTATTGAGATATTTTTAGAAATTTAAATTTTTTTCATTTGTATTGCTATTAGTATACAATTACAATTTACTGGCATTCACAAATATCCGGGGACTTAGAATCAACATAAACGATGTAGAAACCTTTCTCCTAACAAACTCCCCGGATTTTCCAAGCACTAATGAAACAAACCTTCAATCCTCAATCTCATCTCACCACTTTGACGTAACTGATTACATCCAACTCTTCCGTAAAGACTCTGAAAAACATATGCACAGGTTAGAAGTTTATGTCCGACTAGAGAACATAGGCTAGAATCAGATAGGCAATATTACATGTGCTTTAGATTGTCCTTAAAACACAACGTTAGCTACTTATATTTCTTATACCATTTTCCTTCGACAAAGGACAATACTCTGCTTAACTGTCTCTCAAAGCATAGATACATCATTCTCACTTGACTCGAATGCCCAAATACATGTACTTGGGGATTTTAATGCACACCACCATGACTGGCTGGGATTCTCTAGCTTTGCATCTGGTAACTCTACTAATTTCTCCTTAGCTCACTTCCTCTCACAAACTGTCACTTTCCCAAGCCGCTTCCGTGATCGTGTATACCAGCAACCCTAACTTCTCGACCTGTTCTTGACCTAACTGCCAGAGGCTTGTGTGACAAATGCTCATAGCCTTCTCAGGAATGCTAATCAAATTATAGTAATGATTGATATCACCCTAAAAACTCATTCAAAAGCTGATGAGCTGTTGCTCAAAGCAATGAGATACTACGAGCGGGCTGATTTTGATTCCATCAGAGATCACAACTGCAATGCCCCATAATGGGAAACCTTATCACTCCCAGCTGATCAGTGTGCAAATGAATCAACCGAATGGATCAAATAAGGCATTGAAGCATATGTCCCCATGTGAAAATTATTCAGCAAGCCCGACTCTCCTTAATGGTTCATATCAGAGTGTGCAGCTTGCTATGTCACTGAGGCAGCAAGCATTTTGAAAATTCGGCCGCCACAAGTTGACTGCGAATAGACAGTAATTTATAGAGTAAAGAAATAATGGTAAAGTAGTGATAGGTGAAGCAAAGACAAGGTATACAGAGATAACCCAAAAACGCATTCAGTGACAGAATCTAGGAACTCACGATTTCTGGAAAGTCTACAATATTGTGTTGAACAATGGATAATGAACAATTCCCCACTATCAAATCACAATGATGTCGTTTGCACAGCAACTGCTAAGGCTGAACTACTTACCTAGCATTTTGCCATGACCTTTAGACTCAGCAAACAACCCCTTCCCTAGACTCCAACTGCAGTTTGACATCACACTTGAAAACCTGGTCATCACCCTATCTCAGGGCAGGGACATCATAAAAAACCTAGACACCTCCAAAGAGTGTGGGCCTGATTTTATACTACTACTAATAATAATAATGATAAAGAAATGCTCTGCTGAACTGGTCCCTGTCCTCTCCAACAAATGACTAGCTCAATCTTCCTTCCTTGATAGCTAGAAAAATTGCCCCTGTGGCACTTGTTTTCAACAAGTCTGGAGATAGAACTAATCCTTAGAGTTATCCTCCCCTCTCTCTACTCCTAATCGTTGCTAAAATCTTTGAATCCCTAATCTATCTAGCAATAGTCTGGCAGCTAGTTTATGTCAAACTTCTTTCTGATCATCAGTATGATGTTAGGCAAGCATGATCTACTACAGATATCCTAAATAGCATCTCTGAATGCATATTTTATACACTGGACAAGGCTGGTGTAGCTAGGGTGGAAGCTCTTGATACATCCAAACACTTTACAAGGTCTGGAATAAAGGACTTATCATAAAAATGCACTCATATAAGTATTACTGTACAAATATATCATATAAGATCTTTCCTAACCAAAAGAAAGATCCAGGTTGTCTTCGATGGCAGTTTATCAAAGCAACATAACATATATTCTTATGTACACCAGAGATCAATCTTTGGTCCTCTACTTTTCCTTATTTTCATAAACCACCTGCCTGATGACATTGAGTCTGAATTGGGTATATTTGCTGACAACACCACGCTCTTTTCTCGTGATGTGGGCAAAACGGATGCACACATATCTGAGGCAATGGTTGAATCCTTAGACAGTGACCTCCAGTCTGTAGTGGATTGAGGTCATTAATAGATGGTAACTTGTAATACTGCTAAGAGAAAGCTCCTTTCCTACAATAACTACAAGAAAACTCTTCAACCACAGATTGCCATGAGAAATACCACCCTACCTTAGAGTTCAACATTCAAACTCTTCAGCCTAACATTCACAGGTAACATGAATTGCAACAAATACATTGAAAACATTGCCAAGGCTGATGCAAAAAAAGTGGGCTCTCTCTACCGTGCTAGTAAACATCTCACACTTGACATTATTCTATATCTCTACAAAGCCACAATCCACCCATGCATGGAGTATTGTTGCAACATCTGGGCTGGTGCATCATCCACTAGTTTATCCCCCTTAGATGAGGTCAAAACAAGAGTTGCTAACTAAATACGTCCCACACTGTCAACCAAGCTTCAGCCATCGTCCCAGCGCCGTAATGTTGCATGCTTGTGTCTGTTTTACAATTCAATGGAGTGTGCTCCGATAAACTTGCTGATCTAGTGGCCCCTCGACTTAAATACACTAGACAAACCCTACAATCAGCTTAGTCCCATCCATTCACTGTTGAGGTCCCCAGATGCCAGAGAGTCTTCTACTCTTTTGTTCTCCTGCTACCTGCTACTGGAACTTCCTTCGTGCTCCGTTTCCCTGATTGTACCGACATGCAGAAATTTAAAACTAATAAAAAGACATCTCGCTGCACAACTCCCAACTTAAGTAGCCCTTTACGTCTACAGTGGCGGCCTGCCTTGTTGTGGATGAATTATGATAAAAAAATGCTAATCTTACATTAAAAATGGAGAATAAATTGCAGTATTCGTAATAAAAGTGAATATAGTTCATCTTTCGAACATAGTGAAGAAACAATTAGATTGCTTACTTTCAGTAAAATAAGTAATTACAGATGTGGCCAAAAGTTGAACTCAGTGAAAAGTGTTCACACATGTTTTTAACAAGCAGGTGCGAAATAAACTTTTACAGTGAATTATCAAAATGAAATGAAAGTTCCTGGCGACACAAAGGACTAGCCTAGGCTCTCATGAAGACAGCCCCCCCCTCACCCCGACTTGAGTGCAAAGCCCAAAAACCATCCTTTAAGCATAGCTGCTGCCTTCTCCTCAATAACAGCTTAACACAATAATGTAAACACACATACACGCACACACACTGAACTTTAAAAACAGATTTAACGGTCGTGTCGTTTTTATATACAAAAACTTTTCCAACCTTCAACAAACTTTATTGTTATATTTTAATCTTTGTAAAATTGTTTCTACATAAAAGTTTTTCGTTTACTTTACAATTTCTCCTTTTTATTAAGAATATTCTATTGTTAAAAGTTAGCACTCGTGATCCTTGCAAAACATATATGTTTTTTTTATCGAGTCGGTCTAGTCCCAATTTAGCTACACAAATATTAATTGTTTAGTAATTTCTTTTTACCAAACGCAAACAACAAAAAAGGTAAATTAAAATTTTATTTTAAAAGTCCAGGTTTACTAATGCATCGTTTATTTTTTTTAAAATTCTATAAATACTGAAATTTTCCTTAACATTCCGTAATACGTTCATTTTTTAGATGTTTTAAGTGGCGGGAATCACTCCCATCTCCAAACAGATTTTTTTTATGTACTTTTAACTGTTGGAGTTAAAGTTAGGGTAGGTAATTACTAACCTACGTATTTGCGACGGTGTTCAATGTTAATATCGTCCACAGGTAACTAAAAAATATGAAAACACAAAAGAAACGCCCCCAAAAAGCGATTAAAGACGATTCTATGAAATGGCCGTTCTTCGTTTACATGCGACTTGGAAGGTTGGATCATTTCTATAACCAAAGGGAATCATGGTGGTTCGGATGCGCCCCTGTAGTAAAAAAGAACCTTGAAAACTAAGTAAATGCAAGTAATACTTACTTTTTGTTTGACAATCTGCTTTCAAGAGAGAAACGATTATAAGATATGTTAATTACAACGAGACGAGTTTGATGAGTGGAGGTCAACATTTAAGATGGCGACCGAAAAATCAGGTTCGCAGAAAATGTAATCTCTTTGGTGAATATTACGGGTAAAATTATTATCATTTTATTTTATAGCAAAAATGATTAGGCAGACGGGAAGAACATGGAGGAACGCTGGCTTCCGTTGGAAAACGCTTGAAGAAAGTGTGTACGGATGCCTGAAAGTGATACAACAATTTTTTAAATTTTTGTATTCATATTAATTTCAGACTTTTCTTTTTTTTATATTAATTTTAGACTTTTCTTTCATCATATTCTAATAATTAAAATTATACAGACTATTTGAAAAATAATATATTTGATTGTTAAAACAATCAAATATATTAAAAAAATCTTCATTGAAGAAAATAAACAAAATAGAATAATCTTTTTTATTTCAATAAATAAGGTTTTTGAGCAACGGAATGTTTTTTTTTTTAATGTATTTTTTGGAAATATTTATTGAAAATAATGTTTTTTGGGAAGATTTGGGGAAGGGTTTAGGGTTAGGATTTAGGGTTAGGGTTAGGGTTTAGGGTTAGGTTTAGGATTAGGGCATTTTCATTTCTAAGAAAAATGTTTTATTCCGAAAGTTACTCCATTTCCAAGAAAAAAGGTTTTCACTATAATTTTTAAAAAATGTTTTGAAAACAATCAAATAAAAACAAATAAATTATTTTTCAAATAGTCTGTATTATGTTAATTATTAGATTATGATGAAAGAAAAGTCTGAAATTAATATGAAAAAAAGAAAAGTCTGAAATTAATATGAATAAAAAAAATTGTTGAATCACTTTCAGGCATCCGTACACACTTTCTTCAAGCTTTTTCCATCGGAAACCAGCGTTCCTTTATGTCCTTCCCATCTGCCAATGATTATGTATTCGTTTCGCAACTACGCAACTACGGCAGTTGATTAACACACGCACGTCGGACGTCTAATCACACTGATGCAGTTGATAGACACTCCTTTGATCTTCTGAACATACTCCTTTTATTGTCCAAGTGTTCATCATCAGCCAATCGGTGGTCAGAAAAACAGTCACGTGAGGCCTGACGTCATCGCTCAATAATCGTACAAAAAACCACAGCCGCCATTAATTTAATTTCCGCCCTCCCCGCGATCATCCCAGCAGGTAAGACAACACGCGCAAACACGTGGTCGCTTTCTTCCTTCATTCTGTTCGACTTTACACTCCCCTCTGGTCTCAAGATCACATATGCGGCATTGCGGCCGCGGTCGTTTGTTACGGGCACTCCTACGGAGGGGGATTAGCTGGACTTCTTCATCTTCATCAGAGCTCTCAGGAGGAGTAACAGATCTGTCGCCATTAACATTGCCAGCAGTCCTTCCATCAAGCTGGGCTCCATCGTCATTGGGGCTTTCAGAAGTGGCGCTGGAATTATCGCCATCTGTGTCTCAGCCATGTCATCACGGCAATGGGGCATAGGTCGGATCCACATTTCATCATTGGATGATTCATCACTTTCGCTGTTCGATATTTGGTTTGTATCAAGGGCGGGCCGGACATCCTTCACATGCCGTGGAGTACCATCAACCAGCACAGCCTGCTCACTAATTATGCCGGTGATCCGTCCTCTTCTGAAACTGGTCGTACATCGGTTACTGGGAGGCCTTACCCAAACGGCGTCCCCCAACTTGTACCATCCTTGCGTCCTCTTCTGATTAGGCAGGCAGGCGTCAATGCCCTTAACACGCACTCGATAGCAATGTATCGCATTAGCAGGTGCACTTTCAGCAGTCGCGTCATCCTTTGGTGTCGTATTGTACCTATATACTGCCTCTGCAATCGTACATTGCTTCCTTGCTGCTATCCTGTTCACACTTCGGTGGCACCGCTCCGCTATACCGTTGCCACTCGGTACATATGTACACCTGTGTCTAAGTCGGATCCCCCACTCGTCTACAAAACGCCTGAATTCTCCGCCTCAAAAGGCTGTGTCGTTGTCAGTGAGAATCTCTTCAGGTGGCCCCTGCTCGTAAAATATGGACTCTAATTGACGGATGACACTAGCCGAGTCCTGTCTTGTTAATAATCGCCAGATCGCAAACCTCGTTGGTCCGCAATCGATCATTGTGAGGAAGTGCTGACCACCATAATGGGTTATGTCCATGCCCAGTCGGCTCTAATTCTCGTCGACTTCCAGCCGACCTTTCTGCCATTTGGTGGGAGCAGGGTCGATTGACTGGCATATTTGGCATTCCTTGACCACTGCTTCTACTTTGCTTTTGGACACTGACGGGTTGGTTAAGTGTACGAAATAATACGTCCGTCTCACTCTGGGGTGTCCACTGTCATGGTGTACCTTCTTGATTTTATCCGTCTCCTCAACAGAGGCAGCACATAAAGACCCTGGTTCGGCTTCTTTCTTCATTGCGTCGAACCATCTCTGGGGCACACGGGGAAGTCTATCGGCAAGATTGCAGGTTGAAGTGACAAGCACCGCATTCACCAACTTCCTTATTGTCTCCAACCTTCGTCTGATTAGCATTTCGGTAGCTGCCTTGGTGCGCACTCTCGCTTTGCCTGTTAGTGTGTCAAGTATCCAGTGGTATACGCACAGCGAATCTGTGTGTATGCATAATTCTTTGACTTTCCACTGGAGTGCCAAGTTTATTCCTTTTGTTACCGCATCCAATTCCGCCAGGTTTATGTGAGCAGCATCATCCATTGGTCGCAACCAGCAGGCGTCCTCAATCACGGACCCGTTCATCTCCAATAGCGCCCCGATCGCGAGGGAGCTCGCATCCACCCACACATTTAGCCTGTCTCCCTGGACGCACCAATCTCCTTTAGCGGGGTCCTCCTGCTCGACTCTTGTGATGGTCTCCTTCACCATGCGCCACAACAAATTGTCCACCGTTTCGTCATCCCAATCTTTGGTAACTGCACTTTCCCTCCTCTTCATGATAGCTGTCGCGGCCCGAGTCCATCCACCTACTGGTAGGTGTCCCACCAGTTTTTCACACAGGGAAAATATAGCCCGCCTCGTAAGGACATGGGGCACTTCAGGAAATGCAGTTCTGCGCCCCCACTTCAAGGTCCCTCGCTCCTGTTGAACGCTCAACCCTAAGACACGAGCACCATCCTCCAAGCGTTCTGGATCCTTACACATCAGTCCAAGTTCGGCTAGCTTGGCCCTCACACGTGATGACGGCACAATGTCTTCATCCACGTATATGTCGTCAAGGTATGCTGATGTCCCTTCTTTTACGGTCTTATCCTGTGACAATGCAGCATTGACAATCGTCTTCATTATTTGGGCGCAACGTTCAGCCCAAAGCCCAGTCTTGTGAGGCAATACCTCCTACCGGCAAACACTACCGTCTGAAACGGTCACATTGTCTCGTTAACTCGGACCTGCAGATATGCCCTTCTCAGATCCAGCAGGGACACATTAGAACCCAGCTGGCGCCACTCTCGTAGTTTGCTAGCACACACGTCAGCATCAGCTGTAAACGCATCGACATGCGAGTTCAGTTCTCGGTAGTCCATTACCGGCCTGACTTTGGCTTTGTTGTGCTGAGCGACCGCCATTAATGGGATCAGACCCTTAGGAGGTCCAAGTTTTTTGTGTGGGTAGGGAATCAGCCAGCCATCCTCGATCCACTTGCGAAGTTCCTCTTCGTACGCGGGCCTCATGTGGTCGGGCACATGGTATTCAGTTATTCCATTCTGCAGTTTGGCTGGTTCACTGTTTTTCGACCACTTCCATGAGGCAGTCCAAACCCTCTTTTGCTCGTCAAATTCGACGCTGAAGTCTGGTTGGTCGATCCTTAGCGCAGCACACACTGGGGCTTTCTCCTGAAAATGTACCGCCCCTGTCACCGTTATATGGACACCACCAAGGGCTCTGATGGCATCATATCTTAGGAGCAGGTCAAAACTCAGGGGTTTTTCGAGCACTACCAGCGCCTCTAGGTTAGCGGAGCTTCCATTTTTCGTCCGTATAGTTACATTACCCATGCCGCAACATGTGCGCGTCTCTCCACTGATGGTAGTCACTCTGACGTTCTTCTTTATCCAAATGTGGCAGAGATCTGCACATACGATAGTGCGGGAGCACCCGGAATCGAGGAGTGCTGAGCACAGTGTTTCGTTGATATATATCGGGATGATCGGCAGCGTCTCATTTAATTTCTGCGTGGTTCCCCACGCAGAAATTAAATGAGACGCTGCCGATCATCCCGAGGTCGACGCTGACACCTTGTCCCCGGTTCCGTTTCCCGGACAGTCTTGAGCTATATGGCCAGCTTCCTTACACTGGTAGCAGCGAACAGCCATTGCTTGTTGCCGGCAGTTCCTTGCGATGTGGCCCTGTCCATTGCATCTGTAGCATACGATTCCACCACGTGGACCGGGTCCTTGATACGATTTCTTATCATTCGGTGTGGACTGAGCAGCAGCACTTACTGGTTCCCTCATTTCGGAGTAATTCTTCATTACAGTCCTGGCCCGATCTACTAGGTCATTAAGGGGCAGCGAATCTGCACTTGAGCTAGCTCGTAGTAGTTGCTTAGCTCCTGTCGGGAGTCCCGCTAGGATTTGCATGCTAAGGCCCACTCAGGCAGTCCACCAAACAACACTGTCAACTTCGTCAGCTCTGCCAAGTACACGTCGACCGTTTCGCCCGGACGTAAGGTCCTTGCCTCAAGTTGCTCCCAAGCAGTGGTGGGGTCAATCGCAAACGTCTTGAACAGTGTCACCTTGATTTTCTCGTAGTCCTGTTTGCCCTCATGGCTGAGCTGTTGATACACCGCAAAGGCGCCGCCGGACAAGCGCAGAGGAACAACATGTTCGAGGTTTTTTACGCCAGACAAAAGGCAATGTAATTCCACCTTTTCCACCCAGTCAATTACCGGGTTCGATTCATCAAACTCTGGTATTAATTTGAGGTCAATTTTTTCCCCCATTTCGCCGAAATAGCTTGTATTCGTTTCGCAACTGCGCAACTACGGCAGTTGATTAACACACACACGTCGGACGTAATCACACTGATGCAGTTGATACACACTCGCTTGATCTTCTGAACATACTCCTTTTATTGTCCAAGTATTCATCATCAGCCAATCGGTGGTCAGAAAAACAGTCACGTGAGGCCTGACGTCATCGCTCAATAATCGTACAAAAAACCACAGTCGCCATTAATTTAATTTCCGCCCTCCCCGCGATCATCCCAGCGGGTAAGACAACACGCGCAAACACGTGGTCACTTTCTTCCTTCATTCTGTTCGACTTTACAGATTAATACTTATGAAAAAGAGAAACGACAAATCAGAATATTAACCGACTTTTAAAAAGTAAGTCAGCAGCAAACGATGTTAGCTCAGATATACTCCCAGTTTTTGAACTTCCTCTATAATGTAACTTCCGGCAAGAGTTTCGGATTGCCAAATGTATTATTTTATTAATTTATTTGTTAAATTGTTAGGTGAAAGTACAGAATAGTTAACAAAAGCCCCTATTCCTATGTTAAGACTTTGTAAATAATAACGTTATTAATTTAGCACGGTCCGTAAACTGCAAGAGTACCAAACAAATTAAACCTTCTATTTGATTATTTGGCTCTTCAGATAAACTTTTTTTAATGGAAAATTTAGAATTGTATTTTTAGTATAATAAAATAAGTTGTTAGCAAAACAAATTATCAAATACATGTTTGTTTATATTTTTATGAAAATATAACAAATCTTTAATAAAAAAAATCTGTCTTTTTCTTGACATAAATAAAGTTTTTTAAATGTCTTCGCATAATAACAGACGGATGGCGAGCATATAAGGGCCTCGTGAATCATTTTGTTGTGAGTCACTTATGTAGTCGTGCAGATCGTTGTTTCAATAATAAAAAAAATAGATCCAAGTTCCTCGAAGCCGGGATGGCGACGAAGATGATGATGATGATGATAATGTCGCCTATCTGGTCGTCTCCCTCCAGCTACAAACACACTCCCACTTTGAAACTGTTTATAGCAGTGAGCGATCACTGGGCAAACAGCAACCGGTTGGCTCTGTAGGAACAAAGGATCATGCAACGCAGAATGCAGAACTAAGTTATTTCGCTAATTCTCTGTGTGTTCGAATTCTTTACACAAGTGGTTGTCTAAGTCACAAACTTAACGGGCGAAAGCGGTGGATAGAATTCCGTACGGTTTGGTTCTTCGGCCCACGCCACTTCAGTCTCTCCTGGGCGTCAGTTCAACTCTGGGTTGTGCACGAAAAAAACACATTCTTTTATTGAAGCGGCAGCATTTTTGTTATCTCTCTTTATCGTGTGTCTATAGTCGTACACACTCCTTCTACGCCATCTTACTTCCTGCCTGTCTTCCTCTCTCAAGGATGGTGGGGATGGGCGTCTCACTCCTTTTTTCTCAAAATAAATGGGATTTCCCCGTAACCCACCATTTTCCTAAACAAACGATGACAGCCTCACATAAATCTATGTCATGAGTGCTTTGTGTCATCCTAGTTTGGTACATTTTCAAAACACCTGTATAGACTTGTGGTTCTGAAAAATGCGCCACGAACCCAAAAATAATATTGCGTTTTTGATATTTCAGAATTAAAAATGAGATATGGAATTCTCTAATATCCACCTTCCAGCTAGTAACTGTCTCCTCGCCTCTGGTGGTAATAGATTTTGAATATCTTACACGATTCCGCGAGACTAGTTGGCATCTCATTCTGTCACCGAATAAGTTCATGTCTACATCAAATATATACTAGTTTTATATCTCCACTTCGTCTGGTCGCAAGGCCTTCATTCGGCGTAGCATAACCACCAGGATGCATACTAGTGCGTCACCAGGGTATCCGATCACCATGGGATCCCGGATACTTTGTCACACCTATAAAACTTTGTGGATCAAACGATTTGATTATTTTTGTAAAAGAAATTATTTAAAATAAAAAACCAAGTGCTATAGTTCTAAATAATGACCGAAGCAGAGCACGTGTTCCAGGTTTTAGATCCAAGATGGCTGACTCGCATTTATTCACATCTCGTTCAGGTTACAGAGCGAACGTGTAATGAAAGAGGACGTTGTCCCTCTCTTAGGTTTCAGACACAAAATGAATTAAAACACCTCTTTATAACAACAACGAAAAGGAGTTACGGTTTATTCACAAAGGTTACCTATACCATTTGGTATAGGTAGAAAGAAACTTGGACAGTGTCCGAAAAAAGGAAATGAAGTGTTCAGGCGAAGATAGTATTTGCTGTGAGCGTCCAGTTGACAGGGACAGGAGAGAGAGTGAAAGAAGTGTTTCCTCGTTGCTTGCCGGAATCTCTGTAGTGACCGCCTAGGATTCACAAAACGGCTGAAGTAGTTCTTTAGCCGACAGAAAGAATCAATGCACCCTGCAGGCTGAGTGGTCAGTGTGTGACTAGCTCACAAAATGGGGTCATTTTTCGGAGGGAGAAATAAGGTATGTTTATGACTGCTACATCAGTCCCTGCTTAGGTGGAAAAGCGAAAGAGAAAAAAGTAGTAATTTGCAAAAAGTAGCGATTATAAAAGATAACAATACAAAATATGTCAATTCAGTTTACAGTATTTGGAGAAAAAAATGTCTTTACTTTTCAGTGAAAAAGTTTTCTTTGGTTAAAACAAGCGTTCAATGTTCATGCGTTTTCTGCAAAAAAGTTTTTCTTTTTTTTTCTTTGAAAAATGTTTATGTATTTTTTGTTAAAATTCATTTTTTTGCGGAAAATGTTTGTCTTTTCTGTGAAAAGCAGCAATTGTTCAATAGAGTACAGGGTGACTAAAAAAAAAACGGGCCCCGTGTACACTTTATGTGATATCTCCTTTATTTATTCACAAATTGCCCTTATTTTACAGGACATGGCAGAATCAACGACCGTGAGCACACCAAGACCTCAGTGGAAGCTGGGACAAAGAATACACTGTGTTAAATTTTACTACAAGACAGGCTCGTTTAAGAAAACCCAGGACAGTTTCATGCATCAGTTCGGATGTGAAAAGGCCCCACCCAAAAGTAGAATTCAGAACTGGGTCGACCACTTCGAGAAGTATGGGACCGTTGAGAACTTCAACGCTGCCAGTGAGAATCGTCCAAGCCACTCGGCACGTCCCAAGAAGCGGACAGCTGAGCTGTGAGGGAGTTTTTCCAGGAGAGTCCGAAACGCTCTGTGCGTAAGCGAAGTCAGTCCCTCGGTATCTCCCGTGAGACTTGTAGGAGAGTGTTGGTGAACAATATCAGGGTTTACCCATACAGAATACAGACGCTGCAGACCCTTACAGTCTCAGACAAGAAGCAGGGGAGCGCTGTGGCAGTCAAGATGCTCGATAAGATCGAGGAGACACCATGTCTCCTTAACCTCCTTTGGACCTCAGATGAAGCCCACTTCCATCTTGACGGAAAGGTGAACTTCAAGACACATGTCTTCTGGGGGTCCTCCAGACCCAATGAAGTAGCCCCTGCACTCTCCTAATTGCACGGTGTGGGCTGCAATCTTGGTCAGAGGCATCATCGGACCAATCTTCATCGAAGAATCTGGCGCAGCAGTGACAGTTACCAAGGAGCGGTATGTGGAGGTCCTCAAAACCTTCAAGAGTTAGCTCCAGACCCTCTACCCGTCGCTCATGAGCAAGTTCTGGTTCCAGCAAGACGGAGCAAGTTCTCACACCTCAAATCTGTCCTGAGATTGGCTGAAAGAGAACTTCAGAGGCCGAGTGATCAGTATCAAGACAAATTTTGAGTGGCCACCCCATAGCCCGGACCTAAGCCCCACGGATTATTTCGTTTGGGGCTATCTTTAAGACAGAATGTACGCAAGGAAACCCATAACCATCACGGAACTCAAGGAAGCAATCAGGGAGGAGATGAGAGCCATTCCCAATTCAGTCTGTAAGAACGTCATGGACAACTTTGTTCTGCGCCTCAAGAAATGCACGGAGCTAAAAGGAGTCCATGTAGAACACACTGTATAACGGAGAAAAAACCCCAAATACCCTAGTGTTTTGATAGGATGTTGTGAATATAATAAACTAGTTATGCCCCAAAAGTCATTTAATTCAGACGAAACATTAAGAAACGGGGCCTAATTACATTTGGGGCCCGTTTTTTGGGTCACCCTGTATAAGGACTAAAAAAAGCTCATTCTATATATATAGAGCCTCACAAAGTTTTGTGGCCAATGTACTCGCCGACCACTGCGTGTAGTAGTGACGTACTTACATTTAGAGGTGTATGAACTTTTACTAGTGTAAGAGTTGGTTGATGCAATATGTATGTAGAAGGAATATGTGGCTCCAGTAAGGACCAGTATAAGGTGAAGTAAGAAGGGCTTTCACAGAATATTTTCTAAGGGAAACGTAAGTCCATATAAAAATGTCTTTAGGGACCGAAGATTTTGTAGTCGGTTTCCCAAGGTTCATCGGTGGGAGCTTATTAAAATAAGCTTGCAGCCTGTCTGTGTACAGAGCTGTGTATGTTGCCGTTAAATCTATTTGGGTCAGCATCTGACCCGGCAACAATAGAGGTACTCCGTAAATAAGTTTGGCTGGCGAGTATCAGAGGTCTTCTTTTATCGCAGTGGGGAAGGTCAAAAGGACAATAGGTACATACTGACTCCATAGCTGTTGGTCAGGATAAGCACGCAACACAGCTTTCAATTGACGATGGAAGCGTTCTATCATCGAAGTAAGTCAAAGACAGAGAATTGATAGGAAAGCGGGACAAGGTGTCTGCGGCAGCATTCTGTTCACTAAAGATATGCTAGATATCATTAGTAAATTTCGAAACAAAATCTGAATAGCGCGTTTCGCGAGGAGAATAGTTGTCTGGCTTAACACGCAGTGGATATGTAAGTAGACGGTGATTATTGTAGGTCACGAATTGACGGCCTTCCAGTGAATGCTGAAGGTGTTTCACTGTGAGATACATTCCCAGGAGTTCGAAGCCAAACGTGCTGTAACGTTGTTCTGTTGGTTTCAGTTGTCTCGAAAAGTATTCGAGAGGGTGAATATTTTGCCGTGGTACTGCTGTTGCTAAACTGCAACAATAGCTGTGCTTGATGCATCAACGACCAGTGAAAACTAAGCATTGGACACAGGATGTGCAAGTAAGGATGTCGTCAATAGTTGTTCCATCACTTCATTGAAAGTTTTCAGCTGAACAGGTCGGAAAAAAGTGACAGGATATCCGAACAGTGTGGGGGTCAATCGTCTGTAGTAGTTTAACAGAAAGAGGAAGTGCCTTAGTTGGCGAGGTGAAGGGGGTTGTTGAAGGTCTTTTAGCCTACCCCTTTTCAGGCAAGGGAGATATGCCTTCGGGGCTGATAATATGACCAGGAATAACTAGTGACGAAGCACTGAAAACACATTTACCAGGGATAATTCTAACCTGGTATTTCTGAAACTGTTCGAAGTGTAGGCGGAGATGGGTGACATGTTCCTCACGTGAGGCACTTGCCACAAGTATGTCAAAATGTTGCACTACTTCGTTCATGAAGCGTTGGAAGGTACTAGCCGCGTTTCGCATACCGAAAGGCATATTCAAGAATTCAAACGCTCCAAATGGAGTTGTTACCACCGTTTAGGGTATGTCTGCAGGATTCGGTGGAATCTGATGGTAAGCCTTAACTAAGTCCAGTTTGGAGAAGGTCTTACAACCATGCAGAGACGTAGCAAATTCCTCTACATGTGGGACTGAGTAACGATCAGGTACCGTCATGGCATTGAGTCGTCGATAGTCCCCAGCCGTACGCCAATCTACGAAGCGCTTCGGGACCATATGCAAAGGAGAAGTCGATGGACTGGACGAGGGGCGTATAAGTCCCAGTTGCAGCATATAGATAAATTCCGCCTTCGTCGCTTTTAGATTCTCTGCAGGTTAGCGACGACGACGTGAGAACAGGATATCCTGTTGTCTCAATGTAGTGTTTTGTTGAGTGAGTTGGTTTTCTCACAACAAAATTCAAATTAGTTAACTCCGGGTAGGAGTGTAGTAGGGTCTGATATGAGTAATCTGTAGCGGCAATAAAATGTACCTGCTGATAGATGAGGTGTGTGATTTCAAACCAGAAACGGAAAGTTCCGTATTAGCATCTATCAGCCGATGTCTGCACATGTCCACTAGAAGGTTAAAGTGGTGCAGAAAGTCCGAGCCCAGAATGGGATAAGGTAAATCTGCTACAGTAAATACCCACGTAAAGTATCTGCGCAAGTACAAAGAACGAGAAATTTGACCGTACCTGGGAATAGGGGGTTAGTTTACAGTTTGCAGTGAAATAAGCGACACAGGTGGCTTCACAGTGAAGAGTTTCTGTGGTTAAATACTGCAGGCAGCTCCCGTGTCAACCAAAAGATGTGTTTGGCAGACGGAGTCCATATGAAAAAGTGCACAATTATATAGCTTCCGTGAAGACTGGGTCGTGCTCAGGTCTCCAGATATTAGTTTCTCTGGTTCATAAATGAACACTGGGTTTTGCACCACCGTGCACTCATGCATGTATTAGCGCATGTATTAGTAACAAAAATCTCGCTTGTTGGAGTGACGGCAGCAACGGCGACGAGGGGATGAGGAGAGGATCTGGAGTCAGCGGCTGTGCGACTCGGCTTTAACCCGCTGATTTTTCTCACCTCATTCGTTAGGCTTACTGACATTCACTATGTCCGTATCAATTAGCGGCTGTGTAGCCTCCATCATAATGGACAGGTGGGTTTCAGCCTGTAACATAGTAGTTACTGTACTTGCGCCCATTTATATACATATGGACAACAGACCAAAATAAAATCTATAGTTAAAAAAGTGTAAAAAATATGGTTGTGAAAACACATTCTAAAGAGAAAAAACGAAATGGAAAATATTTACGCGTGTGTTGAGAGCCAAAAAAGATATATATATATATATTCGGTATTTAAAAGAAATGTCCGTTTATATTTTGTTTTATTTAGCTTTTAAAGATAAACATAAAGTATTTCGGAAGTTTCCGAGTTCAAAACATTCTTTACTGTCGTAAACGGCAGAGTCTTTGGTCTTTGTTCGATGTTGTGTTGAGTGATTTTTTCTTCTTTTGGTCGCCGTATTTACAAGAGTTACGAACCATTTCACTGCAGAAATAATTTTACGAAGGCTTTTTTTAATTTAGTTCTGTACTGTTTTTTTCTTGTCGAGAGTCATTGATTAAACCCTACTATAACAACTCCTTTTTTAGGTAATTATTTTAATTATATTGATTTATTTCAGTCTGGTAGGTGGTATTTACAATCTTCCGGACCTAGTTGGGAATGTGGTCCGTTGATACACCATTTCTTCACTTTCATTTATTGAGGTTTGGATATTTTGAAGACATTCTACTTCCTCTGTCTCCCTGTTGTGAGGTGGTCGTCTGTTTCCGCAATATACGATCGTGAGTGTGGGGCGGTTCCAACTAGAGGGTATTTCTGGCTAGGAGTATTTGGGCTTCTAACCCACACGCGGGTTCCTGTCTCTAGAGGTTTTAGCTCTTTTGCTATGTGTCTGGTGGCTGTGCGTGTGTTGTTGTTGAGCGGTCCTGTACTAATTCCTCTAACGAATAGGCTGGAATTCCGGTCACTTATGTGTCAGTAGTTTTGGGTGGATTCGAATATTGGTTCTTAATTTTCTTCCCTTTAGAAGTTCGTTGCTGGGAATATCCAAAGAAACTTGGGGTCGCTACATGATCTAACAGGGACATATATGGGTCACTTATTTTTCTAAGCATTGTTTTAATTTTTTACTGCTGCTACCCTGCTCCATTGCTTTGGGAAAATCTGGGGGTATTTGTGATGTGTCGAAATCCCCAGATTCTCTCGAAATCAGCAAATATTCTTGACATATACTGGCTTCATGAGTTTGCTATCAGGATCACTGGTACTCCATGTCTGGCAAATATGGATTTCAAACTTTCTATTACAGATCTGGAGATAATTAAACTTAGTTAAGTGAACTCGACGTATTTCGAATAATATTCGACAACCATGATGTTTAGCTCGAATAAGTCAGCAGCTAGGGTGTGCCAGGGCTTTGCTGTGGGTTTGCTTGAAAATAGGGGGTGGAAGGGTCTCCCTGAGAGTTTGGGTGTCAACAGTCTTCCGGCCGGTTTGTTTCTAAGTCTGGTATATGTTTCACAGTTCTCCACTGTGTTGATTTTTAAACATTGTAACCCCCGCTTAAAAGCAGGCCGCCACTGTACACATCAGGGGTTACTGAGAATTAAGGTGTAGGTTTTGGGGGTCATCCTAAGTTGGGAGCAGTGCAGTGTGATGTTTGTTTACATTAGTTTTAAACCTGTGCATGTCGGTACATTCGAAGAAACAGGGAGCAAGGAGAGAGTTACAGAGGTCGGCAGCATGAGAAAAGAAGCTATTGGAATAGAAGGCTCTCTGGCATCTGAGGACCTCCACGGTGAATGGATGAGACTTATCTGATATTAGGGTTCGTCTAGTGTATTTACGTCGAGGGGCTACTTGAACAGCAGGTTCATCGGAGCACAATCCATTGAAGTACTTATAAAACAGGCACAAGGATGCAACATTGCGTTGAAGGGACACGGACTTGTGGTTAGCAACGTTACACCAGCCAGGAATTGATCCAGAAAGTGTGGTTTGAGTTGTCCCCCCTTGCAAATTGGCTGTTTGGAGAATTTGAAAGCTAGATGGCTCTGGTTGACAGTCAATTTGCATAAGTTGGGCAAAAAGTAGTATATAAACTGTACTCTTTTCATTGAGCTTTTGAAGAGCAGTAGGGAGAGCAGATTGAGGTTGAAAGAAGAGACTGAAGTACAAAGAATTGTTCTTGAACTGTTGCTTACCGATTGGACGTTGAGAAAGATTAACCACTGTGGTTTGACACCAGATTTTTTTTACATTTGTTTTCACGGATTGACCACTAGCTATTTCCGGCAGTAACTATGGCAGGAAAGAAGATCAGCAGTGAAATGCTGAAGACGTTCTCTGGAGAGGGGGATGTTGTAGCCTGGCTGAGCAAGGTTAAACTTGTCGCTAAGTTGCAGGACATCGAGGATGTAGCCAGTTTGATACCGCTGTATCTTGATGGTGATGCTCTGGCCCTATATCTGGAGATGCGGAATGAGGATCGGCTGTCTGCAGACACCATTGAAGAGAAGTTGAAGGAAGCCTTTACTGAAGGATCATTTGTGGTATATGGCAAACTAAGCCGTATGGTGTGGACCGGAGAGTCTGTCGATGTTTTCGCCAACAACATTCGGAGGTTGGCATGACTAGCAGGATTCAATGGAGGAGGCCGTCGACAGATGGTTAAGATGGCCTTCATAAATGGCTTCCAAGACCATATTTCTATAGCTCTGCAGCAACTGCCTGGTGTAAATACCATGGAGGTGGCGGAGTTGATTACACAGGCTAGGGTGCTGGCTTGGCAAAAAGAGCGTGAGCAAGGAAGCAAACTGCAGCGGGAGATTGTGAAGGATGAAGAGCCGAGAGGGCTGTGGCAGACACCCAGGTTCGCTGGCAGATGCTACCGATGCCACGGTCCGCATATGGCTAGGGAGTGCAGGGAGCCGAAGCCGGAAGTCATGTGTTACCGCTGTGGGAAAGTCGGCCACATCAGCAGATTCTGTCCCCAGGGAAACGGACAGGGGGAAGCCACTGCGCCGGTAGCTACCCCACTTATTCGATGAAGGCGCTTCAGGGTACGTCGCCACAAGTAGAGGTGACCTTGAATGGACGAAGTGCAAAGGCCCTTGTCGACACGGGCTGTACTTCAACACTTGTCACCAAAGACATGGTTGACACATGCAGTGGGACCAGCAGCATTACGGCAGAGAGGTGAAGTGCAATGGCACAAGTGTCGTTCGGTTGATGGTATGTGGGATGTCGCTAACAATCCAGGCGATTGTTATTAACAAAATTGTCACGGGCGTTGATGTGGTGCTAGGGATGGACGCAATTGCTCGACTAGGGGGCGTCACAGTACATAGGAACACCGTGAGATTTGGAGGACATCAAGGGGCTGCAGGTGTGCGATCCGAAAAAAGTGGCACAGGAACAGGAACGGCCGGGTCAGACAAAAGTTGCATGATAGAGGACCAAGATTTCTCTGCAAACTTTGATGGTGAGAAATGGACAGTTAAGTGGGTATGGAAGGGAGAACCTCCCGTACTGAACAACATAGTGGAATGCTACGAGCATACGTTGCGAGGAGGCGTAAGAATTGAATTTGAGAAGGAGGTGGACTGTTGGATCTCAGAAGGGATTTTAAGACCATGGAAGAAGGTGGAAGGCGTGCTGCCGTTAATGGCGGTTGTTCAGCCCACAAAGCAAAAGGTTCGGCCAGTACTGGACTTCAGGGAACTGAACGTATACGTTGCATGTCACACGGGAGGCGATGTGATGAACGTGTGCGGAGAGACCATGCGAGAGTGGAGGCAGATGCAGAAGGCTGCGGCGATTGTGGATTTAAAATCTGCATACCTACAGATCAACATTTCACAGGAATTCTGGAAGTACCAGCTGGTCGGATACAAAGGCCAAACATACTGCCTAACTAGGTTAGGGTTTGGCCTGAATTCTGCACCAAAGATCATGGCTGCGATCCTCAAAACGGTGCTAAGCAAGGAGGATGCAGTCAGAAGAGCCACCAGTTCCTACATTGATGACATCATGGTGGATGAGACGGTAGCAACTGCAAAGGACGTAGTAGATCACCTCAACGGCTTTGGGCTGATCATAAAACGCCCGGAATCGTTGGAGGGGGGAGCGGCGTTAGGGCTCCAACTAAGGAAGGACCAAATAGGAAGGTTAGTGTTCCAGAGGGGAAATGAAATCCCGGAGGTGTCTGAAAAAATGAGCAGGTGGGAACTCTTCTCGACATGCGGAAGACTGGTGGGTCATTACCCGATTGCAGGATGGCTACGGACTGCATGTAGTTACATCAAAAAGGCGAGCTAGTGGAGCGAAGTGGGAGGATGGAGTTGATAAAGAGACTGTGGACATTATGAGAGAGATTATTGAAGAGATGAAGAGGGAGGATCCAGATAGAGGTGTTTGGCACATACCCAATAGTGCAGAAGGTGTTGTGTGGTGTGATGCAAGCAGTATAGCAGTGGGGGTCACCTTGGAGATAGGTGGTGTCATTGCAGAAGATGCTGCTTGGTTGCGGAAGAAAGACGACGTGGCTCACATAAATGTGGCGAAACTGGATGCGGTTATGAAGGGCATCAACTTAGCCTTGAAATGGGGCCTACGGAATGTTGAGGTGAGGACCAACTCGGCCACTGTGTCCTCTTGGGTCCAGTCCGAAGCTACAGGAGAAAGGAGGGTGAAGACGAAAGGCGCCGCCGAGATGCTCGTGAAGCGTTGATTGATGACGTTAAGGGAGCTGATATGGGAATTTGATGTCCAACTCAGGATCAGTATCGTTCCCTCAGTGAAGAACAGAGCAGATGTGATGACAAGGGTGAGGAAGACCTGGCTACAGGCACCGGATGAGGCGGCTGCTGCAATATGTGGCTTGGCTGAAGACACTCCGAAGGATTTGCATGACATGCACCATTTCAGAGTGGATAGAACCTTGTTCTTGGCCAGGAAGGTGGACCCCAGAATCACAAAGGAGGCTGTCAGGACAGTGGTTGACAGATGCCACCAGTGTCAATGAGTCGACCCTGCACCAAGTAGACACGAAGGTGGTAAGGTTCAGGTGGCAGAGAACTTGAGCAGGTTGGCGATAGACGTGACGCACAATCAACAGAGGCCGTACCTGTCAATGGTCGACTGTGGACCTGGAAGAGTGGCCATTTGGAGGGAGATCAAGGCGGAAAACGCTACTGAGATTGCAAAGGTCCTGGAAGAGGTGTTTTTGGAGATTGGTTCAGTGACGGAAGTGCTAATGGACAATGGAACTGCCTTTCGCTCAGCAGCCCTGAAGAATGTTTTGAATAAGTGGGGAGTGCATCGCTATTTCAGGGCTGCATATAGACCAGACGGAAACGGAATTGTGGAACGGCATCACAGGACCATCAAGGCTGTAGCTGAAAGGGGCCAAATTTCACCACCAGAAGCTGTTTTCTGGTATAATATGGCTCCAAAGTCAGGGCAAAAAGTGGAGTCAGTGCCGCAGAGGGCAGTCTTCAAGTACGAGTGGCGGCATCCCCGAACTGCGCCCATAGCCACGGAGGAAGGGGAGAAGCAAGCGTCTGTGCGAGGAAGTGTGGATCAAACCGCCTGACGCTCGCTGTACCACACGCTGGGGGAGGGGCATTGTGACAAGTGTCCAGTCCCTGAACAATGTATCCATCAACGGAATCCCTCGACACATCCTTGATGTGCGGCCGGCAGTGGTGTCATCAGAGGAAGAAGACAGCGACGTCGAGCCAAGTCGCGACGTTCATGAAAGGCACCGTGGAGATCGCAGCGAGAGAGACGCCCGCCATGTTGGTCGAGCGACTACGTGATGGGCTGACTAGTGATGATCGTGTAGATCAAGGGGGCGTGTGGTTAGCAAAGTTACCCCAGCCAGGAATTGATCCAGAAAGTGTGGTTTGAGTTGTCCCCCTTTGCAAATTGGCTGTTTGGAGAATTTGAAAGGTAGATGGCTCTGGTTGACAGTCAATTTGCATAGGTGGGGCAAAAAGTAGTACAAAAACTGTACTCTTTTCATTGAGCTGGTGAAGAGCGGTAGGGAGAGCAGAGTGAGGTTTAAAGAGGAGACTGAATTACAAAGAATTGTTCTTGAACTGTTGCTTACCGATTAGACGTTGAGAAAGATTAACCACTGTGGTTTGCCACCAGATTTTTTTTACATTTGTCTTCACGGATTGACCACAGAACTATAGCTTGGTGGATAGTAAGGGGCCTATTAAGTTGGCGACTTTCTTTTGGACCTTGTTTAAAAGAGAGAGACTAGTGGATGATGCACCAGTCCAGATGTGACAATACTCCATGCATGGGCGGATAGTGGTTTTGTAGAGATATAAGATAATTCAAGTGTAAGAAGTTTACTAGCACGGTAAGGGGAGCCAACATTCTTAGCAGCAGCCTTGGCAATGTGTTCAATGTGTTTGTTTCAATTCATGTTACATGTGAACGCGCCTCCATCGTATCTAAATAATGCCAAGTGATAGAATTACACGGAATTATTTCTTCGTTACTTGAAAATACCGTTCTTTTTTTTCCTTTCCTTTCTTCTCTATTGACATGCATATGAACACAATGTTCACCAATAAACTAACGCCGTCGATCAAGAAAAACACCTTTTATTTACCCTTTTTCGCCGCTAATCGCACCTAAGTTGCATAAGCAACCATCTTGTGATGCGGATATCGCTTCCCGTAATTCAATGGGCGTGGGTTCGCGCTTGCGTGTAACAACTGTTTCCTTCCGCGCCGTGATTACATTCCTCCATGATCTCATGATCACAGTGATGATATCCCGACGGTCGTATTTGCCGGGTGCTCCTCCGTAAAAGTGTAGCTACTTCAGAGGCCATGGTTTCGTCGGGTGCACGGGCTTCTATTTTCGTCTCGGGTCAATCATCAGACTCTGTGTCGTCGTCAGTTATCAGACTCTCTGAAGATGCTGCGCTGTCAGAATCTTCCTCCAGCAGGAGGACACTGTAGCGGGGCGCAAGTCATTCACATGTCCGGACATTCAATTCACCACGACAGACTGAACTGATTAGTTCTGTTACTCGACCATGGCCAAATCTCGTGGTGCAGTGTTTCCCCGGTGACTTCACCTACACGCAGTCTGTTACCTTATAAGGACCGTGTTCAGGACCTGCTGATGATGACACCACATCAACCCCTTTTACGTAACGGCAGATCGCATTGGCTGGTGCGGTCAAATGTCAGTCATCGTCTTATAGAGTCATGTTGTGCTAGCAAACAGCCTCTTTTATTGGGCAGCACATTCTAACTGCAATCTGTTGTATGGTATGGTGGTATCACTCTGCTATTCCATTCCCGGCTAGGGCATATGCGCAACAGAATTTCAGGTTAACGCCCCACTCATCTGCGAAAATCCTTAATTCATTGCTGTAAAAAGCTGTGTTGTTATTCATGAGTACCTCCCACGGTGGGCCACGCTAAAAAAAGGCAACTATCAATTGACCAGTTACGCTTGCCGAGTCCTGTCGTGACAACTGCCTCCACACAGAAAATGGCAACGGGCCACAATCTGTGATAGGAAATGATAACCACTGTAATTTGTATAATGTATAACTCTGCAAGTTGCTGCTCACCTCGAGTTTCCATTATCCCAGTGAACCGGCGCTGGATCCATTGATTGACATTCCACGCGCGCTCGTATAGCGGATGTAACGGTTGTTTTCGCCGTTGGAGCTCAAACTCCTCTGACGAAATAAGTAGTACATCGTACTCCAGGGTGTCCACTGTGTTTGTGAATAGCCATAATTGGGGTCACGTCTTGTTTATGTACGTGTACACCACTGATAGGGGTTCGGGCCTCCTTTTGCTTTTCATTGCATCAAACCACTGCTGTGGCATGCGCCTCATTTGGTCAGTCACGTGTTGAATCTATGCAATAAACGTTACGTCCACCGAGAGCTTGTACTCCATCAACAGTTCCTTGAATGTGCTCAACCGTCTCCTAATTAACAAGTCACTGGCTGCCTTGGTGCGAAGTTGTGCTTGTTTCTCCGACACCCAGTGGCACACACACACAGAGTCGGTCTTTACGTGCAACACCTTGCTCTGCCACTGCAGAGCCAAGTTGATGCCCTTCAACACAGCATCCAGTTCGGCTAAATTAAAATGCTGGGCATTGTTCTTAGGTCGCAGCCAACAAGCGATCTCCAAACACTGTCCCATGTCTTTCCAATGCCACCCAGTTGCTAGCGAGATGGCATCGACCAACAAATTCACTTCCCGGCCGTTCACGCAGCAGTCTCCACAAACTTGATCACTGCCTTACTACATCAATAGCCTCACACATAATATTCTGGAAAAGAGAGTCGGTCACATTGTCATCCCAGCTTTTTGTGATCGCACTGGCTCTTTTCTAAATCACTCCGCAAGCCACACGAAGCCATGCACACACTGGGAGGTGTCCAACAAGCCATCCACACGAGGAGAACATATTTCGTTGTGTTATGATATCGGGAACTTCTTGAACCGTGTTTCCTCGCTTCCAGCGCAAAACGCCGCGCTCCCTCCAGACCATTAATCCCAGCACACATGTGCCGTCCCCCAATCACCCGGGTTACATTCCAGTCCAAACCGAGCCAACTGTTCCCTGACTCGAGACACAGTATGGCATCTTCGTCGACCAGGATATGATCGATGTAAGCTGATGTTGCGCGGTCCATGGATTTCTCCTGCGATAGCACCGTGCGGACGATTCCCTTTATGACTAGTGGAGCCACATTCAATCCAAATCCTAGACATGTCAGACAGTACCTCTTTTTGTCAGTCTTCACAGTCTGGTACGGCCACAGCGTCTCGTGGATTCGTACTTTGAGGTACAGTCTCTTGAAGTCCAGCAGAGATGCATTAGCTCCTTTCTGGCGCCATTCTCGCATCTTAGCACCGCAAACATCTGCGTTTGCCGTGAATGGTTCCAGAAATGAGCTAAAGCGTATCTGCCGGAATTTGGGAGATCGTACTGTTGTGTTCTGGTTATACGCTGAAAGCAAGAAGTGATACGAAGCAATGAGAAACAGAGGTCAAAGCAAGGACAACAATCAACAACGTGTTACTTCTAGTTCGCCCGGTCGATCAAGAGAATGCTGACGTGTCCGGTGTTGTTTATATATACAATCAGAAAGAACAAAGGGGGATAATTACACATTACTATTGTTATGGTGTAAGGGAGACAACTGTTGTCATTTCCAAATGTACGATTGGATATTACACCTCTCTCTTTCTCAATTAAATGTACGCGTACTTACGTATGGTAAGGGAAGGGAGTTCAGTCAAGGTATGTTTCACCGATTAACAATTGTCTCAGTCAAGGAGGAATCGTTTTCTTTTCTGTCCTTTTTTTTCTTTTTAAATACACAATTGCAAACTACTTACGTCGGCTGCAGGATGGGGGGAGGGAATCGTCTTTCGATTCTTCAGAATCAGAATCTGTTTCTTCTTCAGGGGAGCTGACGGAATTTCCAAGACAGAAATAGAGACTTTACTCACTCATCTAACTATCTGATATAGTCCTCAAAGCGTATCGGCGGGAGTCGTTTCCGTGTTGGATTACGTCTTACCACTGGTGGATTATGTTTTGGTATGGGCGGTAAATGCGTCTGGCCTTCGTGTCTGGAGTCAGAGTTTTCCTGTTGTGGATATGAGTATAACTCATCTTCAGAGTCTGATTCTATGTTTTCTCTGGGAAGATTATCTGGACTTATCCGCTTAAAGTGAGAGGAATTCCGGGTAACTTGGTAGTCATCTCTTTGTGCTGTCACCATGCTATCCTTTATGCCGATAATCGTCAGTTGATTCGGGTCGAATGGTGGGGATAGCTTGTTGAGACGTTTCTGCTTGACAAGTACTTTGTCACCTAGGCAAAGAGGAGAGGCCTTTGTCTTTCTTTTTGTGTCGGCATAGATCTTCATTTTCCTCTTCCCTCGTGCATCATTCTCCGCTATGTGAGTGTGAATCGGCTTTGACATGGGTTCTTTCAGAACAGCAGGTATGCCGATTTTCATCTTCCTTCCAGTGAGGGCTTCGAATGGAGAAGTTTTGGTTGTACTGTGGGGGGTGGCCCTGTATTGCCTTAGAAAATGGACTAGTTGGGTTTTCCAGTTCAGACCCTCCACAGTGGAGGCGCGAACATACTTGTTTAGTGTTCTCATAAACCGTTCGACCTCTCCATTCGCCTCTGGCCACGCAGGGGTAACTCTTCTGTGGCGGAATCCTGCTTGAGTGGCAAAATCCTTGAATTCTTGCCCTTGGAAGGGGGGACCATTGTCAGTCTTGACAATATCGGGGTATCCTTGTCTGGCAAAGATTGCGTCAAGGCGGGGAATGACCACTTTTGCTGATGTCGAGGGGAGTATCTCTACTTCTGGGAACCTACTGTAGTCGTCGATGACGACCAGTACATAGTCTCCAGAAGGGAAAGGACCTGCGAAGTCCAGGGAGATTTCAGTCCATGGGGCAGCAGGGAGTGGTGTGGTGCGTATGGGCTCACGGCGTGATGATGTTGAGTTGGTAGCTTGACAAGGGATGCAGTTGCGCACTGTCTCCTCCACCAGCTTGTCAATTCCATGGAACCAGACCTTTTCCCTCATTAGCTGCTTCGTCTTAACAACGCCCTGGTGTGTGTGGTGGGCTATGTCTACGGCTCTCTTCTGCAGGGTGGACGGGACCACTAGGCGGTGACCTCGAAGGATGAGACCATCATATGCAGATAGTTCATCTTTGACATGTGCGAGACAGGATAACTGCGGGTCGTTCCATTTTCCATCTGAAAGTGTTATCATCACTTTCTGTAGCAAGGGGTCTTTTCCCGTGGCTAGCTTCATCTCTTCGAGGGTGATCGACTTAGGTATGGCATGGTGAGCCACGTATCTTATATACGCCTCAGCTGAATTGTCCCTCTCGGGTTTGTGGTGAGGATGTCGACTGAGGTAGTCGGCGGGGTTCTGGTCATCTTTTCCCGGCCGGTATACCAAGCTATACTCATATTGCATGAGGCGTAGGCGCCATCGTTCGATTCTGGATGTAGCTGGTTTGAGACTTTTTACAATACCGAGAAGTGGTTTGTGGTCAGTGGTGATGGTGAACCTTGACCCATACAAGTAAAGATGAAAATGCTCAGCAGCGTATACAACGGCTAGCATTTCTCTCTCCGTCTGCGAGTATCGCTGTTCCACATCTGTGAGAGCACGGCTGGCATAACACAAGACCTTCCCGTCTTGTGTAAGCATTGCCCCTAGTCCAACAGGGCTCGCGTCTACCAGGATGTTTGTCTCCTTGTTCTGATCGAAGTAGACCATAACTCCAGCTCCAGTCAGGGCCTTTTTTAATTTTATCACTGCCCTCTCTTCTGTCTCTGACCACCTCCATTCTCTGTCTTTTCTTGTGAGTTGTCGGAGTGGCTCGGTAACAGTGGCATAGTGCGGGATGAACCTGGCCACATATTGGACCATGCCCAGGAATGAGCGCACTTCTCCAACGTTGGTGGGCGATTTGCAGTTTGTAATTGCTGCTATTTTGTCTGGGTCTGGTGACACCCCTTTTTCGCTGAAGGTATGTCCAAAAAAAGTTATTTGTTTCACCGAGAAAAGGCACTTTTTCCTGTTTAGCCTGGCCCCGGCATTCTGTAGTCGTTCCAGCGTGGACCTCAAACTGGCATCATGTGAGGCTTGGTCACGTCCATAGACGATAATGTCGTCTGAGAGGTTTTTGACTCCTGGAATGCCCCTCAAAAGATCCGCAATGGCCTTTTGAAATATTTCAGAGGCTGCATTTACTCCGAACAACAGTCTCTTGTATCGGAATAGTCCAGCATGTGTGGTGAACGTGGTGATGTATCTGCTGGACTCCCCCAGCTCTAATTGGTGGTACGCGCTCGACATGTCCAGCTTGCTGAACACCTTTGAGTGGTTTAAATCTGCAAACAAGTCATCCACGGTCGGCATGGGATGTTTGACCCTTTGTATGGCTTCGTTTGCTTTTCGCATATCTATGCAGATTCGCACGCCACTCGGTTTTTTGGGGACTATCACCACGGGACTTACCCAGGGGGTAGGTCCAGTAACATCCTCAATTACGTCCATCTCCTTGAGGCGTTTTAATTCCGACTCGACGTCTTTCCTCACGTGAAAGGGTATTCTTCGTTGTCTCTGTGTCACCGGTGGGATCGAAGTATCGATGTGCAGCTTAACAGTGGGTCCAGAAATCTTTCCCATCTTTCCATCGAATAATGAGGGGAATTCATCTGGGATAGATGTTGCCACATTGAACGTAAAATTAAAGGATATCATATCTAGTGCTTCAGCAGAGTGGGCACCGAGTAGATTTTGTAAATCGTGCCCGATGACGAACATTTTTGCTTTGCAGCGTTTTCCTTTAAATTCAATGGGGGTATTGATGAATCCACGGACTGGCATGGCTTTTCTGGACCGATATGCAAATATCTGTGTGGCAGTGTTGTGTATTTTCGGCCTGTACTGGAGACCGTCGTACGTGCGTCCAGACATTATATTAACACTGGCACCGGTATCCAAAACGAAGGTCACTGGGGAGTCATTAACGAGGATGGTGGCTGTGGGTGCTTTTGTCGACGTGGGAGTTTTTATTGTGTAGACAGACTCATCACTCGACGTAGAAAGGGATTCTATATCATTTCGATATGAGTAAGAAATTTGTCTTACCGGTTTTGAATTACATACTTTTGCAAAGTGGTTCTTTTTCCGGCAATTTCGACATTCTTGACCCTTCGCTGGACACTTCACATGTGTTGCTGAGTATCCACAGTAGTGGCAGACACGTCCGGCGTCTTTGCCACGTGGCTGGGTCCTCGGAGTAAACTGGCGATTACTGCCTTGTGTGTGTCCGTAGTTGCGTTTTTCGTCGGTATTTTTTCTTTCTTTCTCTCTGCGTGTGTATTGCCTGCTGTCTCGTTTATTGTTATGTGACGACAGGGCATTAACCACCTCTTCCCGTTCAATGTCTGCGGCTCGTGTGCGAGCTAATTCAATTGCTCTGGCCTCGTCTAGCACTTGTTTGAGCGTGGAGTTGTCTCGAAGTGCCCTTCGTCTGACCTTAGAGGATGAACAGCCTTGGACGATCTGTGCGAGTATCTCCCGATCTGTATCCATGAAGTCACACGTGGACGCTAGTGTCCTCAGTCTCACATGAAATGAGTCTAGATTTTCGTCAGCATTTTGCGATGCGCGTCGAAATTTGAAGATCTCATAAGACATATTTCTTTGCGGTGTGAAATAGTCGGTCAGTGAGTTCTTTGCTACTTCGTATGTGTTTGGTGTCGTGTGATCCGTTTCGACGGTTGCATCAACGCCTTTTTGAATATCCGTGAAATTGTGGAAAATATCAAAAACTTCGTCACCTGCAAGGTGCAGCAAACACGCTTTTTTTCTACGGTCTTCTTGAATGTCTAAAGCCACGAACACATTCTCAAGTTTCTCCAACCACTTTTGCCACCGATTTGCGTTTGTACTCGGATTTTCGTGGACGCTAAAACTTGGAAAATTTGGTATTCCGTTGTAAGACATTTTTTTTTTTTTGTAATTAAAAAAGAATTGGACTTTTTTTTTTTTTTTTTTTGAATTAAACGTTAGCTCGTGTGTTCGATTACTGTGAGTTTTTTCGTTTGAATTCTCGTCGCCAGTGTTGTGTTCTGGTTATACGCTGAAAGCAAGAAGTGATACGAAGCAATGAGAAACAGAGGTCAAAGCAAGGACAACAATCAACAACGTGTTACTTCTAGTTCGCCCGGTCGATCAAGAGAATGCTGACGTGTCCGGTGTTGTTTATATATACAATCAGAAAGAACAAAGGGGGATAATTACACATTACTATTGTTATGGTGTAAGGGAGACAACTGTTGTCATTTCCAAATGTACGATTGGATATTACACGTACCTCCAAGTACAAATCCACAAGACAGCGCGGAAGAAAACAGTCGTCACACGCAGGCGCGACCCCACACCCGTGAAATTACGGGAAGCGATATTCGTATCACGAGACGGTTGCATTATGCAAATTAGGTGCGGGTAGTTGCGAAGAAGGGTAGATAAAAGGAAGGGTTTTATGATTGACGCCGTCAGTTTTGTGATGAACATCGCGCTGTTCACATGCATGTCAATAGAGAGGAAAGGAAAGGAAAGAAAAGAACGGTATTTTCAAGGAACTTGTTGCAGAAATAAATACAACATCAATACATCAATAATAAAAACGGAATTTAAACGGTCCTACCTCGTGGTGTTGAAGCAAGCAGTTTTCTTTGAGAACAAGTCATAACTCAGGTGTTTACTTAAAAATCAGGGACTGATTTTTTTTATTCACCTCGTAAAACGAAGGCAAGATACTCTGTATCTTGTAAACATTTTTCTCGTTTTAGTGTGTAATCTATTAATGTCCTTTTGTGGCCAATCAATGATTCCAAAGCTGTATGTTATCACTGGCATAGCTAAGTGGTTAATTGCAGTTTCTTTGTTTTTGTTTGTAAACTGTATTTTGCAAATTTTTCTAACATGATATATATAATCTCTGTCACGTTTTTTCTCATCTTGGCATGTTGAATTGAATCCTTTTCTTCTATGCCAAGGTATTTGTATTGTTCCTGTTCTTCAAGGTCTTTGATGTCAGTATTTTCATCAAGCTGTATCTTTTCCGTTTTTTTCTTCTTCCCAACTCTGATGGAGTACTTAACACATTTGTCCATGCCAAACTTAATTCCAATATCTTTAAAGAGTCGGTTGAAGTCAGCATCTTAACTACGATATATATTGAGGTCATATATGAAGAGCAGGTGGTTGACTCTTTTGCTTACATCTTGTTTGCGGCCCTGGCTCAGATTGTAGGCACTCTGGCTTTTGTTTAGTAATTTGCTTAGCGGATCAATTGCCAGGTAAAAAAGTAAAGGAGATAAGCTATCCCTTGAAAGATTCCTTTTCGGATCTTGACGTCATGGATTTTTATTGTTCCATTAGTCTGTCTTATTCCATGGTTGTTTCCACATATTTATTTGTACTGCCATGGTTTTCTTGATGACTGGATGGATATTATATAGATCAAGGCAGCACAGGGCCATGCGCGCGGTACATTATCGTATGCCTTTTTGTAATCGATCCACGCCATGCTTAGATTTCTCTGCTTTTCCTATAGTCCTCAAGTATGGTCTTATTGATAAACAATTGGTCCTTGGTGCTTAAACACTTCCTCCTACACCCTACTTGTTCTTTTTCCAGGTATGCTCCAGGAGAGAGGTGTTCGTAGATGCTGTCTGTAACCAGGCCAGTGAAGAGTTTGTAGGTTGTAGTGAGGCAGCAGATCGATCTATATTTTATAGGGTTTTGTGTCCTACTGGTTTTGGGTATGAGGGTTGTATGACCTTTTACTAGCCATACTGGTGTAGCCTACTCACTCTTCAACAGTCCGGTGAAGCAGCTACTATTATGGCTATGGAGTGCCGTTTGTTTCTTCAGCAAGAAATTGGGTATATTGTCTATTAGGTATATTGTCTAGTTTTTTATGATTCTAAAATTGATCTAGCTTTCGTTTTATCATTCCATACGTTATCTTTGGCTCTGGCATTTTTTACTTGCTTTTATTTCTTCGAGCTATATCTAAGATACATTTGCACTCTTGGTTGCATGGCCCCTCATTCTCAAACTTAAGCCTCTATTTGTTTTCTAGCTGTTTCTCTTTCGGTGGATTTTCCACTGTTATATTCCCTCCCACCAAATTTCGGTAGAAGACTTGTATTGAATTGTTTGATCAGAGATTTCCTTTCTGCAAAGGTTAAGTTGTTTCATGAGATTCAGTTACCATGGTATACTTGTGGCTCGTTCTCTGGACTCCCATTGTTTTTTGAATTGAGTGAGAGTTTTCCTAACAATGTAAAGCCCTGCAGCATATGTTACTTTATTCAGCTCCGTGAGGGTTATGTTGGATGAAACGAGTCTTTGAAGAGCGATTTTTACGTTTTGTATTACTGCCTTGGTAGCTCTTGAGACTTGGGCTTTTGAAGTTGAGGTCTTTCCTCCAGCCTCCTCATCTGGACTTCCTCAATTGTATTCCCAAGTTCTTCGTAGGCCAATTGCTCATGATCGGGTTCCAGTAATTTCTGAAGTAATCATGGGGATTTAGGTGCTATATGTTGTTCTCAGAAATCAGAAGGGCCCCGATTATGAGGCTTAAACTTGATTTCAATTTGAGTTAGTAACCAAGTGCAGAACATATTTTTTTTCTCCCCAAATGACCAGTCTACTATGTTATGATATATCTCTCTCACACTCTCTTATAGTCTTATAAGATTCCAGTACAAGGATTGATTTGATCTGGTGGAGTATTCAGTTAAGTGCTGTTACTTAAAGTAACATTACTTGGAGAAGGTGCATCAGTGCATGTCGAAAGGCTCTTATTTGGGCTTCAAAAACTATGTTATTTTGAATATTTGGTCAGGGTTTACTTGTATCCGCATGCCAGGTTGTCTTGATAAACACTTGTACAAAGAGACCAAAAATACTCGAGGATCGTGTCTAGTAAGTTATTAAACTCTCACCAGTATAAATCTGCATGTTATTTAAATGAATATTTTTGAAAAACCTGAGCCACATACTTCACAAGCATAAGGTTTTTGACATTTTTTATCATTTTCGTTGAGTTAATTTGAAGAGATCAAAGGGCCCACTCTTGGGGCTTACACTTGATTTCCCTATGAGTTAAACTTATATCTGAGGGCTCTCTTTAGGATAGATGTTGTCCATGTAAGGGCTGCTATCTGTACTTCCCTACAGTTTGGTCTTCCAAGGATTGTATCTAAGTACTTAATTAGATTCCTTTTCATTAAACCAGTTGCCACTATCACAACCGATATGACGATTCTTTCTTTCAGGAACCATGTTTTTTTTAATCATTCTAAAGGTCATGATATTTGTTTATTTTCTAGCGTTTGGCTCTATTGAGCCCATAGTCAATCTGGACGGTTACATCAATTATGAGAGCAGTGCTTTCTGGCTTGTTCCAGATGACAATGTCTGATTTGATGACCTTGTCTTTTATGTATCTGCCAGCCTATAGGTCTTGATCATAGAACACTGTAAACTTTCCATTTCATGATATGAGTGAGGGTTAATTTTTCTAACATGTCTAGCAATTTTTCAATTTCAATCCCTGACATTCATATCAGAAGAGGAATCTTCTAAGGGGACAGCCTATCTCCATTTCTATTCAGCATGGTGATAGACCCACTCAGTAAACTGCTTCTATAAACAGCCGAGGTGCTTACAATCTTAGTCAGGGCCACCGGAAAGATAAATCAAAGAGAATCACCCGTCTAATCTTTATGGATGATCGAAAACTTTATGCAAGCTCAGACAATGAGGTCAATGAGCTACTGAACATGTGGATTAAGTTTGGCATTACTTTTGCTTTGCAAAGGAAATTTTTCCACAAAAAAGAAAGTGAAATGGCACCAAATTTAACTATTAAGTTCAGTCCATCTTGGTTTTGTTTGGTTCTGGCATATTTTTGAAAATGTTTGTTTTTACACAAAAAATGTAGCTGCATATGTCACATGATTGAGTTCTGTGAGGGATATGGTGGCCGGAACTATCCTCTTAAGCGCAGTGTTGACTTTATTCATTAGAGCCTTGGTTATTTTGTAGGCTTGGATTTTTGATAGTTGTCCTCTAGCCTCATATCCCTCACTTCCTCAATAGTATTACTGAGGCCTTCCTCTATTTTTAATTATTCATCATCCTGTTCCTCTGATGGTGGGGGAGGTGGTGGCAGTCTAGGTGACCATGGTACCGGTGAATATAATGTTTCTGGTGATGTTGCTGGTGAGAGCTGTGGTGTCATTGCTGCTTTCTGTGTCAATTGAGTTTTGTGTGTCTTTGCTGATTCTCGTGACAAAAGACAATTGGAAAGTGTGTTTCCAAGTGGAGATTGTAGCATAGAGTATATTGGTGTGGAGTACTGTGGTTGTGCATGTATTGTTGCTGTGGGTGTATTGGTATTGTTGTGAACATATTCGTGTGTTTGAGGATGCATTGTTATTTCTTTTGGGTGTATTGTTGATATGATGGGTTTGAAAATAGGGTTATTGTTGTTTATTATTAAATCTGCGACTTGTGTTCTCACTGAGTCAAGCTCTGCTGAACTAAAGTCTCGTCGTAGGCATTAGTATTTTTGTGAGTTAAGTGTCTTTGCGGGGAGTTTTTGTTTTGCTGGATGGAAATAAATGCATTAGCATATGTACCACTAGCTTCTGTTTCCGTGTAAAAGAAGTGCCACATACTTCACAAGAATATGGTTTCTCCCCAGTATGCGTTCGCATATGTAGCAACATGCTATGTTTGTGTTTAAAAGAAGAGCCACATACTTCACAAGAATATGGTTTCTCTCCAGTGTGCGTTCGCATATGTAGCACTATGTTCTTTTTTTGTGTAAAAGAAGAGCCACATAGTTCACAAGAATATGGTTTCTCTCCAGTATGCGTTCGCATATGTAGCAACATGCTATGTTTGTGTTTAAAAGAAGACCCACATACTTCACAAGAATATGGTTTCTCTCCAGTATGCGTTCGCATATGTAGCACCATGTTTTGTTTCCGTGGAAATGAAGTGCCACATACTTCACAGGAATATGGTTTCTCTCCAGTATGCGTTCGCATATGTCGCACCATGTCATGTTTCTGTGTAAAAGAAAAGCCACATACTTCACAAGAATAGGGTTTCTTTCCAGTATGTATTCGCATATGTAGCAACATATTTTCATTAGTTGTAAAAAAAGAGCCACATACTTCACAAGAATATGGTTTCTCTCCAGTATGTGTTCGCATATGTCGCAACATATGTCCTTTCTGTGTAAAAGAAGTGCCACATACTTCACAAGAATATGGTTTCTCTCCAGTATGCGTTCGCATATGTACCACTAGGTTCTGTTTCCGTGTAAATGAAGAGTCACATACTTCACAAGAATATAGTTTCTTTCCAGTATGTGTTAGCACATGTTCCAGCATACTCTGTTTATTCGTAAAGGAAGACCTACAAACTTTACAAGAATATGGCCCCTCTCCGATATCCGATTGATAGTTCATTTTCGAAATCAAACTATTTGAGTTTTTTTCAGAACAATTTGTTTCGCTGTATCTTTTATATTGTGCTCTTATTCGAGAAACGGAATTAATAAGGAAATATTCACACTTTTTTCAATTTTTTTTAGATTTTCCATTCAGCAGATCGTTCAATGATATATTTTTCATGTTTCAGTGAAAATATAAATTGTGTTTAACTGTAATTTATCATATTAATAGAAACGTGTGTTCCCCTGTGCACAAGCTCACTATTCGATCTAATGATTTGAAATTGAGTCGGACTTATTTTTTATTTATGCAGATTAGTTAAACAGAAAATAAATTATATATTCAGTGAGTTTTTATACATCTTATCTAAATGATATTAAACCCTATGTAAATAACATAATGTATAGAGATCATCAGAATTGGAACCAATATAATTCTGAAATAAGTTAACAGATAATTCTAAAAAAACTGACCATTTTTGCAACCCATAATTTAGCTGTTATTTCAGTTCTCACCATTATCAGAATGTGGTTCTTTTGTATTGTTACGCCTGTAAATCTGCATTTATTTAAGTGTGCATGTGTGCATTAGTCATACGCATGCATTAGTGCATGAGTCATATGAATTTGCAACAAGTATTCCAGCAATAATACTAAGAAGAGAAGAAATACATATACAGTCGACAAGAAAATGTTTCTTCCCTTGTATTATCATTAAATGCAGTAGATGATAGTAAACAATTCTTACAGTTCACAAGTGTATGATTTCTGTCCTTTCAGGATTTTAACTGTAGGCAATTTACATTTGATTTTCTTTTGTATTGATTCCTGTATATTCTGTGAAATGAAAAACAATTACAACATAAATTTCAAGAAAAGATGTTAACTTTATACAAGTTCTTTGCCAACTACATTTTTTAAGGTCATTTTTAAATAGATGAATCAGATATATGTTTAAGTATTGTGGGCTTAAAGGCAAAATATATTATGTACAATTATATTAAGATCCACAAATTCATTATTGATTAAAACTACTGTTTATTAATTAATTTTGTAATACAAATTCATTAAATTCAGAATACAATGACGATATTTGTTGCAATACTGAATAATTAATAAAATGGATGAATTCCTTTTTCTTTTTAGATAATTTTGGATTGAATTTCCACAAAACTCTTATAATTGAGATTCAAAATGTAATATATATTTTTTATAATTTACACAATTTTTATAGTTTACAAAATAAATGAATTCTTTCGAATGATACTTAAGAAGCACCAACACCTTATTAGTGATATTCAAAAAAGTTATAATAATCCCATTTTCTTTGCAACATTTTTCGACAAAAAAGCAACACCTGTAATAAATTAGACAATTCTTTTCCATTGCTTTTGTGTCAACAAATTAATCAATACACATTTGAAGATACTAAGAAATTGGAGAATATATTAAAATCACCAAAAATTACCGGTAAAGGATGGATATGCACTAAAAGATAACCAAAGGAAACAAAACAATTCATCTTTTTCACATATGTAATTAAATATTTTATCATTTTATATATTAAATTGTACCGAATGCAGTTTTATCTCAAAATATAATTTAGAATAAACAAAAAAAATGAAACGTTATTTGAAGAAACAATCAAAACATTCCAAATTTTACAGACAGAAGATGAAAAAGTTATAAGTTTGTTCACAAATTAACATTCGGGTTTATAAAATGTAAGTATACTTAAATATTGTCAGAAGAAAATGGAAATATACAAGGATTTAAAACATTGTTTCCGCATTTAAAATGATGGTTGAAGGAAGACTGGAAAACAATGACAATTGAAAGACTTGAAAACGATGATGATTGAAAGAAGACTTGAAAGCAATGACAGTTGAAATAAGACTTGAAAGCAATGACAGATGAAGGCAGACATAAAACGACCAAAGTTGAATAAGTTGTACTTGCGAATATTACAAGCTATCTCAGTGGCATGATGACAGACAACTTTGATTTAAAACTGATATTATTGATTAGTAGCCAACTATTATTGAATTGACCGAGAAAGCTGAGTTCATGTCAGCGGTGCTTGATGAAGAAGGTGTAGTGGTTGATCCCCATTCATATAGCAGATGGTGCATTCCTGGTCTGCTAGTTGTAAAGTAAGGAAAAAAGGGAGATTGTGACTCTATAATTGAAGCCTCATACACAACATTTAAATGTGTCTTTCACCAAAATGACAAAGGGACATCTTGCTGCCACATTTCTCTCCAAAAATAAAACACATGTGCCAAAAGGTGAAACACACTAGATGATTCTGAGTGCACCTGAAAAATACTGAGCAAGAGAATCTGCTGGACTCAGCTTAATCAAACTGTTCAGGTGATTACTTAATAAATTCTTTTGTTTAACAATCAGAAAAGAAAGTTGACTATCATGACAATCAAAATATAATGGAATGTTTTTAATGAATATCTTAGAAGAGCATTAGTGTAATTATCTTTATATTATAATTAATCATGTATTGTTGTATTCAATGTAATGCTTAGTTTACATCTAAATAAATGAATACATTGGAAACATAAATAATTAAGAAGGGCTAAAAATTGTAAATATAATTGTTAAGTTGTAATGAATGAGGACAAAAATAAACCAACAATAAGTGTAAGGTGGATAGATTCCAAGCCAGAAAACAGCAATTGATCCCCATTTCTCAGCAGAACGTTTGTAAAAGCTGTGTTAAAATTGAACTTACAGAAATCTGCAATTTAAAAAATAAATTAACTCATACAATCACCATAAAATAAATAAAAACACTAAATATTTTGACAAATTCGAATAATTACCTGTTATTCCAGACAATATTTGAACATCAAAGCTGTTTCTTTTTCTTTTAAGGTTTCGCAGTTACGGTTGAGTTTTTTGCGACAGATTTATGTAGTTCAGCTTTTCTGCAATAAGTCTATGAATATAATAAATTAATTAATTTTGTTATACAGAATAAGAAGTGAAAACTGTATTTATAAAATTCTAATATTTTTTATATATTTTTAACACTAAACAATCAAATCTCATGTCTTTTTACTATAATTTAAATATAAAACTGAATGTAAAATAATCTAATTGAAAAAATAATTTAAATTCAAGATTAAATTACTTAATCTACATTGAAGTGAAAAATTACTGAATTATGACAAAAGAAAAACTGGTTTTCAAAAATATAAAAAATAAGCAGGTAATTGAAAGTATAAGTTGGAGATTATACTTACATTTTTTATGTATTCTTGTGATTTATGTGGGGAAAAGAAACAAAGTTGAAAGTTTTTACAACAAAATGTTTTCAAGGCTTCAAAACTTCTTTTGTTTAACAATCAGAAAAGAAAGTCAACAAAGACAATTTATCAAATATAATGGAATATTGTTAATGACGAAGTTAAAATACGTTTGTGGAATTATCTTTATATTATAATTAATCATATATTTTTGTAGTAAATGTAATGCTTAATTTACATCTAACCAAACGAATAAATTGGAGAAAAATGACATTCTTAAAATTCAAAAGATAAATTGTACATTAGACATCAGATCAAAAGTTATTTGATGTTTCCACCGGAATGACTCAGTCAATGTGGTGTCAACAATTTTAAATGTAGATCAATGCAGAACAAATAGTAGAAATTTATTTCAAGTAACTTTACAAAATAACTGTAAGCACATCATTATTGTATCTTTTCATGCCAATACTGGATCCATTGTTGGGCATCAACTCTTGGTCAGTGCAAGTTGTCAATCGCTGCAGTCACTGAGGATATGTTCTATGGTCTGTCTGGTATTTCCACAAGGGCAGTTACTTGTGTCTCCACCTGTGGAGGTTGATTGCTGTCCTTCCACCCGTCGCTCTTGCTTGCTTCAAGGTAAACTATCAATTTCTATGGAGATCTGTTCATTGTGGATCTTGTTCTTTGAGTTCTTGATTAGCTTTTTTCAAGTAGTAATTCCAGTCATTTGATCTTCACTAAAATAGTTCTGTGAACGTGCAAGTTCAACGCTCACTGGTGTCACGAACGGCTTCATGATTTCAACCTGCCTTTCATCATTAGAGGGGGTGTCTTCTGTCGGTTTTCTTTTTGTTTTGACATTCTCACATGCGACTATCTTAAGATATGGGGGAGGTTTTATATAAAACAATCTGTACACCTCTGGTAGTAAGGTTGTTTTTAGTTTTCCAGTGATTCCTCAGCATGCATTATTTAGTACTGGGTCGATCAATTTTGCCTCGCACGACCCAGACCAAACTGCAGAGGAGTATTTAGTAGCAGGTGTAACAAAGTGCTAATTCTGTTGTGCACAAAGTTGTCGGGTCAGCTCCCCATTTAAATTTGTGCCTTTTGTAAGCAAGTTGTTCCTTGTTGCAACCTTTTCCTTTATCTTCCTACAGTGCTCCTTGAAGAATAGTGTTCTGTCCAGTTAAACAGCCACGTAAACAAGTAAACTGGCCTTTTGTAGGTCATTGCCATCCCAAGTGATTATGATCTTCTTAGTTACCTCAGTTATTCTTTCCTGGATTAGTGTTGAGTGCATTGTTTTCATAGTACTCTGTCAGGGTATTAAGAGTATCTGAAAGTCATTGCAAAATCTTTTTGAAGTCTCCTTCTTGCATCGTCAAAGATAATCTTTATACATGAATCTGTGGATTTCATCAAATTCAGGTTTTTCATTGTTTTCTTTTAAAAGGGAGGCCAAAAGACATATCCTTGAGGTAGGAGGTTTTTCTGAGATCTCCACCAGCTCTACCTTCCATCAATTTCAATGAGAAATCCTCAGTTAGTTAATAATCATGACAACTGCTGGTACATATGCAGCTGTTAGATTAACAAACACTGTTGATCGAAACACTAAATGGTCACCCATTTCTGGGGAAACTCTTGCTTTATGATTCTAAACGTCTCCATAAATCATGTTCACTTTAAATTCTGAATGTTAGCTGATGTTCAAGGGCCTTAAATAGCAATACACTCCGACCATAAGATGGTTTATATTATCACAGATTTCAGTTTGACAAAAATAGGCATCCTCAAAAATACCAGCACTTTTTTAGAAATAAATATCATTTTACATACATGATTACAAGATAATCTCTGATATATATCATGTGTTTTCAGCATATAAAGCTAAAATATGGATATAAAATAAATAATTACTCTAGTACTAACTGTAGGTTCCAGTAACAAACCCTAAAAATGCATTCTGTTGAAGGTGTTGTACCATTAACCTTAAATATCAGTGACAAGCAACCCCTAAAAAAATCCCTGAACTCTAACACTAAGTAAGAATGGCAACCTCCATCAAAAACAAAACCCCTTCCTCAACCTTAGCACTAACACTGAGTACAAGTGGAAAATCCCCATCATACAAACAGCTATTAAAACCACACATAATCGTCTTTAAAAGAAAAAAAAAAGAACCTCATAAAAAAACGTACAGGATTTATTTCCCAGAGAAACAATTTATCAACTTCCCTAAAATGTGAGAATGGTCTGGAAATAGTGAATTTTTTACATTAAATAATTGTTTGTTTTTCTAATCAGTTTTAAGAGGTTTAACAAATTGCCCTTAGCCCTACCACAAACACAAAATCCGAGAGGCAAACCCCCTCAAACAAAAACCTTCTTAAAACTACACATAATCGTCTGAAAAAGCAAAAAAAGAGAGCCCCCTTCCTCCAGAAGAAAATATACAAAAAACGCACATGATTTATTTCCTAAATAAAAAAAGGTTACTGCCCTAAAGTGCTAGAATGGCCCTGAAATGGGGGATAATTATACATTAAATTAATATGTGAAACTGATCCCTACTCTACATTCTAAAATAATTGTTTTTGTTTTTTTCTTTCTGCCAGGTTTTTCAAGGTGTTCGCATGAGAAAAAGTTATATCTCAAATTTTGGGGAGGAAAGGGAGCGATAGCGGTACATGTTACAATAACAATAAGTTACAATAACATTAAAGAAATCTTGTAATATATTTATCTTTAAAAAGTCCTAGTATTAAATTTCAGTTTCTTGTACATAAAATATATTACAATTGAATTTGTAGTCCTCCAACTTCTTTTTTAATGGATACATGGTATTTTTAAAGTATTGCAACATATTTATGTGCATTTACTGCAGATTACTTGGAAACCATTTATTTATGCAAATTTCCAGTAGAATATTCTGATTCCTTGTACGAAAATACACTTATATGGCCAATTTAATTGCTTTGTTTTGTTTTAACAAAGATATAACATTTTGACTGAATAATTAGTGTAAAAAATGTGACGAAAGGCATATGAAGAGGGAAAAATATCCAATCATGCAAGGAACAAAAAAGTTATCACTTCATTATTTTTTGTCAGATCAAAAACAAAAAAATTCTCTCTTAGATCATCAAGCACTTTCTATATATTACATTATTGAGATATTTTTAGAAATTTAAATTTTTTTCATTTGTATTGCTATTAGTATACAATTACAATTTACTGGCATTCACAAATATCCGGGGACTTAGAATCAACATAAACGATGTAGAAACCTTTCTCCTAACAAACTCCCCGGATTTTCCAAGCACTAATGAAACAAACCTTCAATCCTCAATCTCATCTCACAACTTTGACGTAACTAATTACATCCAACTCTTCCGTAAAGACTCTGAAAAACATATGCACAGGTTAGAAGTTCATGTCCGACTAGAGAACATAGGCTAGAATCAGATAGGCAATATTACATGTGCTTTAGATTGTCCTTAAAACACAACGTTAGCTACTTATATTTCTTATACCATTTTCCTTCGACAAAGGACAATACTCTGCTTAACTGTCTCTCAAAGCATAGATACATCATTCTCACTTGACTCGAATGCCCAAATACATGTATTTGGGAATTTTAATGCACACCACCATGACTGGCTGGGATTCTCTAGCTTTGCATCTGGTAACTCTACTAATTTCTCCTTAGCTCACTTCCTCTCACAGACTGTCACTTTCCCAAGCCGCTTCCGTGATCGTGTATACCAGCAACCCTAACTTCTCGACCTGTTCTTGACCTAACTGCCAGAGACTTGTGTGACAAATGCTCATAGCCTTCTCAGGAATGCTAATCAAATTATAGTAATGATTGATATCACCCTAAAAACTCATTCAAAAGCTGATGAGCTGTTGCTCAAAGCAATGAGATACTACGAGCGGGCTGATTTTGATTCCATCAGAGATCACATCTGTGATGCCCCTATAATGGGAAACCTTCTCACTCCCTGCTGATCTGTGTGCAAATGAATCAACCGACTGGATCAAATAAAGCATTGAAGCATATGTCCTTATGTGAAAATTCTTCAGCAAGCCCGACTCTCCTTAATGGTTCATATCAGAGTGTGCAGCTTGCTATGTCACTGAGGCAGCAAGCATTCTAAAAATTCGTCCGCCATAAGTTGACTGCAAATAGACAGTAATTTATAGAGTAAAGAATTAATGGTAAAGTAGTGATAGGTGAAACAAAGACAAGGTATACAGAGATAACTCAAAAACGCATTCAGTGACAGAATCTAAGAACTCACGGTTTCTGGAAAGTCTACAATATTGTGTTGAACAATGGATAATGAACAATTCCCCACTATCAAATCACAATGATGTCGTTTGCACAGCAACTGCTAAGGCTGAACTACTTACCTAGCATTTCGCCATGACCTTTAGACTCAGCAAACAGCCCCTTCCCTAGACTCCAACTGCAGTTTGACATCACACTTGAAAACCTGGTCATCACCCTATCTCAGGGCAGGGACATCATAAAAAACCTAGACACCTCCAAAGTGTGTGGGCCTGATTTTATACTACTACTACTAATAATAATGATAAAGTAATGCTCTGCTGAACTGGTCCCTGTCCTCTCCAACAAATGCCTAGCTCAATCTTCCTTCCTTGATAGCTAGAAAAATTGCCCCTGTGGCACTTGTTTTCAACAAGTCTGGAGATAGAACTAATCCTAAGAGTTATCCTCCCCTCTCTCTACTCCTAATCGTTGCTAAAATCTTTGAATCCCTAATCTATCTAGCAATAGTCTGGCAGCTAGTTTATGTCAAACTTCTTTCTGACCATCAGTATGAATTTAGGCAAGCATGATCTACTACAGATATCCTAAATAGCATCTCTGAATGCATATTTTATACACTGGACAAGGCTGGTGTAGCTAGGGTGGAAGCTCTTGATACATCCAAACACTTTACAAGGTCTGGAATAAAGGACTTATCATGAAAATTCACTCATATTAGTATTACTGTACAAATATATCATATAAGATCTTTTCTAACCAAAAGAAAGATCCAGGTTTTCTTCGATGGCAGTTTATCAAAGCAACATAACATATATTCTTATGTACACCAGAGATCCATCTTTGGTCCTCTACTGTTCCTTATTTTCATAAACAACCTCCCTGATGACATTGAGTCTGAATTGGGTATATTTGCTGACAACACCACGCTCTTTTTTCGTGATGTGGGAAAAACGGATGCACACATATCTGAGGCAATAGTTGAATCCTTAGACAGTGACCTCCAGTCTGTAGTGGATTGACGTCATTAAATGGTAACTTGTAATTCTGCTAAGAGAAAGCTCCTTTCCTACAATAACTACAAGAAAACTCTTCAACCACCGACTGCCATGAGAAATACCACACTACCTTAGAGTTCAACATTCAAACTCTTCAGCCTAACATTCACAGGTAACAGGAATTGAAACAAATACATTGAAAACATTGCCAAGGCTGATGCAAAAAAGTGGGGTCTCTCTACCGTGCTAGTAAACATCTCACACTTGACATTATTCTATATCTCTACAAAGCCACAATCCACCCATGCATGGAGTATTGTTGCGACATCTCGGCTGGTGCATCATCCACTAGTTTATCCCTCTTAGATGAGGTCAAAACAAGAGTCTCTAACTAAATAGGTCCCACACTGTCAACCAAGCTTCAGCCATCGTCCCAGCGCCGTAATGTTGCATGCTTGTGTCTGTTTTACAAGTAATTCAATGGAGTGTGCTCCGATAAACTTGCTGCTCTAGTGCCCCCTCGACTTAAATACATTAAACCAAACCTACAATCAGCTAAGTCCCATCCATTCACTGTTGAGGTCCCCAGATGCCAGAGAGTCTTCTACTCTTTTGTTCTCTTGCTACTTGCTACTGGAACTTCCTTCGTGCTCCGTTTCCCTGATTGTACCGACATGCAGAAATTTAAAACTAATAAAAAGACATAAGCAGAAAAAATTAATCTTCCACCTCTTCTTTCTCTACTTCGTTATCTTCTTCTTTCTCTTCTTCTTTCCTCTTTCTCTTCTTCTTCTTCTTCTTTCTCTTCTTCTTCTTCTTTCTCTTCTTCTTTCTCTTCTTCTTTCTCTTCTTCTTTCCACGTCGTCCCTCGTAGACTACGCTCTCAGCCTTCTGCCGTCTTGCCTCCAGCGACCCGTTTTTATATCCAACTGGACTCTCGTCTCCGCGAGAGAACACGAGATTTCACGGGATTACCTGGCGATATTAAGCCTAGGACGCCATCTTGCCGCTCTTTGGGCGGTCCAGCCCTGCAGAGCGCGCATCGAGACCGTTTGCCAGGTAATCCCATGTTTTCACAATTTATAACACACTCCCCCCTGATCTCATTATCACAGAAAGAGCAGGGAGGCCGTGTCCTTTTTCTTCGAGTGCTTCTTCGGGGAGGGGGATTCGGGGCCTCATCGTCATCCGTGCTGTCTTCCGTGGCAGGAAGGTCAGCGAACCTGAGGCTGCGCATCGCAGCATCACTGTCCGGGCTTTTATCAGCAGTAGGAGGGTCAGTACATTCAAGGCTATCACTCTCAGTGTCGCTGCGCGATGAAGCCGTCATGAACCAGAATGATGGTTCGCTGGTCACGGATTCAATGTCATTATCCTCGTTAAATGGCAGCTGCGTTTAGAATACCGATCTTAAGTCTTTAATGTGACGGGGTACTCCATCAACTCGCACCGCCTGCGGGCTGATCACTTCAGTGACACGACCGGTTCCGTAACGAGTCGTGCACTGGCCTCGGGGTTTTTTAACCCAAACGACATCTCCTTTTTTCATTTTCTCCTGTGGAGGTTCTGGTTCGGGCAGTAAGCTGCTCTCCAAACCTCTCGCCCTGACATGGTATGTATGTAGCGCATTAGCTGGCGCGGTGGAGGGTGAAGTATCGTCCTTAGGGGTGACGTTATACCAATAGACTGCTTCAGCCACCGTACACCCCTTCCGCGCTGCGATGGTCTTGATAGTCCTATGGTTGCGCTCAATAATTCCGTTCCCACTGGGCACATGGGCACACCTGAAAACGCAGACAGACACCCCAGCCATCTACAAACTGTTTGAACGGTGCACTAACAAAAGCGGGGCCATTGTCGGTCAATATCTCAGAAGGAGGGCCACGCTCAAGGAACACACTTTCCAACTCATGGACAATGGCAGCCGTATCCTGCCGGCGAAGGGACCGCCACAATGCAAATCGGGACGGTCCGCAGTCAATAAGGGTCAAGAAATTCCCCCCGTTGTAGTGAGTTATGTCCATCGCAATCCTATCCCAGTTATACTTCACACCGAGTGTGCCCTTCTTCCACCGGACAGGTGCTGGGTCGATCGATTGGCAGGTGTTGCAACTTCTCACAACAGATTTCACAGCCCTCCGTGACACAGAGGGGTCAACCAACCTGGCGAAGTAAAAGGTTCGGTTTACACCAGGGTGCCCGCTTTGGCAATGGACATCAGCGATACGCTCTGGGCTGAGTCTACGTCCCACCGCAGCACAATTTACAGGTGCTGGTTCGTTCACTTCTTTCTGCAGGTCCAGCCAACGGCGAGGCACTCTGGTCAATCGATCCGCTCGATTCAAACAGGACTGCACCAGTGTCACATCTATGACCAAGTTGTATTCATTGATGGTTTCGGTTAGGGTAGCAAGCCGCCTCCGGATTAACATTTCGGCCGATGCCTTCGTTGTCAGCTGTGCTTTTCCGTTCAAGGCATCGGTCATCCACCGATGCACACACGTGGAATCCGTGATAACGTGGAGGACGCTAGCCTGCCACTGAAGCGCTAGATTGACTCCTTTCAGTGTAGCATCGAGTTCAGCTAGGTTTATGTGCTTAGCGTCATTCTCTGGCCGGAGCCAGCAGGCATCTTCTACTATACTTCCGTTGACTGCCAGAGCAACGCCAAGGGCAAGTGAGCTGGCGTCCACCCAAACTGTAAACTCACTCCCATCGACGCACCAGCTCCCTCGTACAGGGTCATCATTGGTCACTCTGGCCACAGCTTCCACCAGCATGCTTCGCAGGGAAGGATCACGCACCTCATCGTCCCATCCTGTTGACAAAGAAGTTGCCCGTCGCTTTATAGCTGCCACAGCCACTCGGAGCCACCCACACACAGGGAAGTGACCCACCAGTTTTCCACACACGGAAAACGTGCTCCGACGTGTGATGGTAGATGGGATTTCCGGGATTTCACCGCCCCTTCCCCATTGGAGGCCATCTGCACTTCCGCTCACCTGCAGCCCGAGCACTTTCGCCCCATCCTGCAGCCGCTCCGGTTCCTTGCACGACAACCCGAAGTGCTCAAAGTGTTCTTTGACCGCCTGGGCAGACAGCAGGCTCTCATTGACAAAAATGTCGTCTATATAAGACGATGTCGCCTGTTGCACAGCTTTATCCTGACGCCGGATCGCCCGCATGATCGCCGTCATGATGCCCGGGGCTACATTCAAGCCGAACCCCAGCCTGGTCAAGCAATAGCGAGTTCCTTTGATTACCACCGTCTGGAATGGCCACAGCGATTTCTCAACACGTATTTGTAGGTAAGCTCTTCGCAAGTCCAGTATGGCCGCTTCCGCACCCTGCCGTCGCCACTCTCGCAGTTTATGAGCACAAACGTCAGCCCCCGAAGTGTACGGGTCAACGTGTTCATTGAGTTCCCGGTAATCAAGAACAGGTCGAACTTTCTGCTTGTTCTCTTGTCTGATAGCAATCAGGGGAATTAGCCCCCGCGGGGGCCCGAGCTCATCCTCTGGGTATGGAATTAACCAGCCGTTATCCAGCCACACTTGAAGTTCTGCCTCGTACTGCCCCCTAAACCATGCAGGAGGGGGATACTCTGTCAGCCGATTCCGCAAAGACACTGGTGGCTGGTCGCCTGCCCACTTCCAGGACGCTGTCCATATGTTTGTGCCCTTGTCATATTCTGCGTGGAAATCGGTTTCGTCAAGAGTGATTGCTGCACACATTTGTTTGTCTGGTCGAGGGAATCTCACATCACCGACGCTGTTTACAGTAATTCCGCCTAGCTGTGTAATAATGTCCATTCCAAGGAGAAGGTCATATCCGAGCAGCTCCCCATCGACCACCAACACCGTCACAGCCACCGGGGGGCCATTGTCAATGCTGATATGAACAACACTGGATCCACAACACACTAATGAGCTTTTGCCGACAGTCAGGACGGGGATCTGTCGTTTCTTCCATGTGGTGCAACATTCCTTTCGAAGGAGGGTTTGGGTACAGCCGGTGTCAACCAGCGCTGAACGTTTACACCCATCAACTTGAACTGTCACTGCAGGAAGCGCTTTGTTCAATGCCGCTTTGGGGAGGGTGCTAGCGCTGCGGCGTCCTCCCCTTGCCCGTTTCCCAGACAATTCCGTGCTATGTGGCCTGGCTTATTGCATTGGTAACACCGTATTACTTTTCGTGCTCCATAATTTGGGGTGCGCCTTGTGCCGCCTCTGCAGTCTCTGGAGAAGTGGTTGGGGCCACCACATGTATAGCATCGTAGGCCCTCTGCTGGCGAGTCCAAGGTGTCAACCGCTGCAGAGACCAGTTCTCGATCGTCCTTCAAGATGTTTCGTGCTCTCGCCAACAACTCCACCAATTCAATCTCTGTGAGTCTCAATGATGCTCGCAGCAGTCGGCTTGCATCGTCCGGAAGTCCAGACAAAAAGGCGCATGCCAATATGCGGTCACTCGCACCGCCGAAGGGAGCAGCAAGCTTTTTCAAGTCGGCCATGTAGACGTCCACTGTCTCCCCCGGCCCAAGCCGGCGTTCGGAAAATTGCCTCCAGGCAACAAAAGGATCTGCACCAAATGCCCCGTGCAGAGCCTGTGCAATCTGCTCCATGGTCGCATCATTACTGAGCTGCTGGTACACGGCGTAAGCCCCCTTAGTGAGTCTCAATGGGATGACCATAGCTGGGTCTTTAATTTTGCACAACCGGCAAACACGCTCGGCCTTCTCCAGCCATTCGACCACCGATGGACCAGCAGGAGAGCCGTCGAATTCCGGAATCAATCTGATGTCGAATTTTTCCATAACAATGCCGAAATAGCTTGTAGCAGAAAAAATTAATCTTCCACCTCTTCTTTCTCTACTTCGTTATCTTCTTCTTTCTCTTCTTCTTTCCTCTTTCTCTTCTTCTTCTTCTTTCTCTTCTTCTTCTTCTTTCTCTTCTTCTTTCTCTTCTTCTTTCCACGTCGTCCCTCGTAGACTACGCTCTCAGCCTTCTGCCGTCTTGCCTCCAGCGACCCGTTTTTATATCAAACTGGACTCTCGTCTCCGCGAGAGAACACGAGATTTCACGGGATTACCTGGCGATATTAAGCCTAGGACGCCATCTTGCCGCTCTTTGGGCGGTCCAGCCCTGCAGAGCGCGCATCGAGACCGTTTGCCAGGTAATCCCATGTTTTCACAATTTATAACACAGCTGCACAACTCCCAATTTAAGTAGCCCCTTCGTCTACAGTGGCAGCCTGCCTTGTTGTGGATGAATTATGATAAAAAAATGCTAATCTTTCATTAAAAATGGAGAATAAATTGAAGTATTCGTAATAAAAGTGAATATAGTTCATCTTTCGAACATAGTGAAGAAACAATTAGATTGCTTACTTTCAGTAAAATAAGTAATTACAGATGTGGCCAAAAGTTGAACTCAGTGAAAAGTGTTCACACACGTTTTTAACAAGCAGATGCGAAATAAACTTTTACAATGAATTATCAAAATGAAATGAAAGTTCCTGGCGACACAAAGGACTAGCCTTGGCTCTCATGGAGATAGCCCCCCCCTCCCCCGACTTGAGTGCAAAGCCCCAAAAACCATCCTTTAAGCATAGCTGCTGCCTTCTCCTCAATAACAGCTTAACACAAGAATGTAAACACACATACACGCACACACACTGAACTTTAAAAACAGATTTAACGGTCGTGTCGTTTTTATATACAAAAACTTTTCCAACCTTTAACAAACTTTATTTGTTATATTTTAATATTTGTAAAATTGTTCCTACATAAAAGTTTTACGTTTACTTTACAATTTCTCCTTTTTATTAACAATATTCTATTGTTAAAAGTTAGCACTGGTGATCCTTGCCAAACATATATGCTTTTTTTTATCGAGTCGGTCTAGTCCCAATTTAGCAACACAAATATTAATTGTTTAGTGTGGGGCTTGGCAATCCTTAAAGACGCGACCGTCGTCTAAAATACCCGATCCAAAAACTGGAACCAAGACATCCCACAAATTCATCTTCCAAAAACGTATATTAAGTTATTTTCCCGCCAACAAAGTTTTAAGACCGAAATAAATAACTAAAAGCAGATAGAAAAAAATCAATAATTTTCTGCTTTTCTCTAATTTCTGTTTACCAAACGCAAACAACAAAAAAGGTAAATTAAAATTTTATTTTAAAAATCCAGGTTTACTAATGGCACGTTTATTTTTTTTTAAATTCTATAAATACTGAAAAAAAAAAGATTCTATAAATACTGAAATGTTCCTTAAAATTATGTAATACGTTCATTTTTTAGATGTTTTAAGTAGCGGGAATCACTCCCATCTCCAAACAGATTTTTTAATGTACTTTTAACTGTTAGAGTAGGTAATAACTAAACTACGTAGTTGCGACGGTGTTCAATGTTAATATCGTCCCAAGGTAACTAAAAAAACTATGAAAAACAAAAGAAACGCCCCAAAAAAGCGATTGAAGACGATTCTATGAAATGGCCGTTCTTCGTTTACATGCGACTTGGAAGGTCGGATTATTTCTATAACCAAAGGGAATCATGATGGTTCGGATGCGCCCCTGTAGTAAAAAAGAACCTTGAAAACTAAGTAAATGCAAGTAATACTTACTTTTTGTTTGACAATCTGCTTTCAAGAGAGAAACGATTATAAGATATGTTAATTACAACGAGACGAGTTTGATGAGTGGAGGTCAACATTTAAGATGGCGACCGAAAAATCAGGTTCGCACAAAATGTAATCTCTTTGGTGAATATTACGGGTAAAATTATTATTATTTTATTTTATAGCAAAAATGATTAGGCAGACGGGAAGGACATGGAGGAACGCTGGCTTCCGGTGGAAAAAGCTTGAAGAAAGTGTGTACGGATGCCTGAAAGTGATACAACAGTTTTTTTAATTTTTGTATTCATATTAATTTCGGACTATCTTTTTTTTATATTAATTTCAGACTTTTCTTTCATCATATTCTAATAATTAAAATAATACAGACTATTTGAAAAATAATATATTTGATTGTTTTAAAAACTTTTAAAAAATCTTCATTGAAGAAAGTAAACAAAATAGAACAATCTTTTTTTTTTCAAGAAATAATGTTTTTGAGCAGCGGAATGTTTTTTTTTCTATTTAATGTTTTTTTGGAAATATTTATTGAAAATAATGTTTTTGGGGAGGATTAGGGTTTAGGGTTAGTGTTTAGGGTTTAGGGTTAGGGTTTAGGGTTAGGGTTTAGTGTTCCGTTTAGGGTTAGGGCATTTCCATTTCTAAGAAAAATGTTTTATTCCGGAAGTTACTCATTTCCAAGAAAAAAGGTTTTCACTATAGTTTTAAAAAAATGTTTTGAAAACAATCAAATAAAAACAAATAAATTATTTTTCAAATAGTCTGTATTATGTTTGTTATTAGATTATGATGAAAGAAAAGTCTGAAATAAATATGAAAAAAAGAAAAGTCTGAAATTAATATGAATAAAAAAAATTGTAGTATCACTTGCAGGCATCCGTAGACACTTTTTTCAAGCTTTTTCCACCGGAGCCAGCGTTCCTTTATGTCCTTCCCGTCTGCCAATGATTAATACTTATGAAAAAGAGAAACGACAAACCAGAATATTAACCGACTTTTAAAAAGTAAGTCAGCAGCAAACGATGTTAGCTCAGATATACTCCCAGTTATTAAACTTCCTCTATAATGTAACTTCCGGCAAGAGTTTCGGATTGCCAAATGTATTATTTTATTAATTTATCTGTTAAATTGTTAGGTGAAAGTACAGAATAGTTAACAAAACCCCCTATTCCTATGTTAAGAATGACTTTCTAAATAATAACGTTATTATTTTAACACGGTCCGTAAACTTCAAGAGTACCAAACAAATTAAAGCTTCTATTTGATTGTTTGGCTCTCCAGAAAGGGTTCGCGACTGACTGCGCTGACTTCCGGGTTATCCTGCAGTAAATTTCAAGTAGGTTTGATCATAAATGATAAAATAAACTTTTTTTAATGGAAAATGTAGAATTGTATTTTTGGTATAATAAAATAAGTTGTTAGCAAAACAAATTATCAAATACATGTTTGTTTATATTTTTATGAAAATATAACAAATCTTTAATAAAAAAATCTGTCTTTTTCTTGATATAAATAAAGTTTTTTAAATGTATTCGCATAATAACAGACGGATGGCGAGCATATAATGCCTCGTGAATCATTTTGTTGTGAGTCACTTATGTAGTCGTGCAGATCGTTGTTTCAATAATAAAAAAAATAGGTCCAAGTTCCTCGAAGCCGGGATGGCGACGAAGATGATGATGATGATGATGATGATAATGTCGCCTATCTGGTCGTCTCGCTCCAGCTACAAACACACTCCCACTTTGAAACTGTTTATAGCAGTGAGCGATCACTGGGCAAACAGCAACCATTTGGCTCTGTAGGAACAAAGGATCATGCAACGCAGAATGCAGAACTAAGTTATTTCGCTAATTCTCTGTGTGTTCGAATTCTTTATTTGTCTAAGTCACAAACTTAACGGGCGAAGGCGGTGGATAGAATTCAGGACAGTTTGGTTCTTCAGCGCACGCCACTTCAGTCTCTCAAACGATGACAGGCTCACACAAATCTCTGTCATGAGTGATTTGCGTCATCCTAGTTTGGTACATTTTCAAAACACCCGTATAGACTTGTGGTTCTGAAAAATGCGCCGCGAACCCAAAAATAATATTGCATTTTTGATATTTCAGAATTAAATATGAGATATGGAATTCTCTAATCTCCACCTTCCAGCTGGTAACTGTGTCCTCGCCTCTGGTGGTAATAGATTTTGCATATCTTACACGATTCCGCAAGACTAGTTGGCATCTCATTCTGTCACCGAATAAGTTCATGCCTACATCAAATATATACTAGTTTTATATCTCAAATTCGTCTGGTCGCAAGGCCGTCATTCGGCGTAGCATCACCACCAGGATGCATACTAGCGCGTCACCAGGGTATCCGATCACCATGGGATCCCGGATACTTTGTCACACCTATAAAACTTTGTGGATCAAACGATTTGATTATTTTTGTAAAAGAAATTATTAAAAATAAAAAACAAAGTGCTGTAGTTCTAAATAATGACCGAAGCAGAGCATGCGTTCCAGGTTTCAGATCAAACAAGATGGCTGACTCGCATTTATTCACATCTCGTTCAGGTTACAGAGCGAACGTGTAATGAAAGAGGACGTTGCCCCTCTCTTAGGTTTCAGACACAAAATGAATTAAAAACACCTCTTTATAACAACAACGAAAAGGGTTCCGGTTTATTCACAAAGGTTACCTATACCATTTGGTATAGGTAGAAAGAAACTTGGACAGTGTCCGAGAACAGAAAATTAAGAGTTCCTAGAGCTGTCTGAGGTTTGTCGGCAACTATCTTCAGGCGAAGATAGTATTGGCTGTGAGCGTCCAGTTGACAGGGGCAGGAGAGAGAGTGAAAGAAGTGTTTCCTCGTTGCTTGCCGGGATCTCTGTAGTGACCGCCTAGGATTCCCAAAACGGCTGAAGTAGTTCTTTAGCCGACAGAAAGAATCAATGCACCCGGCAGGCTGATTGGTCAGTGTGTGACCTGCTAACTCAATGGGGACATTTTTCGGAGGAAGAAAATACGTATGTTTATGACTGCTACATCAGTCCCTGCTTAGGTGGAAAACTGAAAGAGAAAAAAGTAGTAATTTGCAAAAAGTAGCAATTATAAAAGATAACAATACAAAATATGTCAATTCAGTTTACAGTATTTGGAGAAAAAAATGTCTTTACTTTTCAGTGAAAAAGTTTTCTTTGGTTAAAACAAGCGTTCAATGTTCATGCGTTTTCTGCAAAAAAGTTTTTCTTTTTTTTTCTTTGAAAAATGTTTATGTATTTTTTGTTAAAATTCATTTTTTTGCGGAAAATGTTTGTCTTTTCTGTGAAAAGCAGCAATTGTTCAATAGAGTACATGGTGACTAAAAAAAAAAACGGGCCCTGTGTACACTTTATGTGATATCTCCTTTATTTATTCACAAATTGCCCTTATTTTACAGGACATGGCAGAATAAACGACCGTGAGTACACCAAGACCTCAGTGGGAGCTGGGACAAAGAATACACTGTTAAATTTTACTACAAGACAGGCTCGTTTAAGAAAACCCAGGACAGTTTCATGCATCAGTTCGGATGTGAAAAGGCTCCACCCAAAAGCAGAATTCAGAACTGGGTGGACCACTTCGAGAAGTATGGGACTGTTGAGAACTTCAACGCTGCCAGTGAGAACCGTCCAAGCCACTCCGCACGTCCCAAGAAGCGGACAGCTGAGCTGTGAGGGAGTTTTTCCAGGAGAGTCCGAAACGCTCTGTGCGTAAGCGAAGTCAGTCCCTCGGTATCTCCCGTGAGACTTGCAGGAGAGGATTGGTGAACAATATCAGGGTTTACCCATACAGAATACAGACGCTGCAGACCCTTACAGTCTCAGACAAGAAGCAGGGGAGCGCTGTTGCAGTCAAGATGCTCGATAAGATCGAGGAGACACCAGATTTCCTTTACCTCCTTTGGACCTCAGATGAAGCCCACTTCCATCTTGACGGAAAAGCGAACTTCAAGACACATGTCTTCTGGGGGTACTCCAGACCCAATGAAGTAGCCACCAAGCCCCTGCACTCTCCTAATTGCACGGTGTGGGCTGCAATCTTGGTCAGAGGCATCATCGGACCAATCTTCATCGAAGAATCTGGCGCAGCAGTGACAGTCACCAAGGAGCGGTATGTGGAGGTCCTCAAAACCTTCAAGAGTTAGCTCCAGACCCTCTACCCGTCGCTCATGAGCAAGTTCTGGTTCCAGCAAGACAAAGCATGTTGTCACACCTCAAATCTGGCCTGAGATTGGCTGAAAGTGAACTTCGGAGGCCGAGTGATCAGTATCAAGACAAATTTTGAGTGGCCACCCCATAGCCCGGACCTAAGCCCCCCCAGATTATTTCGTTTGAAGCTATCTTAAGGACAGAATGTACGCAAGGAAACCCATAACCATCACGGAACTCAAGGAAGCAATCAGGGAGGAGATGAGAGCCATTCCCAATTCAGTCTGTAAGAACGTCATGGACAACTTTGTTCTGCGCCTCAAGAAATGCACGGAGCTAAAAAGGAGTTCATCTAGAACACATGCTGTAGAACGGAGAAAAACCCCCAAATACCCTAGTGTTTTGATATGATGTTGTAAATATAATAAACTAGTTATGCCCCAAAATTAATTTCATTCAGAGGAAACACTAAGAAACGGGGCCTAATTACATTTGGGGCCCTTTTTTTTGGGTCACCCTGTATATGGACTAATAAAAAGCTCATTCTATATATATATAGAGTCTCACAAAGTTTTGGGGCCAATGTACTCGCCGACCACTGCGTGTAGAAGTGACGTACTTATATTTAGAGGTGTATGAACTTTTACTAGTGTAAGAGTTGGTTGATGCAATATGTATGTAGAAGGAATATGTGGCTCCTGTGTTTTTTTATGTCTAGAAAGGCTTTTTTACCTTGTCAATAGATACAGTTTCTTTTTTAACACCAATGTCTAGTGTGAATAATTTTTCATTGCGTGAAAGCACACAGTAAGGACCAGTATAAGGTGAAGTAAGAAGGGCTTTCACAGAATATTTTCTAAGGGAAACGCAAGTCCATATAAAAATGTCTTTAGGGACCGAAAATTTTGTAGTCGGTTTCCTAACGTTCATCGGTGGGAGCTTATTAAAATAAGCTTGCAGTCTGTCTGTGTACAGAGCTGTGTATGTTGCCGTTAAATCTATTTGGATCAGCATCTGATCCGGCAACAATAGAGGTACTCCAGTAAATGCTGAAAGTGTTTCACTGTGAGATACATTCCCAGGAGTTCGCAGCCAAACGTGCTGTAACGTTGTTCTGTTGGTTTCAGTTGTCTCGAAAAGTATTCGAGAGGGTGAATATTTTGCATTGGTGCTGCTGTTGCTAAACTGCAACAATAGCTGTGCTTGATGCATCAACGACTAGTGAAAACTAAGCATTGGACACTAGATGTCTTAGCAAGGATGTCGTCAATAGTTGTTCCATCATTTCATTGAAAGTTTTCAGCTGAACAGGTGGGAAAAAGCGAAGTGAAGGGGGTGGTTGAAAGTCTTTAAGAGCTTTAACCTTTTCAGGCAAGGGAGATATGCCTTCAGGGCTGATAATATGACCAGGACAAACTAGTGACGAAGCACTGAAAACACATTTACCAGGGATAATCCTAACCTGGTATTTCTAAAACTGTTCGAAGTGAAGGCGGGGATGTTCCTCACGTGAAACACTTGCCACACGAATGTCAAAATGTTGCACTACTTCGTTCATGAAGCATTGGAAGGTACTAGCCACGTTTCGCAAACCGAAAGGCATAGTCAAGAATTCAAACGCTCCAAATGGAGTTGTTACCGCCGTTTAGAGTATGTCTGCAGGACTCGGTGGAATCTGATAGTAAGCCTTAACTAAGTCCAGTTAAGAGAAGGTCTTACAACCATGCAGAGACGTAGCAAATTCCTCTACATGTGGGACTGAGTAACGATCAGGTACCGTCATGGCATTGAGTCGTCGATAGTCCCCAGCCGTACGCCAATCTACGAAGCGCTTCGGGACCATATGCAAAGGAGAAGTCGATGGACTGGACGAGGGGCGTATAAGTCCCAGTTGCAGCATATAGATAAATTCCGCCTTCGTCGCTTTTAGATTCTCTGCAGGTTAGCGACGACGACGTGAGAACAGGATATCCTGTTGTCTCAATGTAGTGTTTTGTTGAGTGAGTTGGTTTTCTCACAACAAAATTCAAATTAGTTAACTCCGGGTAGGAGTGTAGTAGGGTCTGATGTGAGTAATCTGTAGCGGCAATAAAATGTACCTGCTGATAGATGAGGTGTGTGATTTCAAACCAGTAATGGAAAGTTCCGTATTAGCATCTATCAGCCGATGTCTGCACATGTCAACTAGAAGGTTAAAGTGGTGCAGAAAGTCCGAGCCCAGAATGGTATCAGGTAGATCTGCTACAGTAAATACCCACCTAAAGTATCTGCGCAAGTACAAAGAACGAGAAATTTGACCGTACCTGGGAATAGGGGATTAGTTTACAGTTTGCAGTGAAATAAGCGACACAGGTGGCTTCACAGTGAAGAGTTTCTGTGGTTAAATACTGCAGGCGGCTCCCGTGTCAACCAAAAGACGTGTTTGGCAGACGGAGTTCATATGAAAAAGTGCACAATTATGTAGCTTCCGTGAAGACTGGGTCGTGCTCAGGTCTCCAGATATTAGTTTCTCTGGTTCATAAATGAACACGGGGTTTTGCACCACCGTGCACTCATGCATGTATTAGCGCATGTATTAGTAACAAAAATCTCGCTTGTTGGAGTGGCGGCAGCAACGGCGATGAGGGGATGAGGAGAGGATCTGGAGTCAATGGCTGTGCGACTGCGGCTCTGACCCGCTCATTTTTCTCACCTCATTCGTTAGGCTTACTATGACATTCACTATGTCAGTATCAATTAGCGGCTGTGTAGCCTCCATCATAATGGACAGGTGGGTTTCAGCCTGTAACATAGTAGTTACCGTAATTGCACCCATTTATATACATATGGACAACAGACCAAAATAAAATCTATAGTTAAAAGAGTGTGAAAAATATTGTTGTGAAAACACATTCTAAAGAGAAAAAACGAAATGGAAAATATTTACGTGTGTGTTGAGAGCCAAAAAAGAAATATATATATATATATATGTGTATTCGGTATTTAAAAGAAATGTCCGTTTATATTTTGTTTTATTTAGCTTTTAAAGATAAACATAAAGTATTTCGGAAGTTTCCGAGTTCAAAACATTCTTTATTGTTGTAAACGGCAGAGTCTTTGGTCGTCGTTCGATGTTGTGTTTAGTGATTTTTTCTTCTTTTGGTCGCCGCTTTTACAAGAGTTACGAACCCTTTCGCTGCAGAAATAATTTTACAAAGGCTTTTTTTAATTTAGTTCCGTACTGTGTTTTTCTTGTCGAGAGTCATTGATTAAACCTTACTATAACAACTCCCTTTTTAGGTAATTATTTTAATTTTATTGATTTATTTCAGTCTGGTAGGTGGTATTTACAATCTTCCAGACCTAGTTGGGAATGTGGTCTGTTGATACACCATTTCTTCACTTTCATTTATTGAGGTTTGGATATTTTGAAGACATTCTACTTCCTCTGTCTCCCTGTTGTGAGATAGTTGTCTGTTTCCACAATGTACGATCGTGAGGTGTGGGGCGTTTCCAACTAGAGGGTCCTTTTGGCTAGGAGTATTTGGGCTTCAAACCCACACGCGGGTTCTCGTCGGGTTTGTGTCTGGGTGTGCGTGTGTTGTTGTTGAGCCTTCCTGTACTCATTCCTCTCCCGAATAGGCTTGAAGTTCGGCCACTTATGTGTCAGTAGTTTTGGGTGGATTGGAACATTGGTTCTTAATTTTCTCCCCATTTGAAGTTCGTTGGGGGAATATCAAAGGTAACTTGGGGTCGCTACATGATCTAACAGGGACATATATGTGTCTCTTACTTTTCTAAGCATTGTTTTAATTTTGTTACTGCTACTACCCTGCTCCATTGCTTTGGGAAAATCTGGGGGTATTTGTGATGTGTCGAAATCTCCAGATTCTCGCGAAATCAGCAAATTCTCTTGACATATACTGGCTTCATAAGTTTGCTATCATGATCACTGGTACTCCATGCCTGGCAAATATGGATTTCAAACTTTCTATCACTGTTCTGGAGATAATTAAACTTAGTTAAGTGAGCTCGATGTATTTCGAATAATAGTCGACAACCATGATGTAGGTCTGGCTGTTTAGCTCGAATAAGTCAGAAGCTAGGGTGTGCCATGGTCTTGCTGGGGGGTTGGTTGTCAATAGTGTTTCGGCCGGTTTGTTTGTAAGCCTGGCGCATGTTTCACAGTTCTCCACTGTGTTCATTTTTTAACATAGTTACCCCCCCAAAAAAGCAGGCCGCCACTGTAGACGTCAGGGGTTACTGAGAATTAAAGTGTAGGTTTTGGGGGTCATCCTAAGTTGGGAGCAGTGCCGTGTGATGTTTGTTTACATTAGTTTTAAACCTGTGCATGTCGGTACATTCGAAGAAACAGGGAGCAGGAAGAGAGTTACAGTGGTCGGCAGGATGAGAAAAGAAGTTATTGGAGTAGAAGGCTATCTGGCATCTGGGGACCTCCACGGTGAATGGATGATACTTATCTGATATTAGGGTTCGTCTAGTGTATTTACGTCGAGGGGCTACTTGAACAGCAGGTTCATCAGAGCACAATCCATTGAAGTACTTATAAAACAGGCACAAGGATGCAACATTGCATCTAATTTGCATAATGCAACCCTCTTGTGATGCGGATATCGCTTCCCGTGATTCAATGGGCGTGGGTTCGCGCTTGTGTGTGACGACTGTCTCCTTCCGCGCCGTCATTACATTCCTTTATGATCTCATGATCACAGCGATGATATTCCGGCAGTCGTCTTTGCTGGATGCTCCTCCGTAAAAGTGTGGCTATTTCAGAGTCCATGGTTTCGTCGGGTGCGCGGGCTTCTACTTTCGTCTCAGGTCAATCATCCGACTCTGTGTCGTCGTCAGTCATCAGACTCTCTGAAGATACTGCGCTGTCAGAATCTTCCTCCAGCGAGAGGACACTGTAGCAAGAGCGCAGGTCCTTCACATGTCCAGACATTCAATTCACCACGACAGACTGGACTGATTAGTTCTGTTACTCGACCATGGCCAAATCTCGTTTCCCCGGTGACTTCACCTACACGCAGTCTCTTACCTCATAAGGACTGTGTTCAGGACCTTCTGATGATGACACCACATCAACCCCTTTTATGTAACGGCAGATCGCATTGGCTGGTGCAGTCAAATGTCAGTCATCGTCTTTTAGAGTCACATTTTGCTAGTAGACCGCCTCTTTTATTGGGCAGCACATTCTAGCTGCAATCCGTTGTATGGTACGGTGGTACCACTCTGCTATTCACTTCCTGGCCAGGGCATATGCGCAACAGAATTTCAGGTTAACTCATCTGCGAAAATCCTGAATTCACTGCTGCGAAAAGCTGTGTCGTTATTCATGAGTACCTCCCGCGGTGGGCCACGCTAAAAAAAGACAACTTTCAATGGACCAGTTACGCTTGCCGAGTCCATCCGTGACAACTGCCCCACACAGAAAACGGCGACGGGCCACAATCTGTGATAGTTAGGAAATGATAACCACTGTAAGTTGCTGCTCACCTCCAGTTTCCATTATCCCAGAGAACCGGCGCTGGCTCCATTGATTGGCATTTCACGCACGCTCGTATAGGTGCTCAGGCCTCCTTTCGCTTTTCATAGCATCAAACCACCGTTGTGTCATGCGCCTCATTTGGTCGGTCACGTGTTGAATCTATGCAATCAACGTTACGTCCACCGAGAGCTTGTACTCCATCAACAGTTCATTGAATGTGCTCAACCGTCTCCTAATTAACAAGTCACTGGCTGCCTTGGTGCGAACTCGTGCTTGTTTGCCCGACACCCAGTGGTTCACACACGCAGAGTCGGTCTTTACGTGCAACACCTTGCTCTGCCACTGCAAAGCCAAGTTGATGCCCTTCAACACAGCGTCTGTAAGGGGATGATGATGAGAGGATATTAGGGGTTATTCATTTATCTTCTCGTAAAGAAAGAGAACAACGAAAAGTATTTCTGTAACTATAACAAAAAGGGGTTTTATTAACTCAAGGTTACCTATACCGTTAGGTATAGGTAGAAGAGAGTGGGACAGTGTCCGTCTGAGGGAGAGGAAGAATATGAGAGTTCTTAGGGCTTCACGTGATGTTCTTCAAGTGAAGATGGTAGTAGTCATCGTCAAGTGGGACGGCGGCGAGAGAGAGAGAGCGTTTCCTCGTTCCTCGCTGGTGCTCTCTGCGATGTGTACAAGCTGGTGCCAGGAGGTCGTCTCTTCTTTTTCTTTGAACCCTAAGGGAACATAAGTAGTCCCTTAGGGAACTAACGATATTACTGCGTCCTTTGATTGGATTGGACAATTCAGCTCACAGGGACGGTGATTACGCATTCAAAAGTAGTCCCTATTAGTGACTGCTATACGTCCAGTTCGGCTAAATTAAAATGCTGGGCATTGTTCTTAGGTCGCAGCCAACAAGCGTGCTACAAACAGTGCTCCATGTCTTTCCAATGCCACCCAGTTGAATCGTTTTCTTCTATGCCAAGGTATTTGCATTGTTCCTGTTCTTCAAGGTCTTTGATGTCAGTATATTCATCAAGCTGTATGTTTTTCGTTTTGATCTTCTTCCCAACTCTGATAGCGCACTTAACACATTTGTCCAGGCCAAACTTAATTCCAATATCTTTAAAGAATGTATGTGCAACCTGCAAGAGTTGGCTTAAGTCAGCATCTTAACTAGAATACAGCTTGAGGTAATATATGAAGAGCAGGTGGTTGACCCTTTTGCTTACATCTTGTTTGCGGCCCTGGCTCAGATTGTAGGCACTCTGGCTTTTGTTTAGTAATTTGCTTAGCGGATCAATTGCCAGGCAAAAGAGTAAAGGAGATAAGCCATCCCATAAAAAATTCCTTTTCGGATCTTGACGTCATGGATTTTTATTGTTCCATTAGTCTGTCTTATTCCATGGTTGTTTTCCACATATTTATTTATACTGCCATGGTTTTCTTGATGACCGGATGGATATTATATAGATCAAGGCAGCGCAGGAGCCATGCGTGCGGTACATTATCGTATGCCTTTTTGTAATCGATCCACACCATGCTTAGATTTCTCTGCCTCATCCTATAGTCCTCAAGGATGGTCTTATTGATAAACAATTGGTCCTTGGTGCTTAAACACTTCCTCCTACACCCTACTTGTTCTTTTTCCAGGTATGCTCCAGGAGAGAGGTGTTCGTAGATGCTGTCTGCAACCAGGCCAGTGAAAAGTTTGTAGGTTGTAATGAGGCAGCAGATCGGTCTATATTTTATAGGTTGTGTGTCCTACTCGTTTTGGGCATGAGGGTTGTATGACCTATTTTACTAGCCATACTGGTGAAGCCTACTCACCCTTCAACAGTCTGGTGAAGCAGCTACTATAATGGCTATGAAGTGCCGTTTGTTTCTTCAGCCAGAAATTGGGTGTATTGTCTATTAGGTATATTGTCTAGTTTTTTATGATTCTAAAATTGATCTAGCTTTCGTTTTATCATTCCATACGTTATCTTTGGCTCTGGCGTTTTTGACTTGCTTTTATTTCTTCGAGCTATATCTAAGATACATTTGCACTCTTGGTTGCATGTCTCTATTTGTTTTCTAGCTATTTCTCTTCCGGTCGATTTTCCACTGTTATATTCCCTCCCACCAAATTTCGGTAGAAGACTTGTATTGAATTGTTTGATCAGAGAGACTTCCTTTCTGCAAAGGTTAAGTTGTTTCTGGAGATTCAGTTACCATGGTGTACTTGTGACTCGTTCTCTGGACTCCCATTGTTTTTTGAATTAAGGGAGTGTTTTCCTAACAATGTAAAGCCCTGCAGCATATGTTACTTTATTCAGCTCCGTGAGGGTTATGTTGGATGAAACGAGTCTTTGAAGAGCGATTTTTACGTTTTGTATTACTGCCTTGGTAGCTCTTAAGACTTGGGCTTTTGAAGTTGAGGTCTTTCCTCCAGCCTCATCATCTGGACTTCCTCAATTGTATTGCCAAGTTCTTCAAGACCAATTGCTCATCATCGGGTTCCAGTAATTTCTGAAGTAATCATGGAGATTTAGGTGTTATTTGTTGTTTTGATGATAGTGGTGAAGAAGAACTTAGGTTTAATGAGAGGCTATCTTCTGATTGTATATAAACAGCTTATGGTGGTGGTATACTTGCCGGGGAGCCCCTTGCTAAAGGTGATAATGGTGGGTTGTCATGGACCCAGACTGTTTGACGGCTTGATTCATGAGTGAATGGTAATGTGGTTTTGGCTGTACCTGTAGTGTGGTGTCTTGAACGATGATGAGAATTGTAGGAATTTTTGTGGGGTTTTCAAGTGGACACTTTTTGGTTCTCATGAAGGGTGCTACATCTGATTCAATATAGTCCAGCTCAGCTTCATTGAACAGGCTCATGCTGTTATATATATATATATGGTCTACCTGAATGTTCAATGTTACTTCAGTTGAAGTTCTCAGAAATCAAGGGGCCCCTATGAGATACATAGATACCCGAATATTCTATTAAAATTCTCCTTTATTTCTCAAACATTGAGTTAATAAAAGCCAGTGTGTGTCTGCATGTGAATGTGAAATTATATTTTCTTGAAAATGCTGAGCCACACACTTAGCAGGAGTAAAGTTTCTTACTTGTTTTCATTTTACTTCAGTAAGTTCTCAGAAATCAGAAAGGCCCCGATCATGGGGCTAAAACTTGATTTCACTATGAGATACAGATTTTCGAGTGTTCAATTAAGATTCTCCACGTTGAGTTAGTAAGGAAGTTCAGAACATTTTTTTCTCCCCAAATGACCAGTCTACTATGTTATAATATATCTCTCTTACACTCACTAATAGTCTTATCACATTCCAGTACAAGGATTGATTTGGTCTGGTGGATTATTCAGTTAAGTGCTGTTACTTAAAGTAACATTACTTGGAGAAGGTGCATCAGTATATATGCATGTCGAAGGGATCTTATTTGAGCTTCAAAAACTGTTATTTTGAATATTTGGTCAGGGTTTACTTGTATCCTCATACCAGGTTGTCTTAATAAACTTTTGTACAAAGAGGCCGAAAATACTTGAGGATCGTGTCTAGTAAGTTATTCACCTCCCACCATTATAAATCTGCATTTTTTTTGAATGAATGTTTTTGAAAAACCTGAGTCACATACTTCACAAGCATAAGGTTTTTGACATTTTTTATCATTTTTGTTGTTAATTTGAAGAGATCAAAGGGCCCACTCTTGGGGCTAACATTTGATTTCCCTATGAGTTAAACTTATATCTGAGGGCTCTCTTTAGGATAGATGTTGTCCATGTAAGGGCTGCTATCTGTACTTCCGTACAGTTTGGTCTTCCAAGGATTGTATCTAAGTACTTAATTAGATTTCTTTTCATTAAACCAGTTGCCACTATCACAACCGATATGACGATTCTTTCTTTCAGGAACCATGTTTTTTTTAATCATTCTAAAGGTCATGATATTTGTTTATTTTCTAGCGTTCGGCTCTATTGAGCCCATAGTCAATCTGGACGGTTACGTCAATTATGAGAGCAGTCCTTTCTGGCTTGTTCCAGATGACAATGTCTGATTTGATGACCGTGTCTTTGATGTATCTGCCAGCCTGTAGGTCTTCATCATAGAACACTGTAAACTTTCCATTTCATGATATAGGTGAGGGTTAATTTTTCTAAGATATCTATCAATATTTCAATTTCAATCCCTGACATTCATATCAGGAATCTTCTAAGGGGACAGCCTATCTCCACTTCTATTCAGCATGGTGATAGATCCACTCATTAAACTGCTTCTATAAACAGCCGAGGTGCTTAAATCTTAGTCAGGGCCACCGGAAAGATAAATCAAAGAGAATCAACCATCTACTCCTTATGGATGATCTAAAACTTTATGCGAGATCAGACAATGAGTTCAATGAGAAAGTGAAATGGCACCAAATTTAACAGTTAAGTTCAGTCCAGCAGCACAGGCGAGCAGTACAACCCAATCTAGGGAACCCTAAGATAGACGAGTGAGAAAAAAAACATGAAAGAAAATTTACATTAAACATGAACTGAAATATGCCAATTATTTTAAAAATAAACTAACCAATCCCAACAACTCATATCTCTTCCCTTTCAGCAAATAAAATTCTCCCACATCCGACCGTGTAATTACGTTTTCTTTTAAAAGATTTTAGTTTTAGTTTGTTTGACATATTTCCCAAATATGGAATCGATTTTTTTAATAAAAAAGTCAAAATATTATTGATTTAATTTTTTTAATGCATAAAATGCACATTTATTTTCTATGTTACAAAAGTGGCTTTATACAAAAAGAATGTCAACACCTGAGAAATTATGTGCTTTTTAGATAAAAGCTAATTTTGGAAAAACTGTTAAAATTGAAACATTTTTTTGCCTGTCATTGATGTAATTTTTGTAAGAAATAATGAAAAGTCATATTTCATGAAGCAATTAGGGACCAGCTGTAGATGAAGTATCCCATTGTACTAGGATTAACGGGTTTAACATGACAGTCTCTTCAAATCAATTTCGTCTCAGAATAAGATGTTCTTCAATTAAAGACAATCAAATGTGGGGAACATGAAGGGGGCTTTCCTGCGAAACGTCCTCGTGTTTGTCTGTCCTGTGTAACGTAACCCCAAAGGATAATTTTTCACCCTCTACAGCGCCGGCTGACACCTAGCACAGGTATCACGTCAGGGTGAAAGGCATAGAGACTAACCCGCTGCCTGAACTGGAAGTAACCAGAGAGAAACTGAAAAAGGGGATGTCGTCTGGATTAAGAACCCGCGCGGCAAGTGTACGACGAAATACGGAATTGGACGCGTCACTGAGATAATCAGCCCACAGGCGATGCGGGTCGACGGTATGCCCGTCACGTTAGAGACCTACGGTTAGCAACGCAACCATCACTGGACGACAAGAGCGAGTCGAAGTCAGAGAGCAGTGAGGCATCGCTCTGGCTTGCAGCAGCCCCATCGGACAGTGACTCGGATATCAGCAGTATCCCAGCGGACGCGATGTTTCTCGACCCTCAGACCACGGACGAGAGCACAAGCAAAGATGAGGCTTACGTTGTCCCCATCCGAAAAAGCAACCGGCGAAGGCGATCAATGCCTCCCTGCCAGCTCTGTGATCATGAGATCAGGGGGCAGTGTGGGGAACGTGAAGGGGGCTTACCTGCGAAATGTTCCCGTGTTTGTCTGTCCTGTGTGCTGCGGATGAAGGAAAAGAATTCAACATGGCGTCCGTGAACCTTTATTACGTACGGTTCACGCAAAGTCACATTGCACGCATGCAAATTAGGTGTGCCTCAGCCTAATAAAAGTGGGTCTCTTACCGTCTTCAAGGATACGGTGCGAAGTAAGTGCCCGTGTGACGAACGTAGAGATCTGCTATGGAAGTTGACAGAGGACTTTGTGATCTATGGACAGAGCGATTTGCGTTTCTTTGGACCTTCGTTTTTTACTCAAGAGTGATTTGTGTTTTGTTGGACCTTCGTTATTACTTCATCAAACAACTATTTCTAATACAAATCAAATAAAAGGAAATAAAAAATACTCGTTTTCCATCAATACTTGTTAATATGAATAATGTATCTTGAGTATAAAATAAAAGGTTTCTTTTAATACATTTCTCTACATTTTTATTTCATTAATTAAGATTATCAAATCTACAATTGGTCTTGTATGTCATCTCAGATCTTTATTCTCCTGCATTTTAAACTATGCAGCAACAATTCATTTTTGTCAAAAGATATAAATATTCCACTCTTAGAAACGATTTTTGAATTAAAACTGTTTTTTAGACCTCTCTTGTATTGGTTCACTAGGTATATTTGCCAGGTAAATTATTTTTCATGATCAAAGTGGCATCTATGATTACTGGAATTTATCTCCTGTATGTGTATGCATTTGTTGTAACCAACTTGTTTTCTGGGTACGACTTAAGCCACATACCTGACAATAATATGGTGTTTCTCAGGTATGAGCTTTTATTGCAAAAGAGAAACATATTTCACAACACTTTTGTGTGAGTTACAACATATTAGACCTCTGTGTAAATGAATAGCCAGATACTTCACAAGAATTAGTTCTCTAGTCTAGAATATATTGGGACATATTACATATTATTTAAAAAGACAAGTCACATATTTCACAAGTATATGTGTTTATAAATTTGTTTGCATGTGTGCAACTTAATTCTAGTGAAAAATAGAGCCACACACTTCACAGGAATATGGTTTCCCTCCAGTATGTGTTTGCATATGCCGCTCTACATGTTGTTTCTGTGTGAAAGAACCACACCCTGAAAAATAATATAGTTTCGCTCATGTATGTGTTTGCTTGAGTTGCAACATATTGTTATATAATAAATGAACAAAATACTTTCATAGAATATGGATTCTCTTTAGGATCAACATCATAGATTTGTTTGAAAATGAAGAGACACAAACTTTACAGAAGTTTATGTTATCTTTTTGCTTCAGTTAAATGTTAAAAAATAAAGTGAACCCCTCTTGCACATCAAATAATATATTAGTTTGAATATTTGGTACGGATTTACTTGTAGGGTAATATCATGTTTACTTACAGGGGCTGAAGACACTCGACGATAGTTCTTACTAGGTTATTAAAACTCTTCAAATGCGGTATGTGTTAATGTGTGCTTCAACATAGTGTATGCCTAAAAAGCCAAGTGCGATCTCATATGCATAAAAAACAGTGTTTATTAGTGCATTTAGAGCCATATACTTCATCAGTACGTGTTTTCTCTCCTATATTAATTCGCATACGTGTAATAGCTTGTATCACTCTTACACTTGGTTCACCAGGTATATTCGCACGGCAGTTTTTTTAAATCCTTTTCATTAGTCCGGTTGTTCCTATAATTACTTGGATGAGGAGGATCTTTCTAAGATTCCTGTTTCTTTACATGTTGTTTTCATGTTTGTCTCGTTTTTACATTTTCTTATCTTTTTGTTTTTGCTGAGGATGAGGCTATATGGTTTATCTCCAGTATGTGTTTGGAAATGTTGCAACATATGTTCTTTCTGTGTAAAAGAAGTGCCATATACTTCACAAGAATATGAGTTCTCTCAATTATGCAATTGCATATGTCGCAACATATCATGTTTCCGTGTATAGGAAGAGCAACACATTTCACAAGTATATTGTTTCTTTCAAATATGCGTTCTCATATGTTGCAATATATGTTTTTTCCGTATAAACAAAGTGCTACATACTTAACAAGAATATAGGTTATCTCCAGTATGCATTCGCATATGTCGCAGCATATCATTTTCCGTGTAACTGAAGAGCAACATACTTCACAAGTATATGATTTCTCTCTAGTATGCGTTCGTATATGTAGCAACATATCATGTTTTTCTGTAAAAGCAGAGCCACATATTTCACAAGAATATGGTTTCTCCCCGGTATGCGTTCGCATATGTTGCAACATCTTTTCTTTCAGTGTAAAAGCAGACCCACATACTTCACAAGAATATGGTTTTCTCCAGTATGCATTCGCATATGTAGAAACATATTGTATTTTATTGTAAATAAAGAGCCACAAACATCACATGGTTTCTCTCTCTTTTTGTAAAATTTTCTTATTCATGTGTCGTATGTATTCTTTGCCTATTTTTTCCCTCATCTTGGCATGTAGGATAATATCATTTTCTTCAATGCCAAGGTCCTTGTATGTCTCCTGTTCCTCCAGATTTCTGATGGTATTTTCCATGTCTAATATGAGGTTTTCTGCATGGATCTTCTTCCCAGCCTTCAGTGTGCACTTGCCACATTTGTCTATGCCAAATTTCATCCCGATGACCCTGGAGAAAATGTGTGCAACCTTTAGTAGCTCATTTAACTCATTGTCTGAGCTCGCATAGAGTTTTAGATCATCCATAAAGAGTAGATGGTTGATTCTCTTGGATTTATCTTTCTGACGGCCCTGACAAGGGTTGTAAGCACCTCGGCATTTTTTAACAACTTACTGAGAAAGTCTATTACTATGAAGAATAGAAGTGGAGATAAGCTGTTTCCTTGAAAGATTCCTCTTCTGATATGAACATCAGGGATTGAAATGTTCCCTTTAGTGTGGCTTAGGGAGATAGTGGTTTGCCACATCTGTATATGGGAAGCAATTGTTTGTCTTATTATTGGGTTTATTTTGTACATCTCAAGACATCTCAGTAGCCATGAATGAGGTACACGTTCATAAGCCTTTTGATAGTCAATCCATGCCATACTTAAGTTTCTCTGCCATTTCCTACAATCTTCTAAGATGGTTTTGTTGATTTGTAGCTTGTCTTTGGTAACAAAGCATCTTCTCATGCATCCAGTCTGCTCCTTTTCCAGGTAATTTTCATAGGAGAGGTGCTCGTAGAGATTGCCAGCTATAAGAGCAGTGAAAAGCTTGTAGGTAGTGCTAAGACAACATATCGGTCGATATTTGTTTGGCAGTTTGGTTTCTTTTGTCTTGGGAATGAGGGTTGTTATTCCTTTGGTGAGCCATGCTGGTGTGGCCTCCTTACCTTTTATGAGTCTGGTGAAGCAGTCACTGTAGTGGCTATTTAGTGCAGTAAGTTGTTTCAACCAGAAATTAGGGACATAGTCAATGCCAGGTTTCATATAGTTTGCATATCTTGCCAGCTTTTTAGATATCATTTCTGGTGTTATCACTGGCTCTGGCATTTCCGGTTTTGTTTCATTTATCCTTTGGATATCCTCAATCCCCTCGGCTTCTTGATTTTGTGTGACTTCACTTTCATGAAGGGATCTCCAATAGTTCTCAAGATCTTCCTTGTCAGGAGGTTCTTCAACAGTTACAGTGTCTCTTGCAAGGTTCCTGTAGAATATCCTTGCATTTGTTTTGAACTGTTTATTTTGGATCTGGGAGTTCTTTTTTGCTTCCTGGTATTTAATTCGTTTGGCAAGTGCTGGTATCTTGCCTTCCAGCTCCCTGGCAATATTGTTTAGTCCCTTCATGTTAGTGTGGTATTTGTTTTGGAGTCTGCTTATGATGTTTTTCAATCAACCCCGTTTTATAGGAGCTGCGAGGAACTGCCTGATTTGGCTAAGCTCCTTCCTATACATATTCATTTGTTTTTGTAGCTTAACCTTCCATGCAGGTGTGGTCCTCGATGTTCTTGGTTTTGTTTGGTTCTCGCATGTTTTTGGAAATGTGTCTTTACACAAAAAACCCAGCCGCATATGTCACATGATTGAGTTCTGTGAGGGATATGGTGGCCGGAACTATCCTCTTAAGCGCAGTGTTGACTTTATATATTAGAGCCTTGGTAATTTTGTAGGCTTGGATTTTTGATAGTTGTCTTCTATCCTCTAGCTTCATATCCCTCACTTCCTCAATAGTATTACTGAAGTCTTCCTCTATTTTTAATTATTCATCATCCAGTTCCTCTGATGGTGGTGGAGGAAGTGGCAGTCTAGGTGACCATGGTGCCGGTAAATATAATGTTTCTGGTGATGTTGCTGGTGAGAGCTGTGGTGTAATTTCTGCTTTTTGTGTCAATTGGGTTTGGTGTGTCTTTGCTGATTTTGGTGACAAAGGACAATTGGAAAGTGTGTTTTCGAGTGAAGATTGTGGCATAGAGTATATTGGTGTAGAGTACTGTGGTTGTGCATGTATTGTTGCTGTGGGTGTATTGGTATTGTTGTGAACATATTCGTGTTTTTGAGGATGCATTGTTATTTCTTTTGGGTGTATTGTTGATATGATGGGTTTTAAAATAAGGTTATTGTTGTTTATTATTAGATCTGTGATTTGTATTCTCATTGAGTCAAGCTCTGCTGAACTAAAGTCTTGTAGGAAATGTTATTTTTGTGAGTTAAGTGTCTTTGCGGGGAGTTTTTGTTTTGCTGGATGGAAATAAATGCATTCGCATATGTACCACTAGGTTCTGTTTCCGTGTAAAAAAAAAAACACATACTTCACAAGAATATGGTTTCTCTCCAGTATGCATTCGCATATGTAGCAACATGCTTTGTTTGTGTTTAAAAGAAGACCCACATACTTCACAAGAATATGGTTTATCTCCAGTATGTGTTCGCATATGTATCACCATGTTCTGTTTCTGTGAAAAAGAAGAGCCACATACTTCACAAGAATATGGTTTCTCCCCAGTATGCGTTCGCATATGTAGCAACATGCTATGTTTGTGTTTAAAAGAAGACCCACATACTTCACAAGAATATGGTTTCTCTCCAGTATGCGTTACCATATGTAGCACCATGTTCTGTTTCCGTGGAAAAGATGAGCCACATACTTCACAAGAATACGGTTTTTCTTCAGTATGCGTTCGCATATGTAGAAACATATTGTATTTTATTGTAAATAAAGAGCCACAAACTTCACAAGAATATGGTTTCTCTCCAGTGTGCGTTCGCATATGTAGCACCATGTTCTTTTTTTGTGTAAAAGATAAGCCACATACTTCACAAGAATATGGTTTCTCTCCAGTGTGTGTTCGCATATGTAGCACTATGTTCTTTTTCTGTGTAAAAGAAGAGCCACATACTTCACAAGAATAGGGTTTCTCCCCAGTATGCGTTCCCATATGTAGCAACATGCTATGTTTGTGTTTAAAAGAAGACCCACATACTTCACAAGAATATGGTTTCTCTCCAGTATGTGTTCGCATATGTAGCACCATGTTTTGTTTCCGTGGAAAAGAAGAGCCACATACTTCACAAGAATATGGTTTCTCTCCAGTATGAGTTCGCATATGTCGTACCATGTCATGTTTCCGTGTAAAAGAAGAGCCACATACTTCACAAGAATAGGGTTTCTCTCCAGTATGTATTCGCATATGTAGCAACATATTTTCATTAGTTGTAAAAAAAGAGCCACATACTTCACAAGAATATGGTTTCTCTCCAGTATGTGTTCGCATATGTCGCAACATATGTCCTTTCTGTGTAAAAGAAGTGCCACATACTTCACAAGAATATGGTTTCTCTCCAGTATGCGTTCGCATATGTAGCACCATGTGATTTTTCCGTGTAAAAGAAGAGTCACATACTTCACAAGAATATAGTTTCTTTCCAGTATGTGTCAGCACATGTTCCAACATACTCTGTTTCTTCGTAAAAGAAGACCTACAAACTTCACAAGAATATGGCCCCTCTCCGATATCAGATTGATAGTTCATTTTCGAAGTCAAACTATTTGAGTTTTTTTCAGATGAATTTGTTTTGCTGTATCTTTTATATTGTGCTCTCATTCGAGAAACGGAATTAATAAGGAAATATTCACACTTTTTTCATTTTTTATAGATTTTCAATTCAGCAGATCGTTGAATGATATTTTTTCTCATGTTTTAGTGAAAATATAACTTGTGTTTAACTGTAATTTATCATATTAATAGAAACGTGTGTTCCCCTGAGCACAAGCTCACTATTGGATCTAATGATTTGAAATTGAGTAGGACTTATTTTTTATTTATGCAGATTAGTTAAACGGAACATAAATTATATATTCAGTGAGTTTTTATACATCTTATCTAAATGATATTAAACCCTATGTAAATAAAGTTATGTATAGAGATCATCAGAATTGGAACCAATATTATTCTGAAATAAGTTAACAGATAATTCTAAAAAAACTGACCATTTTTGCAACCCATAATTTAGCTGTTATTTCAGTTCTCACCATTATCAGAATGTGGTTCTTTTTAAGTATTGTTGTGCCTGAAAATCTGCATTCATTAAAGTGTCCATGTGTGCATTAGTCATACGCACACATTAGTGCATTAGTCATATGAATTTGCAACAATTATTCCAGCAATATACTAAGAAGAGAAGAAATACATATACAGTCGACAAGAAAATTTTTCTCCCATTGTATTATCATTAAATGCAATAGATTATAGAAAAAAATTCTTACAGTTCACAAGTGTATGATTTCTGTCCTTTTTTTCTCTTTTGTATTGATTCCCGTATATTCTGTAAAATGAAAAACAATTACAACATAAATTTCAAGAAAAGATATTAACTTTATACAAGTTCTTTGAAAACTACATTTTTAAGGTCATTTTTAAATAGATGAATCAGACATATGTTTAAGTATTGTGGGCTTAAAGGCAAAATATATTATGTACAATTATATTAAGATCCACTAATTTATTATTGATTAAAACTACTTTTTATTAATTAATTTTGTAATACAAATTCATTAAATTCAAAATATAATAACGATATTTGTTGCAATACTGAATAATTAATAAAATGGATGAATTCCTTTCTTTTTAGATAATTTTGGATTGAATTTCCACAAAACTCTTATTTATGAGATCCGAAATGTAATATATTTTTTATAATTTACACAAATTTTATAGTTTACAAAATAAATGAATTCTTTCGAATAATATTTAAGAAGCACCAACACTTTATTAGTGATCTTCAAAAAAGTTATAATAATTCCATTTTCTTTGTAACATTTTTCGACAAATGTTTTGCAACACCTGTAATAAATTAGACAATTCTTTTCCATTGCTTTTGTGTCAACATAAAAGATAATCAAAGGAAACAATTCATTTTTTTCACATATGTAATTAAGTATTTCATCATTTTATATATTAAATTGTACCGAATGAAGTTATATCTTTAAATATAATTTAGAATAAACAAAAAAAATGAAACGTTATTTTAAGAAACAATAAAAACATTCCAAATTTTACAGACAGAAGATGAAACAGTTATAAGTTTGTTCACAAATTAACATTCGGGTTTATAAAATGTTAGTATACTTAAATATTGTCAGAAGAAAATGGAAATATACAAGGAGTTAAAACATTGTTTCCGCATTTAAAATGATGGTTGAAGGAAGACTTGAAAACGATGACGATTGAATGAAGACTTGAAAAAGATGACGATAGAAAATAGATTTAAAAGCAATGACAGTTGAAATAAGACTTGAAAGCAATGATAGTAAAGTGGAGGAAAAAGGGAGTTTGTGACTCTATAATAGAAGCCTCATACACAACATTTAAATGTGTCTTTCACCAAAATGACGAAGGGACGTCTTGCTGCTGCATTTCTCTCCAAAAATAAAACATGTGCTAAAGGTGAAACACACTAGTTGATTCTGAGTCCTCCTGAACAATACTGAGCAGGAGAATATGCTGGACTCAGCTTAAAAAAACTGTTCAGGTGATTACTTTGGCAGTCCAATGCAGACATATAAAGTTAGTAAGTGAAAGATCGGTCGTAATTCTGGTGAAAGGCTTGAGTGCAATTTTGTTATAGGGAAATTAATGTATGTTTTACTGTATGAGCACTTTTTATTGAAGAGCATTATTTTCATGCAGAGTTCATCTAGTTAGTAAGTGAAAGAGCCGTGGAAAGAAGACTTGAGTGCAATGATGGTTAAAAAATGACTAAAAGCAATGACAGTAGGAGGAAGATTGGATCACGGTGAAAAACCTGCTTGAGTTTGAGTCCCTGATTAAAATACATCCAATAAAAGCTCCTAGCAGACTATCTATCTCTAAGTCAGGGGAGGTGCAATTTGTTTATAGGGCAATTAATGTATGTGTTGCTCTATGAGCACTTTTTATTGAAGAGCATTATTTTAATGCAGAGTTCATCTAGTTATGAAATAATGGAAGTGAGCGGAACACAAAGCGCTCAGTAAGCAAAAGATTATGAATGAATGAGGAGATAATTCAACGAAGAGTCAAAGCAATTGATAAATAATTGTTGATTTGCTCTCTATAGCAAACAAAACCTTGAGCTCCCGAAATGGCTACTCTTAATGATGGCTGTCAGTAAAGAGAACAAAGCAAATATCTGCTGCATTATGAAATACTACAGAATCAACATACATGTTGAGGCATACCATGCTTGCACACAAAGGCAGGATTTGGTTTGAATATAACTCTGTAAACAATGAGGTCTATTATGGATGTAACGTTATAAGCAGACAACCAAATGAAGAAGGCAATCGCGGCAAATGTTGACAATATTTCTGAACAATTTTTACACTTTAGATTAATTGCTCAAATTATAACGTCTATAGATTGGATGGTTTCCTACTTTAGAAAGATGTCTTAAACATTTTTACAAGGAGAAATTTGTTTTCCTTCTGTCAAAATCCAGTGTACATTCCCCTTCAACTATCCATCAGAAGATTATGCAAAAGATAAGTGCATTGTCAGTCATTGGATGACTGGATGTATGATCAGCCAGAGATATCTGCTAATGAAGACCATCAACAGGGTATGTCAAGCCGATCTATGCAAAAGAGAATAGTGAGTAGCCTATTGCAGAGGTTGCTGGAAGCAATTAGTAGGGAGGCAGAACCTGCGTTTATATGTGTCACTGCTCAGTGAAATACTATTAATCCGTTGGAACAGAGGCCACTCTGGAATAAAATGTACAGGAAACTTGAAGAAGATCGACGCTTCATTATGTTGATAATGTATGTCTACTTATCTGGTGTAGATTAGACGGTTAGGAGAGAAGACTAGAATCCTTTAATTCAGGAGTTTTCAACCAGGGGTTCGCAACAAGATTTTTAGGGGTATGTAGATGGCTAATGAAAGACGAATTTTACATAGTAATAGATTATGAAATTCAGTGCCTGTGCCTTCATAAAGTTGCTTTCATTATTGGTTTAGTAAAAACATATCAATAAATAAGTAATAATTCAAAACGAAAAAAAATATTATTACATGAATAATAAAAAATAAATATAAATGTTAGTGATTCAGACAAGCACTCTTAAGTGTGTTACCGAGCACTCAAACCTATATGTAATGGAGCACTGAAATGTGTTCGAAGATATATATTCAATTAATACATACTATATGTAACAAAGGCTAAAAATTGTAAATATAATTGTGTATTTGTATTCATTGTGTTGCATTCTTGTGATTTATCTGAGAAAAAAAAGTTGAAATATTATAAAAAAGGCTTCATAAATTCTTTTGTTTAACAATCAGAAAAGTCGACAAAGAAGACAATCAAAATATAATGGAATGTTTTTTAATGAATATCTTAGAAGAGCATTGGTGGAATTATCTTTATATTATAATTAATCATATATTTTTGTATTCAATGTAATGCTTAGTTTACATCTAAATAAATGATTACATTGGATACATAAATATGTAAGAAGGGGTAAAAATTGTAAATATAATTATGAAGTTATAATCATTAAATCCATCGTGTTGCAACCTCGTACTTGCTAAGGATTACATAAATGAAACCGGCTAACGTTCGAAAAAGCTTTTGCCTTTTTCAGAAAATTAAATTACTATTAAAAATACATTAACTGAGTTAATATTACTTCACCAGATGGAGAATATGTTCTTTAATCTAAAACCCTTCTACATTACCCTAACATGTCACTTACAATGTTAATATGTTGTCATTTTCTTACAAACACACAACATTATATATATAGTCGTTTTGTTTTGTATTATGTTCAAAAGTCGGCATGCTTATATGGTTTTATAATGTTCAAGTGGAATATTATTTTTTAACAAATAAAGTAATATTTTACTTCTTTGCTGGTCTTCAGTTTATATCTTTGATATTTTTTCTATTTTTATAACAAATTGTCCTTTTCTTCTATGTTTACTGAAATTATCTGATTTTATTATTATTTAATTTTTTTAAAATTTGATATTAAATGGAAGTCGCTCCAGACAAGGCATGAAGCCACTTTCTGTAAGGGGCTAAAAAATACAACCTCAAGGTAAAAAATAAGCCAACGATCAGTGTAAGATGGATAGATTCCAAGCCAGAAAGCAGTAATTTTCAAAAACATCGCCCATGGAATGTGACGACTAAAGGATAAAACAAGGGAAGCGAGATTTTATCTACTTTGTCAAATTTAATTTTAGTTTTTTAATTATTTATAAAGAATATTTTCTAATTTCAAAAATTAAACACATACTATTTGAAGTACAAATATATTTGATCATACTTTTTATATAATTCAAAAGAGAATATAGTTTTAAATGAAAATCAATGAATACAAACCTCTAAAGATATTCAAGCCTACATTTAATGTTTCCATTTTTGTTAATACTCATCTCAAAGACCTTCAAAACTACTTTTTATCTTATTCAACCTTTCGTAGTTTCACCTTTTTATGTTAACAATGCCACAAACATTTTTAATTTCTAAGCAAAACGTTTGTAAAAGTTGTGTTCAAATTGAACTTACAGAAATCTGCAATTTAAAAAATAAATTAACTCATACAATCACCATAAAAGAAATAAAAACACTAAATATTTTGACAAATTCGAATAATTACCTGTTATTCAAGACAATATTTGAACATCAAAGCTGTCTCTTTTCTTTTAAGGTTTTGCAGCTACGGTTGAGTTTTTTGCGACAGATTTATGTAGTTCAGCTTTTCTGCAATAAGTCTATGAATATAATAAATTAATTAATGTTGTTATAATATAATATAATAAATTAATTAATTTTGTTATACCTAATAAAAAGAAGTGAAGAGTTTGATTTCTCAATGTTAAAAATGTATTTATAAAATTCTAATATTTTTATATATTTTTAACACTAAACAATCAAATCTCATGTCTTTTTACTATAATTTAAATATAAAACTAGATGTAAAATAATCTAATTGAAAAAATAATTTGAATTGAAGATTGAATTACTTATTCTACATTGAAGTGAAAAATTACTGAATTATGACAAAACAAAAACTGATTTTCAAAAATATAAAAAATAAGCAGGTAATCGAAAGTATAAGTTGGAGATTATACTTACATTTTTTATGTATTCTTGTGATTTATGTGGGAAAAAGAAACAAAGTTGAAAGTTTTTACAACAAAATGTTTTCAAGGCTTCAAAACTTCTTTTGTTTAACAATCAGAAAAGAAAGTCAACAAAGACACTCTATCAAAATATAATGGAATATTGTTAATGAAGAAGTTAGAAAAGCCTTTTTGGAATTATCTTGATATTATAATTAATCATATATTTTTGTAGTAAATGTAATGCTTAATTTACATCTAACCAAACGAATAAATTGGAGAAAAATGGCATTCTTAAAATTCAAAAGATAAATTGTACATTAGACATCAGATCAAAAGTTATTTGATGTTTCCACCGGAATGACTCAGTCAATGTGGTGTCAACAATTTTAAATGTAGATCAATGCAGAACAAATAGTAGAAATTTATTTCAAGTAACTTTACAAAATAACTGTAAGCACATCATTATTGTATCTTTTCATGCCAATACTGGATCCATTGTTGGGCATCAACTCTTGGTCAGTGCAAGTTGGTCAATCGCTGCAGTCACTGAGGATATGTTCTATGGTCTGTCTGGTATTTCCACAAGGGCAGTTACTTGTGTCTCCACCTGTGGAGGTTGATTGCTGTCCTTCCACCCTTCGCTCTTGCTTGCTTCAAGGTAAACTATCAATTTCTATGGAGATCTGTTCATTGTGGATCTTGTTCTTTGAGTTCTTGATTAGCTTTTTTCAAGTAGTAATTCCAGTCATTTGATCTTCACTAAAATAGTTCTGTGAACGTGCAAGTTCAACGCTCACTGGTGTCATGAACGGCTTCATGATTTCAACCTGGTTTTTATCATTAGAGGGGGTGTCTTCTGTAGGTTTTCTTTTTGTTTTGGCATTCTCACATGCGACTATCTTAAGATATGGGGGAGGTACAATATAAACCAATCTGTACACCTCTGGTAGTAAAGTTGGTTTTTGTTTCCCAGTGCATTATTATTTAGTACTGGGTTGCTTAATTTGGCATCGGATGACCTGCCCAAAACTGCAGAGAAGTATTTAGTAGCCGTGTAACAAAGTGCTAATTCTGTTGTGCACAAGCTCCCCATTTAAATTCATACGTTTTGTAAGCAAGTTGTTCCTTGTTGCAACCTTTTCCTTTATCTTCCTACAGTGCTCCTTGAAGGATAGTGTTCTGTCCAGTTAAACAGCCACGTAAACAAGTAAACTGGCCTTTTGTAGGTCATTGCCATTCCAAGTGATTATGATCTTCTTAGTTACCTCAGTTATGTTTTCCTGGATTAGTGTTGAGTGCATTGTTTTCATAGTACTCTGTCAGGGCATCAAGAGTATCTGAAAGTCGTTGCAAAATCTTTTTGAAGTTTCCTTCTTGCATCGCCAAAGATAATATGTATACATGAATCTATGGATTTCATCAAATTCAGGTTTTTCATTGTTTTCTTTTAAGGGGGAGGCAAAAAGACTAATCCTTGGGTAGTACGTTTTTCTGAGATCTTCATCCATTTCAATGAGAAATTATCAGTTAGTTAACAACTATGACAACTGCTGGTTCACTGTATCACATGCAGCTATTAGATCAACAAACACTGTTCATCAAAACACTAAATTGTCACCCATTTTCTGGGCAACTCTTGCTTTATGATTCTAAACATCTCCATAAATCATGTTCACTTTAAATTCTGATGTTCAAGGGCCTTAAACAGCAATACACTCCGACTATAAAATGATTTATATAACAACAGATTTCAAGGTAGTTCGACTAAAATAGTCATATTTCACAAATCAAAGCCCTTCGTGTCCTCAAAATACTTTCACATGCATTATTACAAGATAATCTCTATGATATATTTGAAGTGTTTTCAGAAAATAAAGTCATAAAAATGTTAACACCATTTTCGGCCATTTACGTCACTTTTTTAATCCCCCCATTCTTTCTAAATACTGTATCATTCGTCTATGAGGAATTTTGTCAGGAAATGTGAAAAACAATCCGGAAAAATATCAATTTAAATTATTGCAGGATACGAAAGTAATTGATCCATTCATTTCTATGCAATCTTAAAAATAAAACTTTAATATGACGTGTATCGAACAGTTTTTTAAAAAAATGCTGTACTCCAACAAGTAAATGAATCAATCTTTAAACTTTTTTATGCAGTAAAATTATAATTGTATGTTGTTTCGTCTTTCAGTGGTAGTAATTTTGAATTACCCTATTCGAAATAAATATTGTTATGTATTCAGTGACAGTCAACAATTAACTGATATAAGAATCAATAAAGCAGCAGCAGCAGCAGCTTTAAAAAAATCGTTTATGGATTTCTTTTGAAACAAAAGAAATACAAAACTACTTTTTTTATGCTAAAAAGGTTAATGCTGTTTGTAGATATATAATCTAATAAAAAGTATCTGGTTTTCAAATATACTCAACTTTCGAACTTTAATTCTAGTAATAATGACTATCTACTCGGCAATTTAAAAAAAATATGAATAGGATTCTATTTTATAGGCGATTACGTGTGAACACTCTAAAAGTCTTGGCGGAAAAAGAGATAACAAAAAATAATTTAGAGTAGGGGATTCAGTTTCGTATATAAATTTAACATAAAATGATTTCCAATTTCTCACCCATTCTTGCCTTTTAGTGCCATTTTAAAAATATTTTTTAAAGCTAAAAACTGGATACAAACTAAATAATTACCCTACCAATAACTCTAGGTTCCAGTGACAAGCCCACCTCCTAAAAATGCCTTTTCTTTAACGTGCTGTACAATTAACCTTAAATATGAGTGACAAGCAACCCCTAAAAAAATCCCTTAATCCTAACACTAAGTAAGAATGGCAACCTCCATCAAAAACAAAACCCCTTCCTCAACCTTAGCACTAACACTAAGTCTAAGTGGAAAATCACAAATCATACAAAAAGCTATTAAAACCACACATAATCGTCTTAAAAAGAAAAAAAGAAGACCCCCATGAAGAAAAATGCACAGGATTTATTTCTCAGAGAAAAAATTATCAATTTCCCTGAAACACGAGAATGGTCCGGAAGTGGTTAATTTTTTATATTAAATTTATGTGAAACTAATCCTCCACTCTAAATTCCAAAATAATTGTTTTTTCTCATAAGTTTTCAGAGGTTTCACAAATTGCCCATAGCCCTACCACTAACTCGAAATCCGAGTGGCAAGCCCCCTCAAACAAAGACCCTCTTAAAACTACACCTAATCGCCTAAAAAAAGAAAGAAAAAAAAGAGCCCAGCCCCCCCCCCCCCCAAAAAAAAGTATAAGAAAAACGACTACGATTTATTTTCTTAAATAAAAAATTGTTACTGCCCTAAAGTGCCAGAATGGCTATGAAATGAGGGATAATTTTACATTAAATTAGTATGTGAAACTTATCCTTACTCTACATTCTGAAATAATTGTTTTTGTTTCTTTCTGCCAAGTTTTTCAAGGTGTTCACATGAGAAAAGGTAGCGATTAGCGGTAGATATTAATCTACAATAACCTTAAAGAAATCTTGCAATATATTTATTTTTAAACAGTCCTAGTATTAAATTTCAGTTTCTTGAACATAAAATATATTACAATTGAACTTGTAGTCGTTTAACTTCTTTTTTAATTCATACATGGTATTTTTAAAGTATTGCAACATATTTATGTGCATATTACTTGGAAACTGTGGTTAGCAAAGTTACCCCAGCCAGGAATGGATCCAGAAAGTGTGGTTTGAGTTGTCCCCCTTTGCAAATTGGCTGTTTGGAGAATTTGAAAGCTAGATGGCTCTGGTTGCCAGTCAATTTGCATAGGTGGGGCAAAAAGTAGTATATAAACGGTACTCTTTTCATTGAGCTGCAGAGCGGTAGGGAGAGCAGAGTGAGGCTGAAAGAGGAGACTGAAGTACAAAGAATTGGACGTTGAAAAAGATTAACCACTGTGGTTTGACACCAGATTTTTTTTATATATTTGTCTTCACGGATTGACCACAGAAACCATTAATTTCTGGAAATTGTCAGTAGCATATTCTGATTCCGTGTACAAAAATACACTTATATGGCAAATTTAATTGCTTTGTTTTGTTTTAATAAAGGTATAAATTCTTGACTGAAAAAATTAGTGTAAAAAAAGTGATTAAACGCAGATGGTCTTAAAGAGGGAAAAATATCCAATCATGTGAGGAACAAAAAAATAGTCATAACTTAATTATCTTTTGTAAGATTAAAAACAAAAGATTCTTCCTTAGATCATCAAGCACTTTCTATACATGCACTTACTGAGATATTTTTAGAAATTTAATTTTTACATGTGTATTGCTATTAGTTTACAATTATAAGTTAATGACATTCACAAATATCAACCTTTAACAAACTTTATTGTTAAATTTTAATGTTTGTAAAATTGTTCCTACATAAAAGTTTTATTTTTATTTTACAGTTTCTCCTTTTTATTAACAATATTCTATTGTTAAAAGTTAGCAGCTGCTAACTGGTGATCCATGCCAAACGTTTTTATCGAATCAGTCTAGTCCCAATTTAGCTACACAAATATTAATTGTTTAGTGTAGGGCTTGGCAATCCCTAAAGACGCGACTGTCGTCTAAAATACCCGATCCAAAACCGTGAACCAAGACATCCCACAAATTCATCTTCCAAAAATGTATATTAAGTTATTTTTCCGCCAACAAAGTTTTTAGACCGAATTTAATAACTAAAAGCAGATAGAAATAAAATCAATAATTTGCTGTTTTTCTCTCATTTCTTTTTACCAAACGCAAACAACAGAAAAGGTAAATTAAAATTTTATTTTAAAAATCCAGGTTTACTAATGCATCGTTTATTTTTTTTAAATTCTATAAATACTGAAATTTTCCTTAAAATTCCGTAATACGTTCATTTTTTAGATGTTTTAAGTAGCGGGAATCACTCCCATCTCCAAACAGATTTTTTTAATGTACTTTTAACTGTTGGAGTTAAAGTTAGGGTAGGTAATAACAAAACTACGTATTTGCGACGGTGTTCAATGTTAATATCGTCCCTAGGTAACTAAAAAAATATGAAAAACAAAAGAAACGCCCCAAAAAGCGATTGAAGACGATTCTATAAAATGGCCGTTCTTCGTTTACATGCGACTTGGAAGGTTGTATCATTTCTATAACCAAAGGGAATCATGATGGTTCGGATGCGCCCCTGTACTAAAAAAGAACCTTGAAAACTAAATAAATGCAAGTAATACTTACTTTTTGTTTGACAATCTGCTTTCAAGAGAGAAACGATTATAAGATATGTTAATTACAACGAGACGAGTTTGATGTGTGGAGGTCAACATTTAAGATGGCGACCGAAAAATCAGGTTCGCAGAAAATGTAATCTCTTTGGTGAATATTACGGGTAAAATTATAATTATTTTATTTTATGATAAAAATAATTAAAAAAAGAGAAACGACAAACCAGAATATTAACCGACTTTTAAAAAGTAAGTCAGCAGCAAACGATGTTAGCTCAGATATACTCCCAGTTATTAAACTTCCTCTATAATGTAACTTCCGGCAACAGTTTCGGATTGCCAAATGTATCATTTTATTAACTAATTTATTAAATTGTTTGGTGAAAGTACAGAATAGTTAACAAACACCCCTATTCATATGTTAAGAATGACTTTCTAAATAATAACGTTATTATTTTAACACGGTCCGTAAACTGCAAGAGTACCAAACAAATTAAATCTTCTATTTGATTATTTGGCTCTTCAGAAGGGTTCGCGACTGCGCTGATTTCTGGGTTATCCTGCAGTAAATTTCAAGTACGTTTGATCATTTGATAAATAAACTTTTTTAACGGAAAATTTAGAATTGTATTTTTTTGTAATAAAATAAGTTGTTAGCAAAACAAATTATCAAATATTTGTTTGTTTATATTTTTATGAAAATATAACAAATCTTTAATAAAAAACAAACTGTCTTTTTATTGATATAAATAAGTTTTTGAAATGTCTTCGCATAATAGCAGACGGATGGCGAGCATATTGTTGTGAATCACTTATGTACACCTCACAGCCGTGCAGATCGTCGTTTCAATAATAATAAAAAAAATAGCTCCAAGTTCATCTAGGTCGGGATGGGGATGAAGATTATGAGACGCCCCAGGTACAAAAACACTCCCTCTTTGAAACTGTTTATAGCAGTGAGAGATCACTGGACAAACAGCAACCGGTTTGTTCTGTAGGAGCAAAGGATCATTTAACGCAGAACAAAAGGAAAAGAACAGTGTTCAACAACTCGGTCTGGTTTTTTTTTTGTATAGAAGAGTAATTATTAATAAAATAAAAGACTTGATTTTACATTGGTCAATGGTAGTATTAATGTCTACCGTCTCGTAAATGTCTGCAGCAAGGGTTGTTTTTTTTGTCGCTAAGTTATTTCGCTAATTCTCTGTGTGTGCGAATTCTTTACACAAGTGGTTGTCTAAGTCACAAGCTTAACGGGCGAAGGCGATGGATAGAATTCCGTACGGTTTGGTTCTTCGCCCCACGCCACTTTAGTCTCTCGCGGGCGTCAGTTCAACTCTGGGTCGTGCGTGAAAACCAACATTCTTTTATTGAAGCGGCAGCATTTTTGTTATCTCTCTTTATCGTGCGTCTATAGTCGTACACACTCTTTCTACGCCATCTTACTTCCTGCCTGTCTTTCTCTCTCAAGGAGGATCGAGTGGGGGTGTCTCACTCTTTTTTTCTCAAAATAAATGGGATTTCCCCGTAACCCACCATCATCATAAACAAACGATGGCAGGCTCACATAAATATCGGTCATTAGTGCTTTGCGTCATTTTAGTTTGGTACATTTTCAAAACACCCGTATAGATTTGTGGTTCTGAAAAACACGCCACTAAACCAAAAATAATATTGCGTTATTAATATTTCAGAATTATAAATGCGATATGCAATTCTCTAATCTCCACCTTCCAGCTGGCAACTGTTTCCTTGCCTCTGGTGGTAATAGATTTTGAATATCTTACACGATTCCGTGAGACTAGTTGGCGTCTCATTCTGTCATCCGAGTAAGTTCGTGTCTGCATCAAATATATACTAGTTTTATATCTTTATTTCGTCTGGTCGCAAGAGCTTCATTCGGCATAGCATCCCCACCAAGATGTATAATAGCACGTCACCAGGGTACCCGATCACCATGGTATCCCGGATACTTTGTCACACAATGTGGATCAAAGAAATAATTTAAAATAAAAATTAGTACAAAAATTTTCCTGTTTCTGATTTTTTAAAATGAGTGCTGTAGTTCTAAATAATGACCGAAGCAGAGCACGTGTTCCAGGTTTCGGATCCAAGATGGCTGACTCGCATTTATTCACATCTCGTTCAGGTTACAGAGCGAACGTGTACAGAAAGAGGACGTCGCCCCTCTCTTAGGTCTCAGACACAAAATGAATTAAAAACACCTCTTAATAACAACAACGAAAATGGTTTCTATTTCATTCACAAAGGTTACCTCTTGGACAGTGTCCGAGAATAGGAAATTAAGAGTTCCTAGAGCTGTCTGAGGTCTGTCGGCAACTATTTTCAGGCGCAGATAGTATTTGCCGTGAGCATCCAGTGGACAGTGGCAGGAGAAAGAGTGAAAGAAATGTTTCCTCGTTGCTTGTCGGGATCTCTGTCGTGACCGCCTAGCATTCCCAAAAGGGCTGAAGTAGTTCTTTAGCCGACAGAAAGAATCAATGCACCCGGCAGGCTGATTTGTCAGTGTGTGACTAGATCCCAAAATAGTGTCATTTTTCGGAGAGAGAAAATAGGTATGTTTATGACTGCTACATCACCCCCTGCTTAGGTGGAAAACCGAAAGAGAAAAAGCAGTCATTTGCTAAATGTAGCAATTATAAAAGATAAAAATACAAAATATGTCAATTCAGTTTACAGTATTTGGAAAAAAATGTCTTTACTTTTCAGTGAAAAAGTTTTCTTTGGTTAAAACAAGCGTTCAATGTTCAAGCCTTTTCTTCAAAAAAGTTTTTCTTATTTTTTCTTCGAAAAATGTTCATGTATTTTTTGTTGAAATTTATTTTTTTGTGGAAAAAATTGTCTTTTCTGTGAAAAGCAGCAATTGTTCAATCGAGTATAAGGACTAAAAAATCTCATTCTATATATATAGTCATACACCGTTTTGGGGCCAATGTACTCGCCGACCACTGCGTGTAGTAGGGACGTAATTATATTTAGAGGAGTTTTACTAGTGTAAGAGTTGGTTGATGCAATATGTATGTTGGAAGAATATGTGGCTGTAGTGTTTTGGTGTCTAGAAAGGCTTTTTTACCCTGTCAATAAATACAGATTTCTTTTTAACACCGATGTCTAGTGTGAATAATTTGTCAGTGCGTAAAAAGTGGGGCAGGTCAAAAGGACAATAGGTACATACTGGCTCCATAGCTGTTGGTCAGGATAAGCACGCAACACGGATTTCAATTGACGATGGAAGCGTTCTATCATGCCCTTAGAAGCTGGTTTATTGCTAGTAGTACGGTACGTTTAATCACTAAAATCCTGGAAAGTTCCTGGAAAGTTCCTGGAAAGTTCCTGGAATAGGTGAGATTCAAACTGTCCACCACGGTCGGTGGTAATAGTTGTAGGAAGTCTTGAGTTGTGAGAACTCCTTTACGCGATATGCAGCCTGATATAATAGCTTGCGCTACAGATTCAGTCGAAATGTCTTTTCGGGAAATGGCTTCAGCCCACTGTGTAAAGCGATCTATACAGGTCAGAAGATAAGTAAATCCCTGACTGACCGGCCATGGTCCAAGCAGATCAATGTAAATATGGCTTAACTGAGCGTCTGCAGTGCTGAATGTTCCAAGCGGTGCACAGATATGCTTGTGCATCTTTGACTTTTGGCAGGATGTTGAGCCTCATTTTCAACCAGTAAAATCTTGCACAAAATCAGCTTTACTGTGCCTTTAAGTCCGGGGTGAGCCAAGTTGTGAAGGGTTTCAAAGACAACCCTACGATGAGTCAGTGGAACAAAAAAGCGAGGTGAATTTGTTGAGATGTCACAAATGATATGCGCGTCCGAAGTGGGCACGGGCATGTATGTGAACTTGCACATCGAAAACTCAGGTGACAACAGATCCAAAATGTCAAGACGTGGCTGGTCTAAGGCCATCTGCTGTATGTCGATATCTGAAGACGAAAATTGAGAATTGATAGGAAGGCGGGACAAGGTGTCTGCCGCAGCATTCTGTTTACCAGAGATATGCTGGATATCATTAGTAAATTTCGAAACAAAATCGAAATGGCGCGTTTCTGGCGTAACACGCAGTGTGTATGTAAGTGGACGGTGATCATTGTAGATCACGAATTGACGGCTCTCGAGTTAATGCTGAAAGTGTTTCACTGCGGGATACATTGCCAGGAGTTCGCGGCCAAACGTGATGTAACGTTGTTCTGTTGTTTTTTTTCTCTCGGAAAGTATTCGAGGGGTTGTATTTTGCCTTGGTGCTGCTGTTGCTAAACTGCAACAATAGCTGTGCTTGATGCATCAACGACCAGTGAAAACTGGGCATTAGACACAGGATGTGCAAGCAAGGATGTCGTCAATAGTTATTCCATCTCTTCATTGAAAGTTTTCAACTGAATAGGTCGGGAAAAGGTGAAAGGATATCCGCACAGTGTGGGGTCAATCGTCTGTAGTAGTTTAACAGAAAGAGAAAGTGCCTTAGTTGGCGAAGTGAAGGGGATGGTTGAAGGTCTTTTAGAGCCTTAACCTTTTCAGACAAGAGAGATATGCCTTCAGGGCTGATAATGTGACCAAGGAAAACTAGTGACGAAGCACTGAAAACACATTTACCAGGGTTAATCCTAACCTGGTATTACCTAAACCGCTCGAAGAATGTTAATGTCGCACTACTTCGTTCATGGAGCGTTGGACGGTAATAGCCGCGTTTCGCAAACCGAACTTTTAATGCCACAAAGACAAAGCTCCTTTCCTTCAATAACTACATGGAACCTTTTCAACCACCCATTGTCATGGCAAATAGCACCCTACCTGAGAGTTCATCATTCAAACTCCTCGGCCTAACTTTCACAGGTTACATGAATTGGAACAAATACATTGAAGACATTGCCAAGGCTGCCACAAAGAAGGTTGGCTCCCTCTACCGTACTAGCAAACTCCTCACACCTGACATTATCCTGTATCTCTACAAAGCCACCATCCGCCCATGCATGGAGTATTGTTGCCACATCTGGTGCATCATCTACTAGTCTCTCCCCTCTTGACAAGGTCCAAAAAAGAGTAGCCAACCTAATAGGTCCCTCACTGTTAACCAAGCTCCAGTCCCTGTCCCATCGCCGCAATATAGCATCCTTGTGATTGTTTTACAAATACTTCAATGGATTATGCTCCGATGAATTGGCTACTCTGGTGCCCCCTCGACGTAAATTCACTAGACCAACTCGACAATCAACTACATCCCATCCATTCACTGTGGAGGTCCCCAGATGCCGGAGAGCCTTCTACTCAAATAGCTTCTTTCCTCGTGTGGCTGGCTTCTGGAACTCCCTCCCTGCCTCCTGTTTCCCCGACAGTACTGACATGCAGAAATTTAAAACTAATGTAAACAGACATCTCGCTGCGCAGATCCCAATTTAGGTTGACCCCCCACCCAACCTTCTCCCGTTTCCTTTTTTTCTCAGTAGCCCCTTACGTCTACAGTAGAGGTCTACCTTGTTTGGGGTGAATTATATATTTAAAAAATACGGTAATTTTTTAATAATCTACTACGAATGCTTATTATAAGGATGAAAAAATATAGAAACCTCTTATCAATAATAGACTTTACATTTTAAATTTATACATTTATTAGTGACGAAACAACTGATATGGCGACACTAGTCGATAATATTTAAATATATAATTTTAGTTACTGTTATAATTGTGGTACTAGGACACTGAACGTTACATATACGCAATTCAGCCACGGATGTAAAAATGTGAAAAGGTAAAACCCGATGAAAGGGAAAACAACCCGCACTCCATAAAAATTAATAACACATCGTATCACAAATTATGATCATATATTTGTATAAAACAACGAAGACAAATTAACAATACATAACAAGTATTTATTTTTTTCAAAAGATCAACTAATATTCTTTCCGCAAAAACGGAGGAAGAATTAATATAGTATTTCTATTTTTGTTTTTTCTTGTCCTTATGTCGTAAACACATACGTTTTTGGTTTTACGGCTGAAGGAAGGGTATTTTAATAGAATTTTATATTCTGTGGTCCGTTCTTAACTAGCTTTTTTAGGGTCCCGAAATATACGTAATCTCGACTTTGGAGAGGTAATATGATCGCCTGGTCTGTCGTAATCAATTTTGTTGGACAAGGCTTTTTTTTTCTTTTGGTGTCCGGTAGACAGCAGTATTAAACGTCGCTGTATTTCTTCACCGTAAATTTTCGAATTCCACTTTTCCTATTTTTAATTTTGTGTGCGGGGATAAATTGTCCGACACGTCCGCTCTCAACGCTGCTCGAGGACCTTCCCTCGTGTTTCTTCTCGCTTCGATTTTCCCGCTCTCCTGTGCATAGCTACAGTATTCTCTCATTTGATTGGTTGAATCCTGGGTTATGAAAGCCTGTCTGTCGAGCTTCTTGTTGACCCCTTTTTGACAAACGTCGCCTGCCTGCCCCCTTTCTGTATGCGTAGGGGAACATGTGCCAACAAGTCCCCTGCCCCCTTTTTATGATTTATGGGGAAGAATATGTAAATATAACATTACCTTGAAACTGCTGAAGAGCTGATGTAGAGATGATATCAGCTAAAGCCTTAGCGAACAAATTGGCAAGTGATGCTCTGCACAGTTAGATGTGACAGCGTGTAAGAATTAACGAGAGTTTGAGAGAAAGTACGGAATGCCAAAATCAGAGTGTGAATTCTTTCTCGATCAAAGATGAAGATTTATCTACAGAATTAAATGCCGATATTGTGATGGTGAAATGATTTTGTGAAAAATAATATATGTTTTAACAAAGGATTTGGGTGATTAATTTTGTTGGATAAAGGAATGCGTTCTTATTCTGTGGAGAGAAAAGATGCAGGCTTAGGTGTGAGCAACAAAGAGAACAGTGGACGTAACACAACGTCTATGAATCGACGCTAGAGCAGATATGTCGCATGTCATATTGGCGGTGATGTAATTGACGTGAGCAATGGGAGGGTCACGTTAATGCATAGTTAATGATGTCGAAGAAACTGGCAGTTGGGCAATGTATTCACCTGTACAATTCCATATGCAAGGGCATAGAGTCGGCTAACATATATATAATATTTGCATAGTTGCAGTTAACGAAACAATACTACAATATTACAATATTACTGCTTGTAAATATTTTACTGACAAATGGATCTTTTTGTTTGTAGACTAACACCTAGATGTCCAGCTGTGTTGTAAGCAGATAGTTATACTTTTAGAAAACTCATTCCAGATCCTAAACTTTCAAATTAAATGCAGTACCCGTAATTCAAAAAGAAATATCTAAAATTCAAAGAAGCATACTCCTGTGCGTGATGACCGATTCACAGATGAATTACAAACATTGGTATTATTTCCTCAAATGTAAATTTTGTTTTCTGTTATGTGCAATTCTCCTAAACTGCTTACGTTACTCTTCCGATAAATGTTACTTTAAAGAAGATATTCTCAGCATATTTTACACTAACATAAACCCGTGCAAGTGCAGTTAGGGTTAGGGTTAGGGTTACAATTGGTTGATGCAAAGTGTTAGGGTTAGGGTTAGGGTTACAATTGGTTGATGCAAAGTCTTAGGGTTAGGGTTAGGGTTAAAATTGGTTGATGCACAGTGTTAGGGTTAGGGTTACAATTGGTTGATGCAAAATGTATGTAAAATGTAAAACGACTCGTTTTACTTCATCGATAGATACATTTTTCTTCCCACAGATATCTGGGTAAATAGTTTTTGTGTGTGTGAAACACGTGATGAAGACCGGTATAAGGTACAGTGAGAAGGGGTGTTCACAGCGTCATTTCGAAGAAAAACATGAGTCCATGATAAAAATGTCTTTTAGGACAGAATATACTATCGTCTGCTGCTCACAGATCGGGGCTTATTAGACAAAGCTCGTAATCTGTTTACGTACAGAACTGGATCTGTTGCCGTAAAATCTATCGGGGTCAACATCTGATCCTGAAAACATAGAGGTACTCCATAAACGAGTTCGACTGGAGAGTATTCGAGATCCGGCTTGATAGTAGTGCGACAGACAAGATGGACGATACGTACGTGCTCGCCCTATCACTGTTGGTCATGATAAGCATGCAACGCAGTTTTCAATTAGCGATTCACCGTACTATCTATTATCCAGTTAGAAACTAGTTCATAGCTACTAATACAGATACGTTAAATCCCTAAAATCCTGCAATCTCCTGGAATAGGTTGGATTCAAAACTGTCAACCACGATTACTGGTAATAGTCGTGGGAGCTACATAGCACAATATTCAGGCAGATAATGGGGATCGCACTACTGATTAAGCAAAAATGTTGTTTCAAATTTTCGATTTAGGCCACTGTATGAAGCGGTCAATACAGGCCAGGAGATAAAAAAAACCCTGATTGACCTTAGTACAAGATCAATATGAACATAGCTGAACCGAGCGTCAGGAGTGTTGAATGTTTCAAACGGTGCACGAATATGCTTGTGCACCTTTGAGTTTTGACAAGATACACAGGAACGTGTCGAAGCAGTGATTTCGCGCCTCGTATTCGTCCAAAAAATCTAACTGAAATCAGTTTCACTTAGACTATAATCCGGAGTGTGCCAGGTTATTAAGGGTATCAAAAACAACTCGGCGCTGAGTTATTAGAAGAAGAGTACAAGTTGAGTCTGTTAAGTTGTAACAGATTATCTGCGTATCTTAAGTGGAAATAGGTGTGTGAATTTTCCTATAAAAAACTCAAGTGACGATGAATCTAGATATCAAAACGTTGCTAGTCTAAAGCCGTTTGTTGAAAGTCGATATATGTAGGTGATGTCAGCGAATTAATTGGAAGGCGAATCAAGGCGATTTCCGCTGCATTCTGTTTGCCGGAGAAATGTCAGATATCGCTTGTAAATTGCGAAACCAAATTCAAGTGGCTTCGAACGCAGTGCGAACATAAGTGGACGGTGATGATGGTAGATCACAAATTGACGACCCTCGTGTAAATGTTGGAAGTGTTTCACTGAGAGGTACATCGCCAAAAGTCCACGGTCACACGTGCTCGTGTTGGTTTCATTTGCCGCGTAAACTATTTGTACAACAATTTGTACAGCAATTTTCGAAATAGTTTGTGATGCCGTCCGTCATACTCTTCGCGTTTTGCCACATAGATCACCAGATCATCTTCGACGATCACCAGATCATCTTCGACGATCACCAGATCATCTTCGACGATCACCAGATAATCTTCGACGATCACCAGATCATCTTCGACGATCACCAGATCATCTTCGACGATCACCAGATAATCTTTGACGATCACCAGATCATCTTCGACAATCATCAGATCATCTTCGACGATCACCAGATAATCTTTGACGATCGCCAGATCATCTTCGACAATCATCAGATCATCTTCGACGATCACCAGATCATCTTCGACGATCACCAGATCATCTTCGACGGTCACCAGATAATCTTCATATTTTAGAGTTATTCGATTACCTTCTTTTGAAATCGAATCTTTGACGATCACCAGATCATCTTCGACGATCACCAGATCATCTTCGACGATCACCAGATCATCTTCGACGATCACCAGATAATCTTTGACGATCACCAGATCATCTTCGACAATCATCAGATCATCTTCGACGATCACCAGATCATCTTCGACGATCACCAGATCATCTTCGACGATCACCAGATAATCTTTGACGATCACCAGATCATCTTCGGCAATCATCAGATCATCTTCGACGATCACCAGATCATCTTCGACGATCACCAGATCATCTTTGACGATCACCAGATCATCTTCGACGATCACCAGATCATCTTCGACGATCACCAGATCATCTTTGACGATCACCAGATCATCTTCGACAATCACCAGATCATCTTTGACGATCACCAGATAATCTTCACATTTTAGAGTTATTCGATTACCTTCTTTTGAAATAGCTCAATCGAAGAGTTCAAGCTAAATGGTAACTGACGTTAATGGTATCGATATTCAAAAAGGGGTTTTGTTCCCATATTTTATCGAGTTTAACGTGTCAGTATACCAATAAGAGTTCAGCTTTGGTGAATACATTAGCATCTCTTATGTTGTTTCTCGCATGAGTGCTTTTATAATAGCTAAGGCTAGTAGTCGTAGCCTCACTATAAGTATAAGCACGGTAGACGGTAGTCATACGAGGAAAAACTCAACGCTTCTTTTAACGTTAAACAAATCTTTATTGGGTATCCTATACCGTTGGGGTATAGCATAGAAAAAGGTAGGACTGGTGTCCGGTGGAAGGAAACGAAGTTCTTTTACTGCCCGGGGAGCGGTGCTCGGACATCCAGTGGATGAGGTGGCGGGAGAGAGGTGAAGAAGAGTTCCTTCTAGGTTGACGGCCAGGGTCTCTCTGACGATCCGTTCCACCGTTCAACAGTGGTGAAATAGTCCGCAAGGGCCTAGCTGAAATCAATACGCCCTGTGAGCCGAGAGGTTAGCTTAAGACCAACTTGCCCACAGTGGACGCATAAGAAATAGGTCCTATTTCAGACTGCTAAACTTTCATGAGTTCGTAAGTATCCAGTCATATTTTTGATGTTACATGTTTCTTTCTTGTGAGGAATTTATAACATATTTCGCCACATATGAAAAATTGCAAGCGGAGACGTGTTGGCCCATGTTTCGCGGATTTACTAAATACAGCCTTAAATTAAAACTATACCAACAAACACGAGGAAGAAAAGGTCGACCCAGATAGTCACAGATGGTAGGTGGGATAGCTCGGGAAATCCGCCCACGCAATCATACAAGACAGTGATTGCCCAACCAATGAAAACACAGGCTCACATTTGCTGCGCGGAAGATGTTTCCCATATAATAGAAATATGAAATATGAAATATGAAATGGCGCAGAATTCAACATTTCAGTTCAGTCTATTAGCACAGGAAAACAGTAACGTCCGATTTAGGGAGACCGAAGACAGTTAAGCGATAAAAAAACAACTTAATAGAAATTCAGCCGATTTATAAACTGCAATATGCACAGGACCGGCGGGACAGTTATAAAAGTGGAGGGGGCTCTCCTAAAAAGTGGGGGGGGCGGTTAAACACATGCATATATAACTTCATTATTGATGACCGTAAAGTGGGGGGGGGGGGGGCAAGTTAAAAAGTGGGGGAGGGGGGCTTGACCCCCCCCCTGCCCCCCCCCCGGTGCCGCCATCCATGATGCAAATTACCTTTTTAATAAACTAACTAATTAAATAAACTAACTAATTACAACAATGCATTCCACTTCCTCTTAACCTAATACATTTCCTCTACGATTTTTCTTTTCCATTTCAGAATGGCTTCAGGTTTAATATTTTTTTTCTTTTCACCGCAATACGACTAACTGGTTTATATTGCACATATATGTTAAAACCTTTAAAAGACATTCATGATTTTAAACTTCGCTTTCTTGACTTTAAAAAAAGTTTCCTTTTCTCCTTTTTCCTTTCAATCATTTTCTATTTCTTACTACGGCAATGCTACAAGTTTTTTCTTAGATTGCTTAATTACCTTTTTAATAAACTAACCAACAACACATTTACCTTTTCCTACACCCAATAAATTAACCCTCCCATGCTTGCCCTTCAACGTGTCAGCATGAAGTTAGGGTAATTACCTTTTCCTGAAAAAAAAACTTTGGTGTTTTTTATAATTTCCCTTCTTTGCCTGCTTTTTACTGTTCATTTCAATCATTTTCTCTTTTTAGAATCTTCCGTATTGTCGCAATTCTACTAGTCTTGTCTCGAAGATTGGCAAATTATATTTTAAATAAAGTAACCAATTCTAACAACGCATTTAAGTGCATCTTAATCCTATGAATTCACCTTCTTATGATTGTCCTACATTTCAGCTTAAGCTCGGCATAATACCATAGACTGGACAAGGCAGGTGAAGCTAGGGCCGTAGCGCGTGATATATCCAAAGCCTTTGACAAAGTTTGGTATAAAAGTCTTAACATAAAAATTATTTCATATGGTGTTACTGGACGAATATTTAATATAATTAGATCCTTCCAAATCAAAAGATTCTAGTTGTCCTCAAACATGGCGAACATCAAAAGAACATGACATAAATGCAGGTGTACCAAATAGACACATCTTTGGACCGTCATTGTTCCTGATTTATAAAAACGACCTCCCTGATAACATTGTATCTCAGCTGGCTATATTTGCTGACGACACCACGCTCTACTCTCGTCATGTGGGTAAAACAGACGCGCAAATATCCATAGCAATGGTTGAATCATTAGTGTTGTATATTTGAATGACAAACGTACGACTTACCTCGTGTGGGGATCCGGGCACAAAGAGGGTAAAGAATAAGAGGGAGCAATGCATTTTATGGGAAGGAAGTACTTCCGGCGAAAACGGAAGTGCTTCCGGCAGAAACGGAAGTACTTCCGGGGGAGACGGATTGTGGGAAGGAGACTGTACGATAAGAGCAGTCAATGTTTGGGAAGTGATGAGTGTGCCAGAGCAACAGGTTGTCCAAAGTGATAGAAGGAAGCAGAGAGGAGTTTATTTTTTTTTATTTCGGGTTGCTACTGCCCGAAACTTATCAACAAGATATATTCCCGCTTCTCTTTCTTTTTCTCCTTCAGCACGGAAAAATGACAGACGGGGGTGTAACCACGATGGTGAAGTCATTCGACGGAAGTACCGACGTTTGTCAGTGGATAAGGAAGGTTGAGCTGGTCGCGAAACTGAAAAACGTTACGGACCTAGCATCTTTCTTGCCGTTATTTTTGGAAGGAGACGCCCTTGCCCTATATCTCGAGCTTAGCAAAGACGAACAACAGAATGTGGAAATTATAAAAATCCGTTTGAAAAGAGCGTTCGCAGAAAGCCCATGTGAAGCGACAGAGATGCTGAAGAATCTACGGTGGGCAGGTGGGCCCGTCGATGTTTACGCCAATAAGGTGAAGCGATTGGCCGAACTGGCAGGATATGTGGGGCGAGGGTTTGAGACAACGGTCAAGCTATTCTTCACCACTGGATTCCCAGAAGATGTTGCAAAGGAATTGCAACAGGTGCCCGGATTTGATAATGCCGATGTCCACGCATTAATCCCCAGGGCAAAGGTGCTGACGTGCAGGCGATCCTCGCGGGTGAAGGACGAATCAGCAGTTGCACAGAGCGGTGCACGAGGCCAAGTGAAGGTGGCAATCAAATGTTTTGAATGTGGTGGGCCGCACTTCCGGAAAGACTGTCAGAAGTATCTGACGCGGATCATATGTTACCGGTGCCAGCAGAGTGGCCACCTAGCCAAGGAAACGCTTAATGGGGTATCATCACGCCGGCCGATACCCCGGCACAAAGACGGCAGGGATAGCCCCACGGATCGTGGTCGCAGTGGAGGGGGTGAGATCGAGGCACTGGTTTACACTGGCTGCTCAACTACCATGGTTCGAAAGGGCCTGGTGAACAGATGGAGTGGGGGTAGCAGCATCAAGGCATTCGACGGCATGGAGGTGAAATGTCGCGGGACCAGCACTGTTCGCATCGACATAAGAGGACGACGACTGACTATAGAAGTATTGGTAGTCGATCGTCTGGTGCCTGGGGTAGAGGCAATCCTCGGCATGGACGTACTCTGCCGGATGGGGGGCGTCACTGTTGACACAAATGGACGCGTTGAATTCGGTGACGACCACTGTGCGGCGGGTGCGAACCCGGAAGCCTCGCCATGTGATGGAGGTGGAGTGGCTGAGTGCGAGATCAGCGATCAAGACTTCATCGCAACATTTCGCGATGGTTGGTGGACTGCCAGATGGAAGTGGACGACGGGGCCTCCGTGCCTGCAGAATCGAGTCGGGAGGTATGACACCAAATTAACGGAGTTACAGGAGGCGTCCTTTGAGGACGAAGTGGAGAGGTGGATCAAGGAGGGGATTCTCGTGCCATGGAAAGAGGAACTTAAAGGAGGTCTGTTACCTCTCATGGCGGTGATCCAGCCGACCAAGGATAAGGTCCTCCCCGTGTTGGATTACTGGGAACTGAACAAACATGTGTCTTGCCACACAGGGGGTTACGTCATAGACGTTTGTGCAGAAACCATGCGGAGATGGAGACAGAAGGTTGGGGCGTCCACGATTGTTGATCTGAAGTCGGCGTATCTGCAAATCCATGTCGAGCAAGATCTCTGGAAATATCAGCTGGTACAATTCAAGGAGAAGACGTACTGCTTGACACGTTTGGGTTTTGGGTTGAATGTCGCGCCCAAAATCATGACTGCAATACTAAAGCGGGTGTTGAAAGAGGAGGACGTAAATGAAGCAACCGACTCCTATGTAGATGACATACTGCTGGATGAGACAGTGGTGCCAGCACCAAGAGTAGTGGAACAGCTCAGGAGGTTTGGTCTAACGGCAAAGGCCCCTGAGCTGTTAAATGGTGGTGCGGCTTTGGGACTCCACTTAGAGGAAGATGCAATGGGAGAGCTGCGGTTTACGAAAGGGAACGCTATTCCAGAGGTCACGGACAGAATGAGCAGGCAACAATTGTTCTCGGTTTGCGGGAAGTTGGTGGGCCATTACCCTGTAGCTGGATGGCTCAGAGCAACCTGCAGTTATGTGAAGAGAAAAGCAGGAGGAGTGAAATGGGAGGACAGCGTTGGCGAATATGTGGTGGCTGTGATGCGAGATGTCCTAAAGGAGGTGGATAAAGAGGGCCCAGTGAGAGGAAGGTGGAGAGTCCCTAAGACAGAAAAAGGGGTCGTATTGTGTGATGCAAGTAGCATTGCCACTGGCGTCGCAGTTGAGATTGGAGGTGAGGTGGTGGAGGACGCGGCCTGGCTTAGGAAAGCGACAGATTTCTCTCACATCAACGTAGCCGAGTTGGACGCAACTATCAAGGGCATAAACCTGGCATTAAGGTGGGGACTGAAAGAGGTGGAGCTGCGTACAGATTCAGCGACCGTGCTGAACTGGGTGCAGGCAGCTGTGACAGAACAGCGGAGAGGAAAGACAAAAGGTGCTTCAGAAATGATCATCATGCGTAGAGTCGGGATCCTACGAGAGTTAATCGCCGAATTTGGATTGAAAGTCAGTGTTTCGTTCATACCTTCCGTCAAGAATATGGCAGACAGCCTAACGAGGGTGAGAAGAGGGTGGATAGAAGCCTTGGACGAAACGATAGAGAGTGCTGATGAAACATGCTGCATGACCCATGAGGAAGTCAAGGACCAGCACTCTATGCACCACTTGGGAGTTGACAGGACTTTGCATCTAGCCCGCAAGGTAGATCCCAGTGTTGCGAGGAAGGTCGTGCAGAAAGTAGTCCAGCAATGCGTGCGGTGTCAATCGATAGATCCGGCACCGGCGTCACATCATCACGGAGAGCTCCAGGTGGGCGAAAATTGGAAGAGACTTGCCGTTGATGTCACCCACTATCGAGGGTCTCAATATCTAACCATGATTGACTGCGGACCAAGTAGGTTCTCGATTTGGAGGGAGTTGATGAGAGAGACGGCTAGTGAGGTGGCAAGCCCAATGAATACAGTGTTTCTGGAACGTGGACCCGTAGACGAAGTCTTGATGGACAATGGGGCGGCTTTCCGATCAGGAACAGGCAGAGAGATGCTGGAGAGATGGAACATCAGACCATACTTAAGAGCCGCGTATAGGCCGGAAGGAAACGGCATAGTGGAAAGGAACCACAGGACCATCAAAGCGTTGGCTGAGAGAGGGGGAACCGCACCACGAGAGGCCCTGTTCTGGTACAACATGACTCCCAGATCAGGGCAGGTGAGGGAGACGGTTCCACAAGAACAGATATATCGATATGTTTGGCGGCATCCAAGCGTTCCGCCACCGGAACAGAGTCAAGCAACCAGGAGCGCAGTGCGACTAAAAGATGAAGTGTGGGTAAAGCCGCCTGGTGCGCGATGTACGACACAATTGGCGCGAGGAACAGTTACAGACAGGAATTCGGACAGTAATGTGTCTGTCGATGGCATGCCGAGACGTTCTGGACCTAAGACCTGTGGAGAGGCATGAGACGGAGTTGCGAGAGAGGCCAACAGCGACCGATCTGAATGGAGGTGTGCGTGAAGGGTCACCACGGAGATCACAGCGAAGCCGGCGACCTCCAGTGTGGACTTCTGACTATGAAATGTGATCAGAGATCAGGGGGTGATGTTGTGTATTTGAATGACAAACGTACGACTTACCTCGTGTGGGGATCCGGGCACAAAGAGGGAAAAGAAAGAGAGAGAACAATGCATTTTATTGGAAGGAAGTACTTCCGGCGAAAACGGAAGTACTTCCGGGGGAGACGGATTGTGGGAAGGAGGCTGCATGATAAGAGCAGTCAATGTTTGGGAAGTGGTGAGTGTGCCAGAGCAACAGGTTGTCCAAAGTGATAGAAGGAAGCAGAGAGAGTTTATTTTTTATTTTTATTTCGGGTTGCTACTGCCCGAAACTTAACTACAATTAGAAAGTGACCTCCAGTCTGTAGTGGAATAGAGTCAGAAATAAATGGTAGCATTAAATGCTGCAAAGACAAAGCTCCTTTCCTTTAACAACTACCAATTACTATGACTAATAACACCCTACAGTCGTCCACCTTGTTGAAAATTTAAATGCAGTTTAAGGAAAGCTGCTTTCGTTCAACTACTACAATAATCCTCTTCAACTATCACTTGTCATGCCCAATAACACCTTACATTTTCCGGTAGCTGGTTTCATTCTATATAAAGAAGATGAAAGAAGAGTGATAAACATGTACTAATGACAGATTTATTTCAACTTCGATTGTGCAATGCAAGGTATACTCGGTAATAAAATTATGTTTGTTTTTCTTTCCTTAAGCCAAGGTTTTCAAAGATCAAAATCTTATCATCAGAGGAATTACATATATATATATATATATATATATATATATATATATATATATATATGTGTGTGTGTGTGTGTGTGTGTGTGTGTGTGTATAACAAGTAACATATGTATGATTTAACACGACTTGTCCGACTAACCGTCTGATTTATTCTGCGTAAACATCTACCTGCCTGGACGCTCATCTACCATGGGTCAACTTTATATAAGCTTTGAACGCGTTATCCGTAAACGCATTCTTTAACTTGGCCTCTATCTGCTTTACGTCCAGTTTGTCGTTTATTTTCATCTCCAAGTAGAAGGCAAACACATGCTCTTTCAGAGATAATCGGAGCAGGCTCGCCACATAATCCACCTTTTGAAGACTTGCTACCAAGCTCAATTTCTACAGCCATGCAACGACGTCTCCCTCGCCAGTAAATGGCTTTCCCATATTACTGTGTAAGCTTACATTCGCAAGAGTAAAAGCCGAAGTAGCTTTAAATAAAGAGTTATAAAGTGACGCCGAATTGTTTCTTTGTTCTCTTGTTTCCTTTATATCGACATGCTTGCGAACGATGCGGTGTTCTCCACAAAACTCACTTCGTCGTAAAAAACTTAATTTGCACAATTCAACGATTTCGTGATGCGTACATCGTTTCCTGTAATTTAATAGGAGTGGGTTTGCACCTATGTGCGACGACTATACTCCCCCCTGATCTGATGATCACAACGATGACATCCCGGTGGTCGTCTTTGTCGGGTGCCTCTTCGCAAAAGTGGGGCTTCTTCACAGGCGTCGGCTTCCTTGGTGGCGTAGGTAACTTCGGGGCGGGGCTTCTACTTCCGTCTCGGGTGAATTACACGACTTTATGCCGTCGTCAGTTATCAGACTCTCTGAAGACGCTGCGCTGTCAGAATCTTCCTTCAGCGAGAGGACACTGTAGCGGGGGCGCAGGTCCTTCACATGTCTGAGCATTCTATTCCCCATAACAGACTGTTGACTGATTAGTTCTGTTACCCGACCATAGCCAGATATCGTAGTGCAGCGATTATCCAATTATTATCGTGTTTAAGATCTGCTGATTGTGACACCATATCAACTCCTTTTACCCTCGCTTCGTAACGGTTGATCGCATTGGCTGGTGCGGTCAAATTTGAGTCATCGTCTTTTGGGGTCACGTTGTGCAAGTAGACAGCCTCTTGTATGGATCAGCACATTCTAGCCGCAATCCGTTTTACGGTACGGTTGCATCGCTCTGCTAATCCATCTTCGGTCGGGGCATATGCGCAATGGAATCTCAGGTTCACGCACCAGTGATCTGCGAAAATCCTGAATTCCCTGCTGCGAACGTCTCTGTCGTTATCCGTGAGTTACTCCCGCGGTGGGTCACGCTCAAAAGGCAACTCTCAGTTGACTAATAACGCTTGCCGGGTCCTGTCGTGCCAATTTACTCCACACAGAAAACCGCGACGAGCCACAATCTGTGATAGTTAGGAAATGATAACCACTGTGATGTGTAATGTCCATCGCCAACATCTGCCTATTACTGCTGCTCACCTCCAGTTTCCCATTCTCACAGTGAACCGGTGCTTGATCTATTGATTGGAATTCCACGCGCGTTCGTATAGCCGATTTAACTGTTGCTTTCGACGTTGGAGGTAAACCTCTTCTGCCGAAATAAATAGTGCGTCGCACTTCTGGATGTCCACTGCGTTTGTGAATAGTCATAATTCGGGCCACATCTAGCTCATCTACGGAGGCGAGAGTCAGCCACTTTGTCATCCCAGCCTTTTGTGATCGTACTGGCTCTCCTCCTAATCACTCTGCATGCCACACGAAGTCATGCAAAGACCAGGACGTACCCAACAAGCCTTCCACACACGTTGAACACATTTTGTCGTGTGATTGTATCGGGAACCTCTGACATCGTGCTTCATCACTTCCAGCGCAAGACACCCGCTCCTCACAAACTATTAATCCCAGTACGCAGCATGTGCCGGCCCCAAACCGCTCCGGGTCCTTACATTCTAGTCCAAACCGAGCCAAATGTTCCCTGATACCATACGCGGGCATGGCATTTTTGTCGACCAGGATATTATCGATGTAAGCTGATATTGCACGGTCACTCTCTTCCTCCTGCAATAGCACCGTGCTGACGATAGCCTTCATGACAGGAGGAGCCACATTCGATCCAAGTGATAGACGCGTCATACAGCACTTCTTTCCGTCGATTTCCACAGTCTGATACGGCCACAGCGTCTCGTGGAGTCGTACTTGAAGTTACGCTCTTCTGAGGTCCAGCAGAGACGCGTTAGCTTCTTTTCTGGCGCCATTCTCGTATCTTAACAGCGCAAATATCTGCGTTTGCCGTGAATGTGTCAGCATGATCGTTAAGTTAGCGATAGTCCATCACTGGGCGCACCGTATCTATATTCTGCTGTGACACAACCATCAACGAAATCAACTCCTTGAGAATTCCTAGTTTTTCTTCGGGGTATTGCACGAGCCAACCCTTGTCCATCCACGTGCGGAGCTCCTGATCATATTCTAGTCGAATTTCCACAGCCACCCGATATTTGAATACTCCATAACGCAGTTCTTAAGGTGCGCGGTTATCTGCCCACTTCCACGGTGCGGTCCATGATCATCTCTGACTGTGGAAAGTTGCTGTAAAGTAAGGTTCATTGATGGAGATGGCTGCACACATAACGACTTTCTCCGTCACCGATCCGAACCGCTACCGTAACCCCCACAGTGATACCTCCTCACGCCTTAATCGCATCGATCCCCAATAACAGATCAAACCGCAGTTGTTTACCACGCACCACCAGGACATCGATCTTGACACAATTGCTTTCATCGATGGAAATTGTGGCAACTCCACCACTGCAGCATGCACGGGACGCGCCTCCAACAGTCACAATGTCCACCTTTGCAATCTTCCAGGATCGGCATCGACTCGCATCTATTATTGTCTGTGAACAGCCCGTGTCAACAAACGCATTCCATCAACATCGGCGATAACCTCTAGGAGCGCCGTCTTTACATCCTGATGGGGGAGAAGGCTGGCGCTGATGTCTCGTCCCATGGCTCGTTTTTCGAACAGTTCTGGGCCCAGTGTCCAACCTTGATGCATTGGTAGCAATGTGTTTCACGTCTTCTGTAGTCTCTCGCTATGTGACCCCTGCCGCCACTGCATCTGTAGCAGGTTACACCAGCACTAGGGCAGTTCTTGGTGGGAACTGCGGCTTTACTGCGATGTGGACACACGGCTGTGACGACATGTTTGCTTTGGTCCCTAACTGTTGTTAGCACCCTTGTAGCAGTTTCCCTCAAACCGCCATATTGTTTAAATATCAATGACTTCTTAGCTGCCTGCTGATTGGTTCAGGAAAACTACTTCCTCCTTGGCTTGACCAATCAGTGGCCTTCTCCCAGGCGAATCTCGGATGGCTAGCATAATTATATAAACACGTGACAACCAGCCACCCGCTCTCTTTTACTTCGGTGGCATGAGACGACACTTCTCTCTTTTTCTTCCTTGGCACTGCCAAACACACGTCCCTTTCTCTGGGGATGCAATAGACATTGTCCCTGGCCTTTGAGCCCTGTGTTCGACAAGACATCAAAATGGCTACTGGCTCAACACGTGGACTTGATATTACAGACACACATACTTGCATACACCTAGGGACGCGTCCTGACACCATAGCCGGTGTACAAACATGCAATATCATGAACAATTCTCTTTTCCCCACTGGGGAATTAGAATCACGGGAAATTCCTTACTTTTGCCTTCGTCCATACTTATGGGCATACTAACTTCTTTCCCTTTTGTTCACGTACCAATGAAGACGACCCAATAAAGTTGTTATTAAATGTACGAATGAGAGTTTGTTACTTTTATTCTTAACCCTTTTTTTCGCTATTAGGTCTCCCATATTCAGTCTCAACTCTTGGCGCCTTTTGGAGGCCGATGGAGATGGCATCAGGGGATCCAGTAACAAAAACCAATTTGACAAGTCTTCCAATCCAACGCCCTCGAACCCAGCTAGTCCGTCTGATGTAGTTCGCGTAAACGTCCACCTGCTCGCACGCCCATTTAACCAGAGTCAACTTGCTATAAGCTGTGAACGCGCCGTCTGTAAACACCTCCTTTAACTGGGCCTCTATCTGCTTTACATTCAGTTGGTTGCTCTCGTTCATCTCCAACGCATGTCCCTTGAGCGGGGTCGTCGAAAAAGAGGAAGGGATGCCGTGTGCAAGGGTGTTTAAAGGCTGGCTCACGTGGCACCTAAGGAAAAAGGGGTTGCAATGCCTGACAGCCAATCCGTGAGGCCCTTAAGGGGCATGGCAACAGCCAATCAGTGAGGGGGCTTTAATAAATTCCAACAGTAGAGGGACAACGCATATATAATGGGAGCAGGCTCGCCACATCACCCACCTTCTTAAGTCTCGTCACTAACCTCAATTTCTTCAGCTATGCCACCACGCCTTCCTCGCCAGTAAATGGTTTTACCATATAAATGTGTATGGGTAACTTCGCCATAGTAAAAGCCGAAATAGCTTTAAATAAATAGTTAATAAAGTGACTTAGAAGTATACCTTTGTTCCTTGAAATACAGAATTCTTTTGTTTCCTTTCTAGCGACACACAGGTGAACGACGCGATGTTCACCACGAAACTCACTCCATCAATAAAAAAAAAACCCTCGTTTTATTCACCCTTCTTCGCCGCTAACCGCACCTAATTTGCATAATTCAACTTTCTCGTGATGCAGATATCGTTTCCTATAATTTAATGGCCGGGTTTCGCGCCTACGTTCGACGACTACACTAATTAAAATCGAGAACATGGATTATGCACGAAATGTTTTACTTCCTCTCAGCGGACAATGAACATTTATTTTTTAATGGTAAACATTCAATTAAATTTGAATTTGTGAAATGTCATATTAACGAGGGTTGCGCCAAGTTAAGATGTTATTTTAGCCTGTACATGCGCATTTGGAAGCCGAGTCACATACAAAGGGCAGTTCGCAGCCACTTTTCCTTTGCGCACGTGTCCCGACTCCATCCCTCATCTTCGTCCGCTACGGGAGGTTCAGCATGTAACTCCTAGCATACAAGGCTAGACTAATATTATAGACTTAAATCTATCAGTAACAATAACAACAATAAAAACAGGAAAACAAGCAAAAATGAAATCACGTAACAATAGTATTTATTATTATTTACTCACTAGGAGTTATCACACAGGTCATCGTTAGTGATCGCATACTGCCAACAACCTGTGGTATTCCCTGGAGTCTGAGTGACAACAAGTCTCCTCAGACTTCCAGTATGCTCCACTTCTCTCCGTTCATCACCGCTGATGACCTTGCGGTATCGCAACAGCTACCTACCACCGATTTCCCGCTGATAAGGGCCATTAGTCCCCTCTGGGGCCCGAGTGGCAACAAGCCTCCCCAAGATCCCAGAGCTGTCCGCGCTCTTCCAGTGGAGGTCTGGTTTGCGCTTTCCCTCCTCGACCCTCTGTCCATAATTTTCGTTGTGTCAGCCTATGCTTGCGCCTCTCTCGTGCGGTTGTATTTTCCCCGGTTCTGTTGTCTTGTGCTTCCATGTGTTTGCTCTCCATTCGTTGCTTATGTGGGTTGGTTTCCGCATTCGAGGACATTTCTCAGGATTGTAGCTGTTTTGATCATTACTGTCCTTTGTATGGTCTCAGTTATCCCTTTGATTCCTATTTCTCCTAGTCTTTTCTCCAGGTTTTTGGGAACTGTTCCTAGTGCTCCTATGATTATTGGTGTTATACTGACTTTCTTCATGTTCCATATTCCTTTCAATTCTCTGGCAAGTTCAGTATATTTGCTTCTTTTATCCGTCTCTTTGATCTTCACTCTGTGGTCCGCTGGAACGGCAAAGTCCACGATTTTGCAGGATTTTTCTTTCTTGTTGATTATTATCATATCCGGTCTCCTTGCTGTTATGGGTTTGTCTGTTTGTACATTCATATCCCATATGATTTTGTCTTTTTCGTTTTCTAGTACAGTTTCTGGTTTGTGTTTGTATCGTTTTTTTTGCATATTCGAAATTCAGTTGTTTGCACATTTCCCGGTGTACTTCTTTCCCCATGCTGTCATGTCTGTTCTTGTATTCCTTTTGGGCTAGCTTGCTGCATTCACTTATTATATGATTTATCGTTTCGTCTCTTTGTCCACACAATCGGCATTTGCTGTTTTCCTGGGTTTTATCTATCTTTGCTTTAATAAAGTTTGTCCTAATCGCATTGTTCTGTGCGGCCGTCAGCAGAGATTCCGTTTCTCTGTTCAAGTGTCCTTTTCTTAGCCATGCCCAGCTGTTTTCATTGGCTTCATCGCTTGTGAGTCTTATAAAGTGTCCATGTAGTTGTTTTTCTTCCCACTTTTCCTTTCTTGTCTTTTTGTTTCTGGTTTCAGTGCTTCCGGAGTTGTTTGTTGGGCTGGTGTCTCTTGCTGTGGTGATCAGTTTTTCCGTGTTCTGGGTTACATATTTTTCCGGCTCTTTTTTGGTGTCTTCCACCCAGTCTTCTGTACTTACCAGTCATCTACCTCTTTCATTTCTTTTCACGTAGAGTCTGTCCGTGTCGTCTTTTGGGTGAAATGCATTGTGCATAGTCATTAGTTTTTTAGTCCTCTAGTCAAGGTGCCTGAGTTCTTCTTTGGTCCAGCCTATGAATGGTCCAGAGTATCTTATTAGTGATACAGCCTATGTGTTTATCCCTTTTACTAGGTTTCTGCTATATAGTTTAGTTTCTAAGAGTTTCCTTGTTCTTCGTAGATATTCTTTTCCAATCTTCTCTTTCATTTCTGTATATTTGATTGTGTCTGCTTCCAGCACTCCCAGGTATTTATAACTATCTTGTTCTCTTAGCGCCCTCATCTCCTCTTGGTTGGGAAGTTCTATACCTTCTGTCGTCTCCAGTTTTCCTCTTTTAATCTCTAGTAGTGCACATTTTTCTATTCCAAACTCCATTTGGATATCCTGGCTGAATATTCTGGTTTTATTTATCAGCTTTTCCAGTTCTTTTTTGTTTTTTTGCAAACAGTTTAAGGTCATCCATCTACATCAGGTGGTTTATTCTTTGTTCTGTATCCGTAAACCTGTAACCGGCATCACACATTCTGAGTATGTAGTTGAGTGGCATCATGGCTATTATAAACAATAGTGGTGATACAGAGTCTCCTTGAAAAATACCTCTCTGTATTTTTATCTCAGACAGGTGTTGTCCTCCGGCTGTCAGTTTTAGTCTCCATGTTTCCATTGCTTTCTGGATGAGATTAATAATCCTGTCTGGTATCTTGTATATTTTTAAGGATTCAATTATCCACGTTTGGGGGATTCTGTCGTAGGCT